>OU015493.1:125601569-126201569 GCA_907164885.2 Dolomedes plantarius | reverse complement strand
CTTTTTATGGGAGAACTGATGACATGTTTATTCCTAAGAATGCTGCAATATTTTTTTAATTTCATATTCGTTTTTCATTTTCCACAAATCATTCTTTTTATCAATATTATGTGCTACATTATCTATATATTGTATTGCATATTCATTGTGATGCAGTGATGTCAATTATTAATACAACCAGTCACTTCAATTTCTATGGAAATAAATATTACTGTATGAGACAGTTAAAGCAATAGTGATGCTTTAAGAGTTTTCTAGTTGTTATTAAACATGGTTAGAAAAGAGTTAGTAAACAACTTTACTCTCAGGATTTGATATATAGCATAAAACTAAGCCCAAGATCATTCAGCATTGTAGTAATTTTTAAAAGAAAAATTTTGATGCTACCAGAGAGTTTCATATTGTAGAGGTTGTTACTGTCAACTGCTGAAATAAATTCAAGGTATTACTTGATCACTTTTCAGTTCAGTCCTAAATACTGATCTATAAAAATAGTTAGTGCTTTTTACTTCTTTGATTACTGATTATGTGATAAACTGTTTTAGGCCTTTTATATAATTATATTTCCCTTCTATATCGTGTTTGTGCAATCATTCTCTCATAATTTTCAGCTGCAAAGTTCTTGGTTCAACACTGCCACTCTGAACAGTTCTGGGGTTAAAAATGCAGATATCCAGAATGTTTTGTTGATGCAAGATTTCTTGAATGGTGTAATTACTAACACTCTCACTCCAGTCAGAATTGGTGAGTGTTTGGGATTTTTGCATTAACATGTTTTTAAAACCAGTTAATGCAAAAATTCTTTATATTTTAATTCCATCTCACTTGATGTAAAGACATGATACAAGATGATCAAATATTGTTCTTTATTTTAATCATGTAAAAATTATCTATTAAATATCTGCACTAAAAATGAATTCAGTTATATGAGAGATTAAATATTATTTGCATTTATTTACTTATTTGTAAGCATTGTTTTACAGATTTCCTCCATTATGTGAGGATTTACTTCTGTTGTGTGGAGTTAGTTTTATAATCTAAGAATCTAAGTAAAATATTACAGTTAATCTTTATTTAATGCTATATTTACATGAAAGCATTTTGATGTACACTGATTCAATATATTTTGTGTAATAGATTTAATTATCATTTGAAAATATCCATTCTGTCATTATATTTGTAAAAACTAATTCTGTGTTGAGGGAGGCAGGCTTCCCCAAATAGGAAATTTTATTAATAGTAACCTTACTTTTTCATAAATTTTCAACATGTTTAGTTCATAGAAGTAAATTTTTAAAAAAATACATGATTTTTCTATTTAAAATTAACATTTAATTTTTTTAATTGAAGGTTTTTTAAATTTTATACGTGTAATTTCAAGCAAAATTTTAGTTATAAGAATCAATATTAGAGAATTGCAAACATACAGTATTCATTTTCAGCCATGGAGTTGCTAAGAGGCACAAAATGATAGAATGAAATTTAAACCATGATTGATGTACATACTTTGGTTTGTTATAGAAAAGTAGTTAAACAGCAGTTCAGAATATTGAATTAAATGCACCTGTATTTTTATTTGCATGCAATATTAAAGCTCTGTGCTAGTACTT
This sequence comes from Dolomedes plantarius, assembly GCA_907164885.2. Taxonomy (NCBI): domain Eukaryota; kingdom Metazoa; phylum Arthropoda; class Arachnida; order Araneae; family Dolomedidae; genus Dolomedes; species Dolomedes plantarius. The sequence continues at coordinate 126,199,959 of OU015493.1, read as the reverse complement.
TAATATAAAATCAATTTTGTTTCCTCTCAAAAGTGAGAAAATTGTTTGTCATTATTAATTTCAGTTTGATAATCAAAGGGACATGTAATTTTATAAAATATGATGTACATGCATACAGTTGGAATTTTGAGGAACAAGCCAGTTTGATATAATGTTGCTACAATACATGCAAAACAGAAACAAGCTCAAAAGCTGTTTAGATGTTTAGTACATTAGCAATATGCCTCTAAACTAGTGGTCCCAACTGGTGGTCCACGAGCACCTCGGGAGTGGTCCCGTACCACATATGAAAAAGTTGCCAAATAAATTCAGATTTTGAAAGCAATGTTCATTAAACTACATGGGCAGAATATATCTGATGACTATCAGGTGTTGAATTAAAATTTCTTAAAAGTTTAACATAATTATTTTATCATTAGAATGTGAGTATGTTTATCCCGTATACCTCTTACCTGAGGGATATTCTAAACTCCCCCCCCCCCCCCAGAAGATCTACCCCTCAAGTCAAGGGGGTCCGCATGTGGTTCAATTTCTGAAATAGTGGTCTGTAGACTTCTACGGGTTGGGAACCACTGCTCTAAACTGTCTGATGTTTAACAACTTCCTGTATGTATTATATTAAGTTGGTAGTATATGAAAAAATAACCATATTCTAAAATCATTATGCTTTTTATATATTGAAAAATATACATAAGTATTATGGGATGTTCCTTTTTGCTATATTTTGAAGGATCCAGAGCTTACCATTGCCAAAGTCCAGTTTAAAACTTTACTACTTTATAATACCCTTTTTTACCCCTTTTCATTATTGACTCTTTGATATTATGATAATTTTGTTAAAGATATACTTTTAAAAACAAGCACTTAGAATATGAGAGAAACTAATACTGGAATGATTGTTGTCATTTGTTCAAATTTATCTTAATCATAAAAGGCAAATTAACAATTCAGTAGATTTAAAGAATTTTATAATGTGTTATCAGTTACATCTAATATGTTGCTAATTTTTTTATAAAACTTTAATCTTCATCAAATGCCATAATTTTTCATGTAGTTATTTCAAGAGTCTGATTGTGTTTCACAACATACAATAACAATCCCTTCAAAGGAATGATCCATAAGCTTTTCTTTATTACATTGCAAAAAATTTCTTCTCAATTTATTCTTTCTTTGAATATTTAGGGGCACAATCATTTGTTCAACTGCCTTCTTCTCAAACTGTTCATGAACACTCCCCTGTGCTTCTTGAGTGTGTGATTGAAAACCCTGTGGGTGACTGCCTTTGGCTGAAAGATGGAAGAAATATTGGATACAATCTTGACAGATATCCTCATTATAACTGGAGGGGAGACAGAGCTAGTGGTGATTGTAGCTTAATAATCTCTGGAGCCACCCTTGGACGTGACAATGGTGAATGGGTCTGTGAGATGACTGGTGATGACTCAAATCCAACACTGACATCACCCCCTGTGAAACTGCTGATCATGACACGTAAGTAAAATTGTTGTTACTTAACAACTTTTGAAAAAGCTGTAATGAAATTGCAAGTTTACACCAATTTTCTGTTACTTAAGGAAAAAGAAATTAAAATTTTGTGAAGTTCTAAATTACATATGAGGTTTAAAGTAATGTTTTAATACTGTTTAACAGTTTTTCTGTCATGCAACTACTTATAAATTTCAATTTATGCATTTTAAGAATTTTTTTTGTATTTAGATTTTTTTTTTTATGCACTAAAAATAACATCCATAAAAGAAAAAAAAATAGGTATCTAAATAATTCAAATCATTCCAAACATTTATTGGTAGATATTTAAAAGTACACACTTCAAATTTTTTCATCATTCCCATGGCTGAATATCTGAAAATCAGACTTTAAGGAATTTTTAGTAACTAAAGATGTCTAACCTGTTCTATGTGGCTGTTTCCACTGATAATCAAAAATTGGGGTAGTATCGAATTTTACCTGGATAAACATATCCACACTATTCTCGGACCGAAACATTTAAAAGCAATTTCATTAGAACTTCCCAGTCTCAGAATTACTTCTCTTATCTGCTTTGTGTTAGCCCTTTGTAATATTTTTATATCTATACTACAACTATCACTAGGAAACAGGCATTTCACCAAAGAGAGGAATAACTTCATGTCTCATCAGACATTTTATTAAGTACCTGTCTTTTCAATGTGGCCAGTTATTGTGTGGCAGAAGTTGTATCTAAATAATATATTGTCTGTATTATTTTAGTATATATGTAACAATTAACGTAAAAAGTACAAATATGAATTACAATACTACCCTACAAACCTTTAACTACATTATTATTCCTCAGTGTTCAGAATTCTAAGTTTATGTACATACAAGAGTCACACTTGATAAGTCCTTGCGAAGATAATGAAAATGACTTATATATATATATATATATATATATATATATATATATATATATATATATATATATATATATATATATATATATATATATATATATATATATATATTCATTCATTCTTCTACATAATCTTCCTAAAGGTCATTACATTTGGTCGAACAGTTTTCCCAAGCTGTTTCATTGCCTCCATAAAGTAAGACTTCAACGACTGTGAAAAATAAGCATTTGTTTCACTTATCACTTCGGAATTTGATGTAAATTTTTCCCCTGCAAGAAATATTTTCATATATGAGAACAAGCAGTAGTCCGAGGGTGCCAAATCTGGAGAATATGGAAGGTGGGGAACAATTATGTAGCTTAATTCTAAAAGTTTTGCTGCTGTAATCACAGATGAATGATCTCAAACATTATCATAATGGACAAGAACCTTTTTTTTATACTAAATGTAGCTTTTTTTTCCTACTTCACTGTCTAAACTATCCAATAATGATGTAAAGTACTCAATGACTGTTTTGCTCTTATCCGAGAAGTCAATAAAGATTATAACCATGGGCATCCCAAAAAATGATGGCCCTAACTTTTGCTGCTGATGGAACTGTGTCCTTTTCCTTTGGTGCAGGTTCATCTGCTTCAAACTCACTGTTTAAATTGTTCTTTCATTTCTGGCTAGTAGTGATATCAATTTTTTATTGAGTCACAAAATTATGCAAAAACTCATCTGGATTTGTATGAAATAGCTCCAGATTGTACTTGAAGTGATCACTTGTTCATGTTTTTTGATAAATTGTTAGCAAATGTAGTACCCACCATGCTGACTGCTTTCTCATATGACCAAATATTCATGCAAAATATTATGTACAGGCTCTAATGAGATGCCAGCAGCCTCAGAAATGTAACACACTTTTAATCTTTTATCTGTATTCACTAATTATTAGATTTTCTTCAATAATTTCTGGTGTAGTGATGTCAGCAAGTCAACCAGAACATTCAATATCACTTGTGCTCATACGGCCGAAACGAAAATCAACACACCCTTTGTAAATCATTCTCAGTGAAATGCAGACTTGCTATAATATTTATAAAGTCTATATTTAATTCTGTTGCCATTGCCTCTTAAAATGTCAATTGTTACCAAAATACTAAACTTGTTTTCTCCATTGTGTAAGCAGTAACAAGAGTTGATCACAGACTTAAGTGTCAAATCTATCTACAATTTGACATGCATGACTTTGAAACATGCTAAATCTGAGCACTCTAGTAATTTCAGACACAGTGGAAACATCTCTCACATATTGTATGGACTTATCAAACGACTATGCTACACATTTTATATATATATATATATAAGTATTCTGTTTGTATAAAAGATCGTATGATTATACTTCATAATCTTAATTTCTCATTCAGCTATGACAGTTACTGTATTCTTTTATTATGATTAGGATATAAGGAGATGAAATGGGTTACAATGTAACTTAAACAACCAGAAGTTTTACCAAAAGAATGTTAAAGAAGTAATGTATGTTACTGAATTTAGGCATGAACAGCAATTTTCATAGCACTAATTAAAAATAGTTTTGGGTTTGTTTCCTTCCTTTTACAGACTCCTAACTGCATGCTTGTACTGATGCGTGAAATTTAAATAGAAAAATTATTAAAATTTAATTTTTCTTTTCAAATTTGAATAATGAGTATTAAATTATGAAGAGGTATTAGGCTAAAATGAAACTAAATAATTGAATGTGCATGAATGAATTAATATGGATAAGAATCATATATATGTGGCCTTTTATTTGTTTAAGGCAAAAGAAGAATAAGTCATTTTATAGTGAAGTATAATTAATAAGACTTCAAGTTTTTATGACTATGTGGTCACCGATGCTAGGTATTCAGCTAAAGTTATCCTCTTCAGGATTATTATAGGATTGGCTGTTAGGTGTGTGGAAAGAATTATATTTTAAAAAATTAATTGCTCAGTGAATTAATTTCATATGCTTTTTCAATGATCCCGGACAACTAAGATCTAAGCATGAAAACCTTGGAAATTCATTAACCTGTATTATATTTTAGGTCTTTCAACATTTACTCTAGAGCAGTGGTTACAAACTGTGTTATGTGTATCTCCAGTAATACATGTAGGACTTTCAGTGAGTATGTGAGCAGATCTAACACTTAAATAGCCAAAATGAAATTAGAGAACCAAATGAAGCAAAAAATATTTTCATGATAAAATAGTGATTTTTTCACTAAGTTATTTTTAGTACATTACCAAAAATAGGATTAAGTACTGCATAAGCTAAATTTAGCAAACAAAATCAAAACAAAACTCAAACAAAATCAGAGAGCTGAGTAGAGCCATGCTGGCACCACCTTTCTTTTTAAGACCTTGAGAATTCATAATCTCTGAAGAGTTAGGATAGGAAATTTAAATTTGATTTATGATTAGTTTTTTTTTCCCCTTTCATTTTTCTCTTATTATAGAATCAATTCTCAAGCAAAGATGATGTCAAGGTAATAAAAGCTTGATCCTTTTTGTAACCTTAGTAATATTTTTACCTTAATATTAATTTGTTAGAAAGTAAGTTTTCAGAGTCATAAATTTTCTTTAAACACCTTAATTTGGCACAAAATCTATTGTTGAGATTCATGAGATTTGACCAGGAGTCATGGCCAGAAAATTAATTTAAAAATGGTTTGATAACCACTGCAGTACAAGAATTTACCTTACCATCTAAATATCCTTGTTTGTGTCTTTGAATGATGTGTGGCTGTATTTGTTTATGTGCTAGTTTTTTTTTTACATCTGACGAAAACTGAATATTTTTCATAAATTATTTCTCTAAACAAACTGCTATTTTCATATCAAAAACTATGACAACTTGTGCAAAATTTAGCTTATGTGGTATTTGATCATGTTTCTATTAGTATACTAAAAATAACTTAGAAAAAATCACTATTTTATCATTAAGAAAAGATTTTTTCCACATTTGGTTCTGTAGTCTCATTTTGGCTATTTATGAGATTTTAGGGTTATATGAATGAATTTGGAATCGCATTAAAAAATATGATTTTGTGAGAATCTAATGTTACAAAAGTGTAGGGTTGTCTAACATATATACTAATTTGAGAATCTCTTTCATTTTAGTACAGAATATGTAATTATCTTAGAATGATTCAGATGTTCCCTTCCCCTCTTTACTTTTAACACTCTCTTGTAAGTCTGTCACAGCATTGTAAAAATTGAGATTTCTGTTTTAAGTGAAAGCATTTTATTCAGTTCTAAATAACTAACTTTCCCTCTGAATATATCTTAAAGTGCAGAATACTATTTGTATGATAGACAAGTATGAGAGCTGAATCTTTTGTCTACACCTAAAGAATTTATTGCTTGGAGAATAATTCTCATGTTCATCACTGTTTATGAACATTTATTAATCAGATTTGTTTTGAAGTGCTTAATTTTTGGTATTATATTTTTGAGTGCAGTTTCCTTAAAAAATTTTTAAATTGCCCTCTTATGTTGGTTTAACTAATTTCATTCTATTATCTTGCTGATACAATAGATATTGCGATAACATCATGACAGAGCCAAGTTGTTAAACTAATCACCACTTCTATATTGAAGTAATTACTGCTTTTAAAGTATTATAAAAAATTTTAAATATTGAAAAGTTCAAAAATTTAAAAAGATCTTAGTATTTTATCATAAACATACATTTGTTTCTTTGCAGATTTTATTATAAATCTATCTTTGGTATAATAATGTTCAATTATTATTCAGTACATACATATAACAATTATGCATGTTATCACACAGCTAAAAACATTCTATTGAAGCATATAAAATTATTTTGAATAAAAATGACATTTTGATTTTCTCTCTAAAAAATTTTTGCATGTTGTTCTATACATGCTACATATTTTTACCAAAAATATTGATGGTAATCAGTTGGGTTTTTTTTTCTTTCTAGCTCCTGAGACAACTACTGAAGTACCTCCTCCAGAACCTACAAAATCAGAACTTTGAAAAAGAGAGTGCATTTTTTAAGTATTGTATATAAGTGATTGTGAATTTATTTTTATCCTGTGAAAATCTGAAATTGCAATTAAATGTCTGGATTTATTTAAAATTACATATGCATTGTACTATTATAACCTGTCTACATATGTACAGTTTTATATTCTTTATAGGACACAGTTAAGTCAGAAATTTTGAACTGATTTCAGTTATGTGATTGAATATAAATTTAAAAATATTAAATTTGGTTAAACTAATACATTACTCTAAAATCAGAGGGAAAAATCTTAAGATTATGAAACTCTTAAAAACTAAATTAGGAATTTGCTTACTAGTAAAATTTCTACAGAAAAAAAATTACATAAAAGATGGCATGCTCTTTACAGATTTATAACAAGCAAATGTGGGCAATATCCACTTACAATCCTTACAAAATTAACACATGTAATCTATTTGGTTTAAATGGCATTTCAACTTTGGAATTTTTAGAACTACTAAAATTGTGATTTACCTGTAAAATTTCATCCATTATTCAAGCAGGGTTTTCAATTCAGAAGGTATAAAATAACCGTTTGGGGCAGGGAAGGTAGTGGTTGTATTGTTTCCGCCACAACCAGCTAACCACACTGCCAAAATCGGTTACATTTCATATTAACACCATCTGTAATTTTACCTATAAAAAGAAACAAAGAAGGTTACTATCAAAGTAAAAATTAAATTTAATAGACAATTGAGTATTAATTTTTTAAAGAAATGTAGCAAGAAAATGTTTTTAAAAGGCATAATATAAAAAATACATAATTTTCTTTCAGATTGCCAAAAGTCCATAAAATAATTTGGCTTTTAACAGTAAAATATAAATTAATACTACTACTTTATATAATTTAAAATGTACCTTAAATTTAAGTTTGATGCAATATTTACACAAACTATTAAAAAATTATTTATCAAGCCAACTATTAAAAATTTAAATGTTTTGAATTAGGAACTAGTTACAAAGTTATGAAACTAATTCTGATAAATGAATACATAGCTAAACTGTTTAATGTGTTTTCTTCTACACAGTTGCACAAGAAATTACAAAATATGGATAACACAAGAATTGTTTGAATTATTTTAAGAAACCATTGCTTTGCTATCAACATTTCTCAGGGTTAATCATTGGCACATGGACATGACAACGTAATATTTCACTGTCGTTTTATTTGTGAACATACACAGTTTCAATAGGCTTAGACAAAGTCAAGTAATCCTCACAACAGATGCAAAGTTTAATGGCAAATAATCAAATGCAAAATATACCATTAAATATCCAAATCTCCATTTAAATCTATGATTTTATAAAATTTTATTTGTATTAAATGTATTTTCAAAATTAGGTATTTTTGAGGTAAAAACATTGCTAAATTTGGAGTATTAAAGGAATATATATGTAGTACAACAAAAATATTTAGTATTTAAGTTTAGTTAGCAGCTGTTTTTTTGGAATGTAAATATTTTTAACTGCACAATTAGTTTATATTAACTATAAGTGCATAAATAGTAAGTATTTGCTAACTTAAACAGATAATTTAAATAAACAATGCATTATTTTAAATATCAATTTATTTGAAAAAATTTTAATATACAGGTAACCCTCCTATAATACGACAGATAGGTTCCCAGAAAATGCCGTGTTGTGTGAAACCGTGTTATATGAGACCCAGAGACAGTACAGAAAGGGGGTTATGTTCCGAAAACTTATTAAAAACAAACATTTTTTTAAAAAAATTCCATGTAAGCAACTTAATTTTTATTAAAAATATAAATGTATCTATATTGCATAACGAAAATAAACAAAAAATATTATTTTCATTTAATGCGACCTTAATTTAATAAATTTCTTCCTCATCACTGCTCAGTACAATCAAACGAGAATGTTTTTTCGGTTGAACGATATCACCTTCACTTTCAGAACCTTTCTCTTCATTTAGATTTTTTTCAACTTCTAATTTGTTTATACATTTTCATGTAAAGCCACTATATAGTTCATTATTCCTTCCCATCATTATTTTAATGAAATTTGGTTTTTAAAATGTGTTAAACAAAAATCATGTTATATAGTGCTGTAGAAGTTCAGTGGTGTAGAAAGGTTTTGGCAATTTTTTTAATCATGTTAGAGCAAAACAGTGTTACAGGTTATAGTGTTATACGAGGGTTCCCGCAATTTATCCTATCATGTTAGAGCGAAGCCGTGCTGTAGGAGGGCTACCTGTATAAAATAATTATCACTATTTTAGTAAAAAAAACACAACATATACCAGATATATATATGTAGTAAAACTTCTTTATAGTAGCCAGTAATGGTACCAAAAAAATATGGCCACAGAAAAGAGGTTTCTTCCATAACATTGGTTCTATGGAATCTAATCTGTTCTGAACAAAATATCGCTGTTTAGAGAAGTTTCCATACATTATATATATATATATATACACACACATTAATATTAGACTCCATAGAACCAATGGTATGGAAGAAACCTTTTCCATATATATATTATATAAAATATATTTACATAGAATAGCTATAAAACAGTATGTTGAACTCAAATTGAAAGAAACATTTCTATACTTTGATGAATGCCTTTTAAAAAACATGAACATTCATATATATGCTACAAAAATAGATGGAATGGTTATTTTACATACATATATTCCTATTATCTACCTCATACAATGAAAACATTACCAGAGAATCTAACACATTAAGTATATAACAACTTCAAAAACATTTTTGAGTACTGTTCCTAAAATGCATGTTCATATTGACAGAATGAATAATAAATTTAAAACAAACCCATGAAAAATACAAAAAAAAGAATAATTAAGAACTTAGTCTCACACAATTCATATTTGGATCCTTGATCTATTCAGTTGTCTATATATATATATATATATATATATATATATATATATATATCTGAATCTGATTGACTGAAGAATTGTCCAACTTCATAATTCAGATTTTTACATTTTAACCTTCCATTCATCTGCCTATCATTTTGATCACTTAATTGTTGAGATAGGAACTGGACAGAAACTGTACAGTTTTTATTCAGAATGCTGCCTTACAGTTACAATACTCTCATTCATCATTTGGACTAGTGACTAAAAAGGCATAATTTATAGCAGACTGCAATGTAATTATTCCTCCATTCAATGCATAGGTGTATATGTAATAAAGCAATAAGTAGCATAATTTTTTTTTTTTTAACCTGCTGGGGATGTGAACAACCAAACGCATAGAAAATTTTATTTTCAAAGTGTAGTTCAAAGTTTTAATCCAAGAAGTAGTTGTGTTTAATGATTCAAATTTTGAGACAATAAGATAAGTTGTACATGTAGTTGTAAGTTGAGATTTTGAAGTATTAAAACATGAAAAGAATGGTTCATAATATTTATTAGCATGCCTGAACTTCTTTAGTTTGCCAGTGGTCACCATCTAGTGATTAAGATAATGCATCAGTTGGCAATGCAGATTTTTAATCCCTGTAAAGCTATGAGATATTTTCTTTTCAGAACTTTTTTCATTGCTACTTTTTTTTACAGAGTATTAACATCTACCTCTCCAAAATTTAAATTATTTTTTAATTAAAATAAAAGGATTTTTGATAAACAAGCACAATACATTCAAAGATAGATTTTTATAATAAAAAACATTCTTTTTTTTCCTCTCCTCTAATGCAGCAAGCATGGACAAACATCCAATGTCGCAGTACACAAAGAGGCAAAAAATGCAAAAAGCACTTGAAATTAATATAAATTACAGAAATTGAATGCATATAAAATAAAAAAGTTATTTGTACAAAACCAGACAAAACAACACAAAAGTAAAAAGTGCTTAAATAGTAATCATAATTTCAAGTTTGATAAGAGGTCCCTAGCATCCTAACAGAAGAGGGGTGTAAATAGAATTACCCTTTAAAGCTAGACATACGGAGAGAAAACACACTTTAAAAATATGCATTTGGTACTGTGATTAAAAAAATACTGAGAGGAAAATTCTTAGGTCAGCTGATTGCCTTAAAATTCCAAAACAATTTACAATGTCAAAGCAGAAAACTTATCTTCATTTAAGTGAATGAGACTTTTTTTTTCTTAGAAAAGTTTTATAATGCAACTATTGTTTTTACTCCTTTGTACAATGAGAATCATTTGTTCTTAGAAAGTAGGCGTTTTTGTGTGTTGCATCCATTTGCTTCAAGGTAACAATGATCAGCTACCAAGTTCTACTAAGAAATCAGCTGGTTTATTATTTCTAGTGATAAATAGCTATGCATAAAAGTAGTTATGACAGAGGTTTAATAATTTTTCATTTAAATGCCAGGATTAAATAGGGATTTTTATCTCTATTTAGTCATAGCTGTTCACTGTTACATAATCTTTCATCACACTCATTCTGGTTCAATAACCGTGAATTTCTTTATATTTCAAGTTCCAGATTTTCTGATATGTCTGCAAAGCAAGACAGCAAACTAAGAATTTTCCTCACTAAAATACCCTGCCCCTCTAGTGTATTTTATCATATTCTTGAGGTAATATCAAATATTTAGTCTAAAACATGGCAGGAGTTTAAAAAGGGGATTTTTATCATTACAATGCTCCTCTAATCAATATGTGTCTTTTCATTATTTTTTAGGCCATATATAATATTCAGTCTAATACAAAGCAAAAAGGAATTCCCCTCACAACAGTGCAACTCTTCATATTTTTTAAGCCATACTAATACCATCAGAAAATTCCACAATCAAAAGAACTGTATAAAAACCTTCAAATGAACAGTTAAAAGGGGATTTTTATCATTACAATGCTCCTCTTATCAATATGTGTCTTTTCATTATTTTTTAGGCCATATATAATATTCAGTCTAATACAAATCTGACAATATATCTTGTCACCTTTTCCCCAATGTCAGTCCACATTGGGAGAAAAGGGCAATTTTTATTACACTCATTCTAAAAGGAAGAGTACTTAATATGAATTAATCTATCATTTTACCCCAGAATGTACAGACATGCAAAAGTTCATTACTCACAATTGTATAAACCATACTTCACTAGTTTATGGCTTACACAATCACCAATGGATAAATAACTCATCTCTGAAACAATCAATTCCTGTACTTAAATCATAACAACAGAAAAGCTTCCTAGTTTTCATTTCCTTGTTTTGATGATTCACAGTAAAAACATCATCAGGATGTGTTAGGGATTAAGATAAAATTTCATTTTGGATTTCTTAGCTATTTTTTTTAATACATGTATATTTAATGATATATAATACATGTTTAAATGGATACTAATTATTTGGATAAATTAGCTTTGTCATACTCAAAAATTTCTAAAATTTATCATGCACTTCTAAGTTTAACATCAAATTGTAATTTTCAAATTAATTACATAGTTTTTCTTCAAATGCAGTTAATGCACATACATTTATCCCTCAACATTATAAAATTCTCTTAAATCTGAATAATATAAATTATGCAAAGTCGTTTTGAATAATTATACAGAACAGGGAAATATACATATTGGAGGGTAAAAAATTTTCTTCAAACAAATTTCAAACAACTTTCATTACCTTTCTTTAAATTAATTCGTCAGAAATGTTTTAAAACTTAATCAGTTCTACTGTTGCTGTGACTTTTATGAGTAAACCGGCAGTTAATTTTCTAAAAGTGATATTTCACAATTTGATAGTTAAGCGAGAATAAAAAACTTAAATGGTTAAATAACCTTAAAAAATATTTTCTTATTGTATATCATCTGGTAAATATCTAAAATTAAGGGTTACAATTGCTATCAAACGGATCATGTTTAACAAAAACATAACTCAGTTTCTATGCAAGAAAATATATCAATTTACTCCTACCAAAATACAATCAACAACTACGGAAACTTTTTATATGTGACGTAATATACTCTCATTATCAAAAACTTTAAAATATCTCAGTCAATGTAGTGCCCCACTATGGAGATCGGACCAGACACTAAGGGTTTTCGAAAAGGTGTGGAAAATAAATAATAATATGCGTCTGTCGACAACGCACACCTTCAATCCCAATATTCTGCTATAAGGAATTTTTCTTATCACAGATTAGCAAATACATACTTTTAAATTATGTTTTTAGGATAAGAAAGTAGACATTAAATAAAAAGCGCGTACTCTAAAAAAAAAATTTAGTTAAAAATTTTTAAAGGGCGTTTTATTACTGATGTCTATTGCAACATATAATTTGAATTGTTTTTCTGGAGACCTTAAATAAAAACAAAAAGAGTTCAGAAAACGCATTGGATTTAAATATCTATTTACAAATTCAGAAAACGGAATTTAAAAAATAACTAATCAGAGATCAGAAAAATATTGAGATGACAATTCCGATAAATAGCACTGGAATGCAAGATCTCCGAATCAAACAAATTTATCGTATTAACCAAAACCAAAGTAATTCAAGAAGCTCACAGCACTTTGAAAAACTGACCCAATATATTATTATTATATTATTTTAACTATTTAGACTGTTTGTATAAGTGTCCATTAATCTTAACAGCCCTACTAAGAATACACGTCATATTCCATAAGACCCCTAAAAGTTGTAGACATCAGCTCCACACTTTTGGGCTCTGCAATACTGTCCACCTTCCGACAGAGCATATTTCATGGACACTACAACTGAAACCACAAGAACTGTTAAAACTTCCAATATGCGTTTACTCAGTGATCTTATTGTACAAGTAATTTTTTTTAAAATAAAGAAAATGCTGAACTTTAATATTTTAGACATGAGAAAATAAATCTCGCAAAGGTCTTCGGACACAATTGGGATTGCCAACAAATTCGGTTGCAATAAAGGTGTATGTTTACAATATTATTTTGTATCCAGCAATACTTAAAAAATCGTCGGCTTGAATACTTCATGCAGACGATTTTTTAAGCAACAAAGTTTTCCTAGAATTTTTTTCAGTTTCTGTACTTTGTTGCTTTGACCAATCCAAGACAAGAAATAGTTGGTGTTAGAAGTTGGCAGATTGGTTCTCAATTCGCATTTTAAAAACGGAACACCTATTCAAAAACTTTTTAAATACTTAATTTAAGCCATTTTACAATTTATGATGAATATAAAGCGCCAAGCAGAATATCATAGAATTGTAAATAAAAGTTGCTCCGAAAATTCAAAGCAACCATCTGAAAAACAAGAGAGGGAAAAAAATCTACAGCTGACAACTCAAAAATTTCTTGTTAAATTATATGAAGCACTTTGAGTATTGTTAACTCGAGTGTTGTTATAAGACTAATCCAAAGCATTGTACATAACGGCAAGGAAAAAAAATTCTAAATAATTGCTGAATAGAATGGTAATTTAAAAATTATTCTCCATCGAATCTGAAAAATAAAAAATTAATTTTGAATATTAGAATAAAGATATATTTGCAACCTTTCGATCTTTAATTCGCATCGTAAAATAATTTTATAGAAAATACCCCAAAGTATTTCGAATACAAAACTAGTTCCAATGGTAAAATATGGTACAGGAGTGGTTATGTTATGGGGTGTTAAGAAACATAGTATGTTAATTAAATAATCACTACTAGGCAGCATTCGCTTAACCTTTGACAACCTTAGTTCTGTCAAAGTTCCGCTGCCTATTCATATGCGGCTAATAAAGGACTCTTTACACGCTGAGAAACTTTCCCCATTGATTGCTTCTGTTTCTCCATCATGGAATGGTAATTTAAACCGTTTGGTATTGTTGAAAAGAGCGATTAACTGCGTATTTTGACAATTAATTTTTTGAGGCTTTTTTCAAGGTTATGTCATCAGCGGCATTAACAATAACCTAGATCTGAAATTTTCTCTTTCCTAACTTTAAAAAATACTGTATGGAAAAAAAAGTAATGATATAATACATGTATTAAAGTAAAAATTATTTGATTAAGTCTCATGAAAGTTGCATAAAATCTTTGTGTAGAACTTTAAACTAGAATACTTGTTAGTGACGATTCTATTTCGTAATTCGCCTGATGGGACCCGACATTGCTTCTAGGCCTTACGGGGGTAACCCCCCACCGGCGAGTGTAAACTTCTATTCTTATCATAAGCAAATCAAAGTAAATGATTCAGTCTGCGCCAATTCCTTTCATTAAGTTTGAACGCTGAATACCTGTAAGCACAATATCAATACCAAATCTTTCCACTGTTTTAAAATAGGCGTAAAACACCTCGATATTTTTTCGCTACTGAACAGGCGAGTCCTCTTTTCGCGGAGTGCTGTCTCTGACGGCTTGATCTTGGCAATGAAATGGTCGCCACGAGCCCAACCTTAACCTTGACCTCGAAGCGAAGCGTGGTGATCGATTCTTGGCGCATTTGGCGACTTTGGAAGGGATCCAAAAGGATTGCATCACTGTACTGCGTAGGCGGAACTGGAAAGCCGGTAACTTATAAACGGATATTTTTTACACTTTTCCACTACTGCGTTCCGAACGTATTTTTTTTCTTTTTCACTTTTTGTTATCATATCGTCTGCAGCTGATAGGAGACGAATTATTTTTTAATTGCATAGTGACGTAGGGGATGATGTAATTGGTAAGACACTGAAACTTTGATATTGTTATCCAAACATTCCCTTCTCTACACCTAACAACGACTACGTTTTAATATTTTTCTTCGATTAGGGTTTTTTTTTTTTTTTTTTTACTTTTTGTCTTTTGAAATACTCTTCGCCAATTGTACACGCGATGAAAATTTTTATTCAAATGATACTTAATGCAAAATCATCACCCGCCCTCTCCTAATGGTGATACGGCAATCCATGCCTTGATGTGTTGAGACTTATCCTTAAGGAAAAGACTTTATTTCAAAAGAACCAAAATTATAACAAACATATGAACTTTACAAGCAATTACAGATTCGAGACTCAACAAATTCATAACTCATTAAATACATTATCATTACGCACATAATACATAAATACAAAACTCTTAACTATATATATAACACGTTACCCATCAGGTAGCCGGAACATAAACATGCACACTAAGAGACTGATATAACATGAAACATCTCTAAAACAAGTCACATTACTTGCTCAATAACAATATACAGTGGAATCTCGATCGATCGTTCCCCGAATCGTCGTTTTTCCGTATGTGTCGTTTATTTCATCCAGTTCCGACGATCATATTGCTTTGCTATGTTCCCGCATCTATTTTTTTCGCATTTATCGTTCAGTTCAGTCGGTCCCTTGATCGAGATTCCAATGTACTACAAATGACAATTGTATAAAACCCTTAGACACGACGAACACAAAGCGTACGCAAATCGTGTATAACAAAACGCTAAATAAATGAATAATACATAATGCATAACTTCCCAATTACAGTAAATACATCTCTCTATTCTAAAAAAAAGTAACTCCCGCTGCCGAAAGCTTGTCACGCTTATCTCCTGCGAAACCGCTGGCAGTATGGGGTCGATAGCGATACCAATGGATGCAGAAAAATGGGGGACCAAAGTAAGACATGTCTCATCTTCGTCAGACTTTAAGTTTTTTATTTTTTTAATTATAATTTTTTTTAAATGTTTTGTGGGAAAATATTGACTTTTTCATCTTCAGATTACGATAACTCGCCAAAAAATGATCGTAGAATTTTGATCTTTTTACAATCTAAGACTACAGACATTTCTCTTTCAAACTAGACCTCATTTGTTTAAAAATATTTTAAAACAGATTAATATTTCCATCAAAAAATTAAACACAGTTTTTCAAGAAATATTGACTTTTTCATCTTCAGATTACGATAGCTCGCTAAAAAATGATCGTAGAATTCTGATCTTTTTACAATCTAAGACTACAGACATTTCTCTCTCAGACTAGACCTCATTTGTTTAAAAATATTTTAAAACAGACTAATATTTTCATCAAAAAATGAAACACAGATTTTCAAGAAATATCGTCCCCTATGTGGATGTAATATCGATGCTCCTCGAGTTTTTCTCTTACAAAGAAAATATTTACATCATCTGGAAGCTGAAAGGCTTATTCATATATACCTCATTTCAAGAATATATCTTAAATTTTTGATTTTTAATTGAATTTTAAAGCTGATAATTCAACAGTGATGAAACGCCCTTCGCATTAAGGGTGACAACAGCAAATGGATGGAAGCTGTTACATTACCCAAGAATCACCCCTATGTGTCTCGCTATTAGCCATAACAGAGGAGCGAGCGTAGCGAGCCTAGGGGCGAACCCTCTAGTATTAATAAATCAATAGATACATAGGTACATAGTCCGTCCCCTGTTTCATCATAGTACACCAGTGCCCCGAGATTCGAGTCGGTCGCAAAATCAGATTAAATCCTCCAAAGCGCCCAACGCCGTCGTTGCACACAGACGGACTAACCGAACCCGCTTCAGACCATCAGCCGGTCATACTGCCGCACTGAGCCGTCACTGCTACAGTCCGTTCATGCTATGAGTTTATCCACCTCCATGCCGTGACAAAAGCACGGGGGATCAGTAGAAAAGTGAAAGGTGTTTATATCAACTCCGAACCTTTCATTATGTCTTGCACAGTTTCCACATTTAAGATTCTCTTTGCATGTCTCTTCATGGGGATCTAGCCCACACTGTTTACAAACCTTCTTATTCTTGCAGAATTTAGCCAAATATCCATATGCCCAACAATAGTAACAAATTAATGGTTTTAAGTGATCGCGCCAATTATATATTTGCCAGTACAACTTTATTTTATTCGGTTTTTCTAATTTCCTGAGTCTAACTCCTTTTACACTTATTAACCAATTTTCCCCATATCTTGCTTTATATTTGGTGACAATATTCTCCGCATCCTTCAACTCATCGTTTTGTTCTCTTAATTTGATCTTAAATTCCTCTTTTCCGTACGTTTCTCCAACACCAAATAGGATAGCGTGAGGGTCCCTTTTCTTCCTCTTTTCTATCTTATATTTCTCTTTCAACCGATATATCTCCTTAAGCACCTCGATCAGTTTATCTAAATCCTCTTTATTATCTGTTCCAATAATAATCCCTCGTCTCCTTATTTTCTTACAAACATTTGATTCTAACTTTAATTTAACCAGGCTTGACCAGGTCCTGTACTACTTTCTTCGTAGCTCCAGCGCTCTGTTCGATTTCGGGAATGATTGTCACGCCGACTTCTCTTTTCCTCGACTTCAACCTTCTCATCTAATAACTCTTCTTGACCGCCTCAGCATAGCTGACCGTCTTTCCTTTCTCCAATATCGAGATTTGTCCTCTGTAATAAGTTATAATATCAGCCATCCCTATTTGTGCATTAACTATGGTTCTATCATACTCATTCATCTGTCTCTTAGTGTCCGAAATCCATTTCGAAGTGCTAATAAAGTTCGGAAGCTTTTTTTTTTCCCTGTTAAACAGTTCTTGCGTTATCTGCATCGGCTTTTGCAATAACGGATCCATCGTGAGTCCAACACACAGTCCAACACGGTCCTCCGACGTAAGCAGTCTGTCTTAGGACAGACCCTCCCAGGGCCCACCGCGAAAAGGTGTCGGAAGGATTTTTAGAATAACTTTAACTCTTCAAATTAAATTAACCACACAGGAACGCTTTTTAGCACTAAGCTATTGTCGACAATCTGATAATTTGCCCACAATAATTTTAAATTAAAGTTGCGTGGGGAGAGCCCCTCAAATGATACTTAAATGTACATAGGTTTAAAACTGATACCATGATTCCATTCCTATTTAATAAAAAGGGAAGCAATCTGCAATATCAGTGAAATTTTATGCAATTTTATAAAAAAAAATTGTTGAATAAATTTTAATTTCTTTTAAACTGAGCCCATAAATTTCGCTTGTAAAAATGTTATATAAAAACTTAAATATTTTTTTCATTCGGGTACAGCTTGAATAAGTTACCCGATTCAATGCCGCTTCAATGTCGTGATGACATCACCTAAGTCATCACGACATTGAAGACTTAGTGCTAGACCTTTCAGTCTACCAAACTAAAGTGATATTCGTTTGGAATTTTGAGGCTGTTTACTCCTAAAACTTGCTTTCAAATAAAATGCAGGTGGGGTACACCTCGCCTTCAGATAAAATGCAGGTGGGGTTCGTATAGGCAAAATACAAGGTTTGTGTAAGAAGGTATAAAAGCACACCTAAGAGTTTGTATGAATGTTAAGAATTTTAGCAAGTAATATTTTAAGAAGGTGAATTCATGTATAGCCTAAAATCGTACAAGGGCAGTTTAATAAGAATAAGTATAGAAACGAAAGAGAGAATAACAATTTTACAATGAAGAAAAGGGTAATAAAATATATAGCTATGGAAAGACGGAGTCAGAAAAATATGTTTTAAAAGGATCAGGAATTGGGCGGTTAAAGTGAAAGAGTGTTTCGTAAGAAAGGGTCATTGTGAAGTCAAAGGTTAGTAAGCGGTAGGAAGGGCGGAAGTTTTCAAAGGAGTATTGTAGCAAAATCTTTTAGGGTAGAAAAAGGGGAACATGCTTTGTCGCTTTTGCCGCCATTTGCGTGGGGTCGTTACTTTAATCGAATAAAGAAAATCCAATGAGAATGATACATTTAATAATGGAAATAATTCTAGACCATTTGGCGATCAAGGTTTGAAAAAGGGCGGTCTGATATTAGACTCAGAAGGAGGGGAAAATGATTTTATTGGAAAATAGAAATGTGGTATAGAAAAGAGAAGGTTATAAAAAGTTATGCGACAGAGAGAAGAGATATTCTGGTGCTCAGTATTAGAGTACATTTTCTCTTAGTACAGGTCTTTCCTTAGAGTGTGGTAGTTGTAAGATGGAAAACCACTGCACATCAGCCCAGCTGAAATGGGGTAAGTCCGCTTATAACATGCCTTGAGTGACAAATTCTTTTATTTAATTTTCCTTTTAAGAGGATAGGGACTCAAAGTGTTTTATTATTCATTGTTGGTAAAATTGTTTAATGTATATCTATAAAGTATATCAAATATGTTTGTGTAAATTTTAGTGAAAGCTTATATGTAAATAAATTTCAAATTATTTAACCTTAATTCTCTCTCGTCATTTAAATTATTAGTTGTGTCTTTTTCCTACTGAGTAGTAACTTTGCGTGCTGGGTAAACCTGGGTAAATCTATTGCGGATAAGAAGACTTAATAGTAATCATGATAAATTCGTTTAAAATAAATTTCCTAAAGTCAATAAACGGCGAAGAGAGCCGAAAACAACCCAGCAGTTGGTGCGTGACCACTCCAGTTGATTATTGCTGTAACCATTTGTATTTCCTTAATACCTTATAAGTTTGGTTACCGTGATCATTTGGGATTAATATCAATAAATGTCTTTAATTTTTTAGAAATATCGGTAGTAAACAGACACAACAAATTTCATTTATTTCTTCCCTCATGAGTCTCAATCAGTATTTTATTATTATGTATATTGTATAAGTAGTATGATACAATTTTCTTTTATTATTATGAATTATCTTTTATAATCTCTTGATTAAAACAAGAATCTTAAAATTTTTTTTTTAAGAGTATGAATATCTTTGGTGGCATAATGTGTTTCATGTTGTATATTGATATAAAATTTCCGTTATAATATTTCTTTTAAATTATTTATGTATCGTATATCAGTATCTTATTATTATATACACATTTCTGTCCGGTAGTATAATTTCATCTTATTATTTTATCATGCCTGAAACGGAAAATACAATGTCTAATACTTCGTGTAGTTTATTTACTAAATTAGCGGGCTTTCAAACGATTATTCCCCAATTCGATAACGTATCCGCGGTTACTCCCAAATTTTCCTCGATAATGTCGACCACGTTACATCACTTGCTAATTGTAATGATGAAGAAAAACTTTTCATTCTAAAATCACGCATTCGGGGAGATGCTTTATCACATATTATTAACTCTCCCGATTTATCACAAGAGAAAAACTATCAATCATTCAAAACAAAATTTTTGGCCTATTTCGAAAAGAAAACTAGTCTTGCCACCCGACAGCATCAATTCGCTAATTGCCGCATGATGCCTAAAGAACAGGCAAAAGTTTTTGCAACTCGAGTTTCAAATGCAACGCAACAATTTTTTGGAACATTAGACTCTACAAACCCTGAAATTCAGCGGTTGGTTGAACAAACGAAATTATCCAAATTCATTGATGGTCTTTTGCCTGAGTTTAAAAAACCGGCATTAATGAAGGATCCACAATCCTTCCAAGAGGCTTTAAATTATGTTGAATTATTACAAACTAATGAATCTACACTTACTGATTCTCAGAATATCTCTAGCGAGGTTAATAGTCTCAATCATTCAAATGCCGACTTATTGAAAGTCATTGAATGTCACGCGCAGAAAACACACGAAACTGTCGCTGCATTAACCAAGCAGATCGAAAATCTAAAAATTGAGCCGCGCCATAATAATTTTAGAATGCAGAATAGATTCAGAGCTGCCACTCCACACCCTCCAAATTATTTTTCGAACCGCAACGCTCTTTCGAGACCCCAAACTTTCTCACCGCGCTTTCAGAATTCGCGGGTTTATAACAATAACAGGTCTAACAACGTCAGGACCCAGTGTCAAATTTGCGGTCGCAATAATCACGAATCTTCCTTCTGCTTCTTTGCAACGCCTCAACAAACGACCCGGGGAACTTTTACGACATCCCACAACAGAAACCACGCCAACAATCGATTTACGACCGACAGAAGAATGTACCCTACCCACCCTTCATTTCCCTATAGAAGTACACAGAATTTAAACTAATTGAGGGGGTCATTTCACCTGGGGTTAGTTTCTTGAATAGAATTGCGGAAGCTTTGGATTCTTAGAACAAATTGTTAGGTCATTTTGATTTTACACACATTTATACTCGTATCATCACATTTATATCTTTACTTGGAATTTTTTTTTATTGATTATATACATCTATGATTATTATTATTTTTTATTAGGTTTTATCATAACCTACATTTGTTTTACAAATATCTCAAACGGGTTTTGCATATGTATATAGAATTTTTTTTTCTCTCTTTTCTTTGTGTTTGATGTAAAATTTCTATTTGAGATTTTAGGGTTTTGCGTTTGCGATTAGGATATAATTATAGGATATTGATATTTATTTTTTTTTATTTTATGTTGCGCATACTTATGTTAGGATAATTGATAACAGGGACTTTTGAAGTACGCAGGGAATTTCCTGTGATTATATTTTTTTTTGTGTATTGTATTCTATAGTATTCTTTCAATGCTTGTACAGAAACTCGTCATAATTAAATCCCGGTAATGGGGAATGGCGATAATTATGAATATTACTGACGAATAATGACTGATTTTCGATATTCTAACAATTGTCTCCTATAAGAGGGGAACAGATGAAATTCAAAATCACTTCACTTACATTTAACTCTCTGGTTCGTAAATTTATAAGACGATATTTGATCGTTGCGGACAGACAACGGAGAACAGTGAACAATGGAGAATTTTTTTTTTGGAATTTCCCACGCAAAAACCGCGATATTCAGAAATTAATTCTTATGAACGGAGCTGCGAACGCACCTCTTCGCGTTAAGTTTAATTTTGTTTTTACATACTTTTTTTTCTTTTTCAATTTTATATATGTTTATTATTATTCTTTGATTTCAAGTCGTTATTAATTCATTTCTTCTGTAGTTACTTTGTGTATTGTTAATTAGGGATTTATTGGTAGCTAGCTAGCGTTACTTCAAATAAAAGGTCAATGGTCAAATGGAATAAGGGAACTAAAACAGATAAATATTTTTTCTCTCTCTCTCTCCGCTCCTTCCTTTAATTTTAGTAAGAAATCGAAAATATAAATTGTTTTTCCTCTCTCTCTCTCTTTTTCCTGCATCTTTTTACATCATGTCATGTTGTTACTGATTTCATGTTTTATACATTTAGTTTACATAGTGGTTTAGCTTTAAACCTCTACATACATCAAGAACTATATAAATTTAAAGTAGGGATGTAACTTTTAATGTATGTTGTTTTGATGGACTGATCACCCGTCATGGTTGTTAGTACAGAAATATAGCTTACATCCTCCTCTTTTTTTTAATTATAAATAAATTTTCTTTTCTCCTTAACTCTGTGCAGAAATGCATAAACAAGCATTCTACAGCAATGTGTATAATAATAATAGAAATACTATAAATAATGCTAATTATGATAATGGTGTTACAATATTAATAGCTATTTTGGTTGTTGTTATCTAAACAAGGTATGCCATAATAGATATTCATTTATTTAATTTAGCAATTTTTTTTTTCTCTAATTCTTAATAAATATACGCGGAAATTTACAATTTCAATTATAAGAGACTCATGGCTAAATTTAAAGGCTTACAAACATTAATTCTCTCATTTAGCATTTGTTCAGGTTATTATAAATTTATACATATATATTTCTAATTATTATATTTCTAATTAGGAAAATTTATTTTTATAATATATTGTCACTCAACGTAAGTTGTAAGATGGGCTTTTCCTTCATTTTCAGCAATTCTTCTATGTTTGATTCATGCAGCTAGCAGCTCGCATGGTCAGTATTGTACCTTTACAGGCGGTTTTTGTGTTATGGAGTTTAAAGGTCTTAATCAAGAGTACGTTAATTTTATTACAAGGCCTAATATTCCTGGCATACCATATTTACAAATTTTTTCGAATTATAGCTCGTTGTAGCTTACTTTGTGGTGCATTCCTGGGCACTACAATTCAACGGATAAGTGTTGGAACTTATCATTTTTTGGAATTCCAAGCCGCACAACGACCCAACATGTTAACGCAACAAATTGTTTTGCTGACTTTAGTGTTTCTCATAGGATTAGTGGATGCGGATTGCAGTTCACACGCCATTGTAAAATCCGATTTACGAACTTGTAATACGCTTTCGGACAACACGAAAGTTTGCAATGTATATACAACCGCCGAATTCTCCTTACCAGCTGTATCATCGGAAGTTTGCTTATGGTTCACTAACTCTGCCGACCAGCACCTATTCACACTGAAGCTTAAATTGGACGCTGTAAAGTGTTTTTTTCACACGGAGCGTCAATATTTCACATTTCCCGTCACAACTAAGCATATATCACAGACATCTTGTATTTTTAATAAATATTGCGGCCAAGGAGTACATTGTGTTAAGAAGTCCGTGGGTAAACAGGGACTCAACTTTGAAGCGGAGACACCAGAGAGCAGGGAATTTCCCGGTGTTTCCTCGTGTGTCGCAGGTGGTTTAGGTGTCGGATGCACAATTTTGACGCGTGCCGCGTGCAACTTTTACCGCACGTGGTTCGAGCCTGATCTATTGCACTCTTATCAGGTCAGCAAAATTACTGGTCATGATTGCCAATACAACATTGCAGTCACGCATATCGAGAATAATACGGTGTCGCACATCTCTCTTTCTGATGTAGCATACACCAAAACAGGTATCAAGATTTCCATTTTGGGAGCGTATGACCAGCCTCAACTACACTTCAGTGACTCATTGATACAACGTGTCGGCCGTCCTTCCGAGGCTTACTTAGCCCCAACAAGTATTCGAAATCACCCGAAAGCAAGCGAGATTGGAGCCGTCCAAGCGAACACCTCCTTCACTAAAAACTTCATTTTCGATGAAAATATATCATCCTGCGATTTTTTTGAGGATACGCTACGCTGTTCCTTGGCGACAGACGCCTTGGAAAATTTACGAAAAACACAGGAGTTTGCACTCCCATTGCAAAAAGACATGCATCTCCTCCAGATCCAGGACAATAAATTAACCTCCACTATGCTCGCCACATCAGCTGTTAGAGTACAGCTGGTATTCACCAACTTCAAAATTGCTGTACAGCAGTCTACAGTCTGTCCTAAATTTGACACCTCTGAGATTGAAGCTACTGGGTGTTACAATTGCGCTCTGTTTGCCCGTATAAAATTTAAGGCGCATAGTACCTGTGAGCCGGGTGTGGTGACTGTACATTTCCAGGGACTCTCGGTGTACACCCGTGCCATCCGTCTACAGATTGAGCCAATGTACTATACAATCAAACTGTTAAGCTCTCAACAGTGTTTGAAAGACAAACTGTGCCTGCGATCCGAAACATTAATTCAATGTCAGCAGGTGAATGTATGTTTTCAAGAGCCGTCAATTGAACTTCAACAATTGAACTTAAATTACACTAGTTCTTCTAGCTCTTCGACGAGTAGTTCAATGTTCGACTGGTTCCCAATACCAGCATTAAATACTTCGTTGTTGTTTTTGAAAATTGTCGGATCATCTTTATTTTTATTGTGTATCCTTATTACAGTCTTTTCAACAATTATCACTTGTTGTTGTCGATCTCGATAAATGTACTTCCTTTTCAGGGTGCTTTATTTAGATATTTTATTACTTTAGATCAGTATCTTATCTAATTTTTTTTTCCTCCTTTGCTTTATTGTGCATTATGTATTTTTTTTAATCCTTATATCATTATTTTAGCTAATTTTTTTTTCTTTGCTTTAAAATGTCTTATCATTGCGCAATGTGTACATTATTCTTATGTTTTCTTTAATTTATTTTATAAGTTCAATATTTTTTTTATTACTATTATGATTATTCGTTGTACACAAATGATTATTGCTTTTAAGTATTCACTTATGTTTCGAATCTTGTGTACTATACTCTTCCTGCATATTCTCTCATGTTAGTGCTCATTTATATTTAAACTTCTTTTCCCTCGCAACTAGGAAAATGTTTTTCTATTTTTATCTATATCTCTATAACTTGGTATTTTGTGTGTTATATTTATTTTTATGTTTATTATTAATATTTGGGTCCCCATCCATTCAGTCACTCGATCGAAAAATAGGAACTTAGAATTTTTTTTCTTTTTTTATTTATTTTTTTTCTTTTTCTGGGATTTTGTGTGCATTGCTAGACCTTTCAGTCTACCAAACTAAAGTGATATTCGTTTGGAATTTTGAGGCTGTTTACTCCTAAAACTTGCTTTCAAATAAAATGCAGGTGGGGTACACCTCGCCTTCAGATAAAATGCAGGTGGGGTTCGTATAGGCAAAATACAAGGTTTGTGTAAGAAGGTATAAAAGCACACCTAAGAGTTTGTATGAATGTTAAGAATTTTAGCAAGTAATATTTTAAGAAGGTGAATTCATGTATAGCCTAAAATCGTACAAGGGCAGTTTAATAAGAATAAGTATAGAAACGAAAGAGAGAATAACAATTTTACAATGAAGAAAAGGGTAATAAAATATATAGCTATGGAAAGACGGAGTCAGAAAAATATGTTTTAAAAGGATCAGGAATTGGGCGGTTAAAGTGAAAGAGTGTTTCGTAAGAAAGGGTCATTGTGAAGTCAAAGGTTAGTAAGCGGTAGGAAGGGCGGAAGTTTTCAAAGGAGTATTGTAGCAAAATCTTTTAGGGTAGAAAAAGGGGAACATGCTTTGTCGCTTTTGCCGCCATTTGCGTGGGGTCGTTACTTTAATCGAATAAAGAAAATCCAATGAGAATGATACATTTAATAATGGAAATAATTCTAGACCATTTGGCGATCAAGGTTTGAAAAAGGGCGGTCTGATATTAGACTCAGAAGGAGGGGAAAATGATTTTATTGGAAAATAGAAATGTGGTATAGAAAAGAGAAGGTTATAAAAAGTTATGCGACAGAGAGAAGAGATATTCTGGTGCTCAGTATTAGAGTACATTTTCTCTTAGTACAGGTCTTTCCTTAGAGTGTGGTAGTTGTAAGATGGAAAACCACTGCACATCAGCCCAGCTGAAATGGGGTAAGTCCGCTTATAACATGCCTTGAGTGACAAATTCTTTTATTTAATTTTCCTTTTAAGAGGATAGGGACTCAAAGTGTTTTATTATTCATTGTTGGTAAAATTGTTTAATGTATATCTATAAAGTATATCAAATATGTTTGTGTAAATTTTAGTGAAAGCTTATATGTAAATAAATTTCAAATTATTTAACCTTAATTCTCTCTCGTCATTTAAATTATTAGTTGTGTCTTTTTCCTACTGAGTAGTAACTTTGCGTGCTGGGTAAACCTGGGTAAATCTATTGCGGATAAGAAGACTTAATAGTAATCATGATAAATTCGTTTAAAATAAATTTCCTAAAGTCAATAAACGGCGAAGAGAGCCGAAAACAACCCAGCATTAGGTGATGTCGTTTGCATCAGGTACATTCTTTATAAAATGCCAAGGTATTCTATAGAATGCCGGCATTTCATACATTGCCGGTAACATATACATATATGTATATCAAAATTTTGAAGTATTTGGGTAGTTTTCTGTTTAACTCTTTACTGTTTGTCCAAACGATGCAAACCAGGTTTGGCGCGCTGCCAAAATTATAACTCGCGAGGTACTAACGGACGGTTTTAACGTCTAAAATTTTGTTTTCTGGAGGACCGTTATGGAAGAACGTATTCGTACGTTAAAAAAAAATTGTGAACTATGACCTAAGAAGCTACTACCTGTTGAGACTGAGGTGGGGGAAGAACGAAGAGAAAATGAAAAACCTATCGTGACAATTATACAGCATCGAGAACTGTTCATTTCAAGCTGTATGTTTAGGTCATAGTGTTATTAGAATTTGAAATTAACTAGTATATTTTGTCAGCCTAAACAAAGTGTCCACAGAATATCAACTCCGCCAACACTGGGAATGATGGGCAGGACCACTCCACCTTTCAAATCGGGGTTTTATTTCTTTAAGTATAATTCTAATTAAAAGTATAATGTTAATTTTCAAAGACCTCCCCTTTCAAAGCGATTCTGGTAGCACCATAGTAGACATCTATGACCAGCAGGTCTTCGTAGATCCAGATTGGAAATAATGGATGACGTATCCCTATTAACAGTACCTCTCACCGCCTCTACTGCAACAATGACAATTTAAAACAAAATCATCACCACCTGATTGTGCGTGTGTGCGTGCGTTTGTAACGATAACGCCCCACATTTTTTACTGAACGCGTATTCTAAATTTTCCTTTTATCCTTTCAATAAAGCACAGACCCTGTTCCAAACTGCGACCTCTGAATAAACGAATTAACCAACTATTCTATTCCCTTAACCACAACGCGCGGAACATTAAAGCTATTTTTAAACTCTAATACAACACAGTAACGCGAGCATGATTCTAAAGTCATGCGACGTTGAGTTATACCTTTACGTGGTCAAGTCATATGCCCGTTCCTAACCAATTATAGAATTCTTAACACCTAGCGCCCCCATAGTATAAAATGAATTTTCGTAGGCTCTCGCTCTCTCCTCTTTAGACTCTTGTCCTGTCTTCGCACTACTTCCGCTGCTGTCCGATAACATGTAATAACGTTGTCTGCCTTCTCACTGCTCTCGCTGGGTGCGGCGGCTGGTATTGTTTGTGTGTGCCCTGTGGTAAAGTTACCGGTGCTTTGCTGAAATGTCTGCTTAATAATATCTTCGTTAACCGGAATAAACAAACAATGTGTATCTCCTCTCTGTTGTGCGTAATCTTCAATGGCTCTCCTGAAATAGTGTTCTTTCCTCGAGTGTTTTGCCGCCCCGACTGCCTACGTTCACGATTCGTGTCTGTGTTGACCCAATATTACTTACACACACACACATATATTATATATATATATATATATATATATATATATATATATATTATTCTCTTTTCTGGTACATAAAACTGAGCGGAGGATATTTATTACCTTTATCAATACAACTGTAGGAATACAGACTGTGTATTCAAGTTACTGTTTTTGCTTTTACTCTATAACAGGTATTTTAGAATTCATGTGTAAGAGCTTCAACAACCGGGCATAGCATGGGCTTTTTTATTTCACTGCGTCGCAATACACAACACTTTCCCCTTTGACAAAAATAACGGATTTATATATGTCCCCCAAGGCGTATTCATTTATGTTTCGGTGTGCTAACCGAGGAGAAAGCATCGTATACCTTGAAATACCAAGCCACCTGATCATCAACAATAAAATTGGTACAAGGGAATTTTAAGGTAATGGTGGGAAGAACAACGTATGGAATCCGGGCTACCAAATTCTGAAAAAATTTAGTTAACACAAACTACGTGGTTTGCCAACATTAAAACGATATATCTAATATTCTTTGAAAAGTCTATTAAATTTCGAACCGCTCTTTCTTGTTCTATTGCCTTTAAACTGTTTTCAGAGTTCATGATTTAGCGCAAAAATTCTGAAAATATTTTCGCTGAAGCAGATACTTCTCTGAAAAAATAAATGATTTATTTCAAGTCTTCTAGAGTGACAAAATTTTTCACAAATAAAAATGTTATAAATCCAGGTGTTAAATTGATATGAAACGTTTCTTGCAAAGTGTTTTTTCACTCATGTAAATATTCTTTAAATTTTGAATTTTATGTTGTTTTAAAACAAAATTTCAAGTTGTTCCAATAATGATATTTATATCTAGTGTCCCAAGTCCCCTTGAAGACAAGGTTAAGGTCAAATCTGACGACCTCAATGTATCATGGATAAGAAATCTGGGGAAGGCGTTGACTGTTGTTATCAAATTCCAATATTTTCTGCAGGATCCTACACAATAACTAAAATCTGTTAACATAAATTCGCGAGCAATATCTTCCACAAGGAAAGAAAGAAAAGAAATGGTTTCGTCACCAGCCAAACTGACACGATTTCAAATTTTCCTAGCCCTAGTTTTTATTGTCTTAGACTAGCTTTTACTAAACAGCGCCACGTGGATTTCTCCGATATTCAGCACTGCAGCACTTGCGGAAGTATGAAAATCACACATTCGCATACATAATTTACAAATTTATATTGTGCATCTCTCTTTGCTCTGCTTTGCTTTCCTAAACGAAGAACACAACTGCAACATTGGAAAATAGATAATTTTATTATTCAAAATCTTTGCGTAATACATAATCATTGGTTTTCCGATATTATGTTAAAATGTATGAATATTTCGGTGAATCCACTATAAAGTATCAGCATATAACTGTCCATCAGAAAGTAAGCACGCCATACTATGATATTGGCACAATTTGGTTCCGAGAACAATAAATAATGCTGGGAAAACAACTTTAAGACAAGAGGCGAATTTAATTTGACAAGACTGGAAATATATGTTTCTGCTTTGAAACCGTAACTTTTCCTTGGAATAACCTTCGTAGGGGCTCATACACCCGCCTTAAGGGTATTGCAATTGTTATAATAAAAAACCCAGAATTCACGGGTGTTATCCCCTGAACCCCTTCTACCCACGTCTTGAGTATTAAGTCATGGGAAGATTGACTGCGTTTTGGGGTGGTAACCTATATTTCCCTCTGGATCCTGGACTTGAAGTATGTAAAATACGACACAAATTGGTCAAAGGATTGAGGAATGCACAAGGAAAAGACGGGAATGCATAATTTCAGTTTTAAATAAATAAATTTGGTACGGTTTTGAAAGGTTACTTGTGAGGTCTGAAAATAAAAATAAAAAGGAAGAAGAGGAGGAAGATTTTTCCCGCATAAATTAATGATAATTGCATATTTGCTTTACGTCACTTCGACTAAGGAAAAATTTTCACACAAACACTTTATTTTCAGATAGCGGGGTAAATCTGCATGAAGTTAACTTTGATGAGTTGTTTAGGAATTAGATTCCACAAAGACTGAATAACCATTTACATTTTCATCGCAGAAATATTAGTGCTAGAGACTATAATAATTAAAGTAAATACGTAGCACTCTGCTGATAGTTTTTATTTGTTGATAATTATAAAGTATAATAATAATTAGGTTCTTGTTACATTAAAATTTTTATTACATGAATTGTGAATTCATTTATAATCACAATATTCTATTTCAGTTTTAATATTACATAATTAATATTTAATTTCACAATATCGGCCATTTTAAAAACAATACCGCTGTATGAGGTTCCCACACGCACACGCGGGAAAAAAAATTGAATGACAGAGAGAAGAAAAGAGAAGAAGACTGTTTCTTTACCCTAAGAGTCGCAACGTCAAAGTTCGATTGGTTTATTTAAAAATTCAAGGGCTTTACATGACATCTATTATCTATATAAATAAAGTAACAGGCAATGGGTTCGGTCGAGTCACGTGAGCATCACGTCTCCAGGTCTCACTCATCCTGAGACTGCGATTTTGGCGGCCATTTTGTTTTGGTCGAAAATCGGTGTATTATTTTTCTCATGAAAGTACACAAATCTTACATATTTGGAAAGAGCTTTGAAAACTGATAACTTTTTCTGCTTACAGTTATTCTGTTACTTTAATAGTTTTAAAGACATTTTCATTCTAAAAAAGCACTCCACCAGAGAAGCACTCCACTCCAAGCACTTCGGCAGTGACGGGAATGAAAATTGACGGGAATTTAATACATTTGTAAGGCCCTGAAAAGGGCCTTTTTTTCCTTTTGTGGGGCCCGAGCATAGCCGGACGAAGCCCGGCTAGTAGTGCAATATTTTCAATTGCCCTGGCAACTGTGCTTTACGCCTGGTTCTACATACATTCCACACGTAAAATGAAACTCTTTAAACAAATTACAACAAAAGATTTGAAGACCTTGGAAAGTTATATAGTTTACTTGAACGTGAAGTAATAAATTTTAAACCCCCTACTGAAAAAGCAAATCCTCTTCCTTTTTTTTCATATATGTCTTAAAACTGTCTTCTGGGAGTATAATATGGTTTGCATCGTCGTCTTACAGACGATATACGGAGCATGATTTATTTTTGTTTCCGTTGGGCAGCTTTTGCAATGTTAGAACAATAAACAAATCAAAATATTTTGATATGCTGGTTACCCATGAGAAGTCATAATAATTCTCTGAACGTATGAAGAACTCCCATGCTTAGAAAAGGCAAAAGAAACCATAAATTGTTATTTAGGATGAAGCGTTTGTTCACAGTCTGCTGAGCATACGCCCTTTTTTTTATCCGAGACCCTACATATACAACGTTATACATACTTATCTCAAATCTTTCAAAATATATATTTCACGTGCTTAAATACAAATTGTTTAATAAAACAATTCACCTATTTCACGGTCCGTGACAGCTGCTTTCATCATATATGATATTGATGGTTGCGTTTTTTCAGCAGTTGCTCCAACAGCGACATCATATTGCGCCATTTTGTGCCGAATCCAACCGTAATTTCCAAACCCTCATAAATTTAGCTCCCAATAAAAGCTTCTGAGAGTCATCATTTCCTGCTGTCAGGTATCGAACTCATCCCTTGTTTCTGTTAAAAAATTATAAATACGTTTTAGGGTCGGAGAAATCCCAGTTTCGGGTTACTGAAATTCAAATTGGAACCCTTCATGTGGTAAATTCCAAATGATCTGCCCTTTCACAGACGAATGCAGGGTCACAAATAAAATTACTTAATCACTTTCAGGACAATTTTATGAGAAATGGGGAGGAAGGGTACAGGGACTGTGGTTCATCGTTGTCGACAGATTTTACAGCAGGCAGTCATATCCGATCCAAACCAGTTCTGGAAATATTCCAGCTACATCTGTAATGCCAAGGTCACTTCCATGAATTGCCACTTGTGCTACAGACACCCGTTATAAGTTTTTGGCCCTCAAAAAAGAAATAAAACTGCAACCTGTGTAGTCAATATAAATCTCCTCAGAAGTGAGCGCGTGATTATTAATTTGGATAGACACGAAAGTTCCCAAATATTTAATACATAGCATAAATAACATGCTCGAAATTGATGACTATACTGACCAGACTGGAAACGGTGTCTAATTTCTTTGCTTCGAGTATAACTCTGGTTTTATTAATTTAAAAACGGAACAATTCTCGATTCATTGCGGTGTGGTGAAATTAACTTATTGAATTTTTCTTAATACGCCGTGTTCACAATATGGAATAAGCAAAACATACTCTTGTAACACAATGGAATGATAACAAATTGCAATTATTTATATTCCCACAAACAACATTTTTACGAATCTTTGGCTATTGTTGAATCAGCCCTGAAGCTTTTTGATCAAGGAGACGCCAAAAGAAAAAAAAAAAAAAAAAAAAAAAGGGCAGAATATGAACTATGACATTTTATTCTTCTGGTCAACTCTTTAGTTATGCGTTATTTTACTAGTTTTCAATTCAAAGCTGTTATTACAGTAAGAGAACGTTGGTGGGATTCATAACAAATCCCGCCTACTTTCTTACATTTAAGTCAGACAACACACTAAAATAATATTCTCAGAATTACAGTTAAGTTCTTGACAACTCGGCATGCACACGAGCCTTGCAACTGCATAGCTTAAATAGACATTATGCTCGCATTTCCTACGTCTGGAGTTCAAGTAACTGTCATTTTAACTCTAAATGGTGAATTACGTCAGTAACAAAATAGGCGGTGGAAGGAACTGCAATGAACACTAAAAAATTTCCACATATAAACTCCTGCTTAGATGGTAAGTTTTACATTCCTGGGCAGAATGAGTTCACTTTTATACTTGTTTAAAAATGAATTAAATAACATGTAAGGAGCAACTAATATGAATTAATTCATTATCGGGATAAGTCTAATCTTAATTTCTGTGATTAATGAATTGAAAACATTACAGGTTTATGAAGTTAAATTACAAGAAGGACGTATGAGATGTTACCAATAAACAGTCTAAAATCAAAGTGCTGCAGACTATAGTTAGTACCCACAGCACATTTACGTCGATTGATTCTTTTTCGCCACCTTTTACCAATAACATTAATAAAGCTGAACACGCAGCTAAGAAACCCATTTTCGTACGATCCAGAAGCAATGATTTGAATTCAATATATAATTTTTCCCCAAAAAACTCTTCCATCCCGATTTAACCTTTGAAAGAAACATCTTGAAAGTAACAAAGTTATTTGTTTTTTAAAAAAGGGGGGGGGGACAAAGTTGCTACGAAGTTGTGAGTAAAAGTTACGCTGCCATTGTATTGTATAGCAGTGGTACGCAAACTGTGCTTTTAATTGACCTACAGGGTATTGCGCGACCCACAGGTTTCGTTAAAAATATTGGAGGGGTCGCGGATAGTTTGAAGTAAATTTGTATTATAAAGCATATTTTTTAATTAAATAATTCAATAAGTTTTCTATAGTTACATATTTTTAATATTTTAAATTTTTTATAGGTTAAAAATATATAGCATAATATTGTTAAAAAAGGTGTCAGTGTTAGAAGTCTATACTTACATTCCTTCCATTCTCTTCTACCTATCTGTGTGATACTGGGTTCTTAAATTAGTAGCTATAAAATCCAAACAACGATCAAGACTTAACCCGGATAAGACGATATGAGAGTAGTACTCTAAAATATTTCACAAAATATTGAAAAAATATTATCTGAGGTCCAGGCTAACCCTCTAATAAATTTTTTTTCTATTTTAGTTTCACATAAATTAATAAAGTTTTCAAATGTTGTAATATGAAGCTTTTAGTTTCGAAATAACGTTCTCCTTATAATCGTCATTAATTTTTACCTACATGAAACACAAATATATACTAATTTTTAACTATAAATTTTAATCAAATGAGATTTGGCAAAAACAAGTGAAGAAGGTAAGCAATATATTTTTCATTGTTATTATGCAAAGAAAATATATATCCAAAATCTGCAGTTTGCCGATTTTTAAAATAGTTTGTCAAAATTTGCCGATTTTCTATTTATTAACATTTTCCTAATTAACAAAAATATATGTATATATGTTACTACCAAAATATTTTTAACCAAATATTTTTTACATGTTTTTATTAACTCGTTTTCTTGTTTGTTTGTCCATTACAAATCTTGCAATCGATTTTTAACTAACTTCCCGACTAGCTAGACATTTGAAACTTTTAGAATAGCTCAGAACACGATGACAATGCATTTTTTTGATACTTTTAGCCATCTTTAAGCAGAATTAAATTCATTTTCAGTTAATTTGTTTTTGTAGGCTGGTGCAGCCATCTATCGCCGGGACGGGAACGAAAAGTTAAACGCAAGTTAACTTCCAATTAACTTCTTTTTCTTTCAAGTTGATGGGATAATTCATCAAAAAATTTTAAAAAAGTATTTATTAATACATAGAATTGTCAAGTTTATACGATTCAACAGAAAATTTAAAAACATGGTACATAAAAGTTCTTTTTATCTTGTAATTATTACCAATTTTTTATTTATTTATTTTTTGGTGGGGGGGGGGGGGATCGTGGAGTGATTTTTTATTTAAAGAAAGTGGGTCATGGTCGAAATAAGTTTGAGCACCACTGTAGTATAGTATAAAAAAGTCCTTTAATGTATTGCACAGTCTTTATCTTGTTATGGCGTTGTCTACAACCATCATTATGTAGAACTACACAGAAAGAGTTATACAACTTAGCTAAACAATTCCTTATTAATTTACACAGTTCTGTCCATCGGCTGAGCCATTACGAAGAGAAAATAAAAGTAAAATAAAGAGAGATAGACTTCAACATAATATAAGAGAGAGTCTACGTGTTGTGGGATTGTTTGTAGTGAGTAGGTTTTATTTATAAGACAATATCGTAGTAAAAACTACTCGATACTTATGTTGAGCCCTCAATTATCGAGGCCTGCTTTGAAAACCAGGAAGGGGAGAGGGGAGAAACGAGAGGCAATTCCAAAATGGCCCAGTATAAATTGTTCAGTGGTTACACGAGCTACCTGAATCAAATCAAAAGGATTTAATTTAATCAAAAGGATTAAAGGGTTAAATTAATGACTAAAACATGGTGTCAGTTTTTCTATTTTAAAAAGGCTATTATATCCTTTGTTTGCGAGCATGTCAACACAGTTGCGGAAATTTTGTTTAATTTCTTATCTTACATAAGGGGACAAAGACAGGTGCAAAACGGATAGTCGGGCGTTCAACGTATATTATAGTAATTTATTAATTACAAAAAGTATTATTTGTCTTATCTCAAAGAGTTTGTTAGGCTTCCATTAAATTTAATGTTCTTGCACCAGGCGGGAAGAGGCAGCTCGCCTCCAAAATAGCTTCATCAGGTCTCTCTTTTTTTTTTTTTTTAAGTGCTTTGTGCAAATTTCGTGTCGAAGATGCTTTGCGCTTTGACGTTGGTTAGGTAGGAAGCATGATAAAAAACAACACGGCATCACGAATTCTTCACTTCACCATTTTTCCTTATATTATATTGCAGTGTTTTGATTTGTTCATCACTAGGCATTGTTTTGTTTTATGTTGGCCTGTGTAAGAGGAATAAAATTGGATTATATCTGAAAGTTATGTTATTCCTATTTAGTTTATACTGCGAGAACGGTGAGTCTTTATATTTTGAGTAGTCATATGAATATTAGTTGCAATTAATAGGGCCCTGGGCAGTGGTTAAGAAACGGATTGTTCCAGTTTCTGCAAAACCACTGTTAGTATGACAACAGTGTATTCAGTCTTCAGCGTCTTCGCTTTTCTTCAATTGTGTTGAAACTTAGGTCATTATTGATAACAAAACCGATCTCACATTCCTAGCATGATAAAGGTCCATATGTATGTATTATTTGATTATATTTAGTCATATTAGGCACAGACTATTTTTACTCAAGATTTTTACAGGAGGAAAAAAAAAGATGATAATATGTGGTATCTATCAAATGATGGACGGATTATCGAAACTAAAAACTCATTAACAAATACTAATAAGCGATTCCCTAGAATTTCACTTAATACAGACATTCAACGATTTTTTGGTGTCGTATATGTATCTGTACGGAAATATTTCGTCAGACTTAAAATGTGGAGAGGAAATTTGGTATATATCCAAGTGTCTTAGAACCCAATTTATTGAGCATCCATTTGTTCCTTTGACTCCTTAAAACAAGGTTTCATACTTTTATCCTTTACGCAAATGTAACAGAAAGTATCGCATGTAATGAAGGAAAGGGACAAAGGCTGTTCTGTTCATACTTTACAATTACTTCTGAATTCGGTTAAAAGAAAGACGGAAAAAGCAATTCTTTTAAAGAAGGCAAAGACACTGACTGGGTGGAAGGTTTGGACTGTGGTGTTCTTAAGCTCAGCAGGACTACATGACGGTTTTTCAAGATTCTAATCATTTTTCCCAAGACAGTCGAGAAATTAAAAACGTCTCCACAGTTGAAATGCCGTGGCAACATAAAATAGGCACAACGATATACTTCATAAGTATCTAAGCTTAGCTCCTATTTTAAAATTCGCGAACTGTTGTTTCCACCAGCTTTACATTGCTAAAAGCATTGTAAAGATGTATAGAGGGTAAAATTAGTTTAGAAACTACACAGAAGTATCTAGAATAATTGCTTACTGTTACATTTTGCAATAAGGTTCACTACATCGGTGTGTTTAAAAACTTTTGGAATAAATATTTGGTTCATGTTTTACTAATTCAATTACCTAATTTCTTCTGTACATGTGTTCTTCTACACACGTGTGTACTAGCCATAAAAATAATGCTCCCAACAACGTCATTGGCCATTATCATTTAACTCAGGGCTTAAATGAAATTTAAAGGCATAGAGATGTCAATAAATGTTGAAATAAATATATCATTCTTTTCCTTTTTCAAAAAGGTAAGACAATAGTCCTCCTAAAGTAGTAGGAAAAAATTGTAACTCAAACTATGTAAAATGAAACAAATGGACATACTATGAGTATGAATTTAATTTTCGTCGTCATCGTATTTTCTCTGCTATCAAAATTTGAAACGTTGACTAATTAGTTAATTGAAGGATTTAAATGAATTCAGGAAATAAAGAGAACAGATCAATAAGCAACAACAAGAAAAAAACTCTTGAAATAACCATAAAAAATTTGCAGATCATTATGGCTTAACATCTGCGCATTTTTTCAAACCTGTTAATGGATAATTTTATTTTTCTCAGAGTAATTTTCTGTGTTAAAAAGGAATACGACTCGGCTCAGAAACGATCAGGAAAAACAAAATGGGCGGTTTTCTATTAAAAAAATCTTTTGTTTCTGTATTTGTTTTGTGTAACACACGTTTTTAAACTTTAATCAAATAGTAAAGGTGTATTGACGGGGAAAATAAAGCATGCAATATCAGATAAAAACAATTTATTTTAATAAACAAAACATAATGAACAGAGATAACAGATGAACTTTTCTTTTTTAAGTGTTTAACATCCGTTCTGATTTATATACAAATTTTGTTATTCGATAAAATTCAGTAATTCACTATTTACACATTTATAAGCCAGAATAAAGTAACTTATTTCAAGGCATAATTTTAAATTACGAGAACTAACGTAAGGAAAGTCAACAAAATGTATAAAAATAACTTTGATAATTGTAGATAATTCTTTTCGTAATGGTAATTACATGCAAAAATGTCTTCGAATATAAATTTTCTATATAACAGGACGTAAATAATTAAATTCCCGAAATTACACACAGATAAAAAATCAAGATTTCTTAGACTGTCTATTAAAGTAATTATTTACGAAGTTATTTTTAATTATATAAATTAGCATTCCACATTCTATCCAGTGGCGGCGGGAACTGAGTACTTTTCCAAATCTACCGAATAACAGATTTCACACATGCAGCGACTTAAACCAAATTGTAATTTTTTAACTACAGATAACTTTACATGAACGAATCCCAAAACACTGAAAACATTAAACTAAGATCACTATAAATATTTGTATAACTGGAAATTTACAAATCTAATAAATAAAATTCAAAACAGAAAATATAACAGCAAGTACAGACTGCGATAATAACAATATAGAACAAAAGTATAACAAGTATCAAATTATATAAAACTAAAACAAACAAAAAAAAATCTAAGGTGCACTATATTTACAGTAAGTATACAGTACTTACTACTTACTAACTGTTGTGATGAAACAAAACAAATTATTTTGGTTTTATTTTGCCGAGTTGAAAATTTAGACCATCTCCATTTTAGCCATTTTTTTCCTCGTTACAGAAATTTTTTTTCTTTGTGCGATATGATTCCAAAATTGATAGTGGGAATTTATGGAAAATAATAATGCTGAGTTTATGAGCATAAACAATACATTTTCCCCACAATTTATTTTTCAAATTATTTATTATTATCCAATATAGTCAAAAAGTATTCATAAACACATTTTAAATAAAAATATACATGCTAAATATTCAATTAAAATATATTATCTGTAAACTCCGAGAAATTGTTTCATTCCGCGTTCTGCGCTCGTAAATATATATCGGTATTGTCTCAGATGGTTAGTTTATTTCATGTCCTATGAATCATTTGGATTAGCCTTCACCACTACTAGTAACTCATGTCAGGGATAATGTAAGGCATTTATACCACAGTAACTGAGGCGAATACTTAACATGATCCAGGAAACTCCTAGGGCTCGGTATTGGCTAGTACATTTTAAAATATTAACAAAATATTACAATAATTTAAGTACACTTTTTATTCAAAACAAATAAATTGTGTTAACAAAAGATATACTTTTAATTCTGGAATAAAGAATTTCTACAGTTTACCAAATCTCTCATAAATATTCTAAATTTTCTTTATAAACTAACATGCGAGTTCCCGTGCAAGCAATACAAAAAGAATTTGTCTAGAAATAAGATCCTGTATACGCGGTTCACCTAACAATGAACGATATCTCACAGTCAAATCTAGTAATGAAAAGTTAACAAGTGTTAGAATTTTCTTAAAGGAATTTCTGAAGGGAAAAATGATATACAGAAGTTAAAAAAAATAAAATGAGAGAGGTAAACCAAAGTGCATCTTAGATAACCATAAAAAGTACAGTGCATTCATTATACATAGTAAAGGATATAAAATAAATAAATAAATAAATAAAAAGGTATCGAAATTCATGAATCCATTCAAATTTTTGTGAGCCCAATAAAAATTATACTTAATCCAGTAAATAGTTATGTTTGTAGTTCTAAATGTTTCAATTACGATCTATTTTGTAGTTTAGAAAGCTATCCTATCCATTTTATGCAAGTCACGATACAACACCATATTATACATGGATAAAGGGGTACATGTATTTCGTACGTGGCCAATAAGCTGAAGTTACAACATTTAACCCATTTTTAAATGAAATAATTACCCTAATAAGATTTTCGGAAGAAAATCCAGCTTCTCAAACAGACACAACCCATTTCCCCCCTAAGAGGAATTAAGTATTTACATTATTAAAACTTTTTTTTAATTTCATAACATTAATATCGAAATCTCTTTTTTTTAAAATCCGGTTGAGGTCGAAGTTGGTGAAATACGCTACGATCAACTTCACAAGGGCTAACACCAGGACCTACAGTTTAAAACCAATTCTGAACGACTACAAATACCCATTCCAACAGTGGGATTCGAACCCACAGAGCTCTGGACCGAATTGCATCGAACTTAACCATTAAGCCACCGTAAAGCAGTTTTTCTGATTGATTTACAACTTTGAGATCCCAGAAATCGTGAAAAATTTCAAAAAAATAAGATACTATTTTTCTGTTCCATTCCTAGCCCCGACTAGTTACATTAACTATTTCACATTATTTTGGCACCACGTCGCTTTAAATTTGCGCAAATGTATGAATTCGGAGAGGATAGCATGATTGTCGGAGCCTGAGGTCTATTTATCGAATTGCTCTCATCTACCCAATTCTGTCACTAAATTTTTATCACCTGTTTAAGCAATCTACTCCAGCAAACCATAAATGAAAGGGACTAATCAAGTTTCTCTCATAAGAATATTAAACCCTTTACATTATAAGTTAACTTGACTCTATGCGTTATGTACAAACAGTTTTTAATGAAATATCACAAGCTAGAAAAACAAGACAGGTTTGACGCATTTGCTGGATATCGAAATGTAAAATTCCTATTTATAATTCTATAAAACATTAGATACCAATATAACAGTAAAATAATGGAATTTACGCGCAGACTCTCTTAAATTGTGTCACATTTTCGGTTACTATATCGAACTTACAATTTCTCTTTCTAAGGAATTCTATATCCCAGAGAGACAAAAACACACGTCATTATCTGTGAATTTCAGTAGACTCACAAAACTTTGAATGACTTCTAGTTTTTCTTAGGATATTTAAGAAAACCAAAGAAAAAAATAATATGCATAAAAATAGAAATAACATTCATGGTAATTAAAAAAAAAATAATATAGCAGAGGTGGAGAAGAGAAGCTAAATCTACCCGCATCTATGTTCCAGAAGGGTGCATTTACAACAGCGCATGCGCCTAATACTATGTACAATGCATCTCTGGAACGGAGATACAAGAGAACTAAAGAAAGTAGCCATCACCATGCAAATTAATGTGCAAAGTTATTAGCAGCAGTATCCAAATAAACGTGTTAGAGCATGCAAGTCTAAAAAAAAATATAAAAATTTTAATGAGGGAAAGGGATATTTTGATATGAAATAACTGAAAAAAATTAGTATTGGTGAGAAGGAAATTACATGCATTTATTTTAAATTCAGTCAGATTTATTAATAATAGAGATTATTGTTAATTTTCTTCAATCGGTAAAAGTGACGTGTGTACCATAAAAAAAAATTAGTAAATTTCACTTTATCGTCCTTTGAAAACTTTTTGCTCAATTCTAGTGCAAGAGATTTTGACACGCACACGGAGAATTTTTGATAAGAATCCTCTCTTTAAACATCTATAAAAACAAGAGAATAACCGATGACTTTAGAATGACTTTCATGATTTTCTTATTGAGGCAGTCTGAAATATATTTATATTTAACACAGACTGTTAGCACAGAAGAAACAAAAAGTTTTCGCAGTGTCAGCATAGTTAATTGCATTAATCTAATAAAACTTCTACATTAACAACCGAAGAAAAGATACAAATAAATTAAATTCATTAAATACAATTACCGCCAATTAACAAATTATTCACGCTCATTAATGTAAACAACCTTGAAGATTTTTTTTAACATCTCATCCTACCGTGAAACTTAAATTTTCAACTTTAAACTTTAAATCGTCCTCACAATTAATAGAGCATCATAGTAGTTTCTCAATTGCAACAACAGGAAAATCATTCGTAAATTAAAACTTTCTAAGCTCCAATTGTACCTGTACATAAGACTGCAATTCCAAGGTTACTGATACACTACGTCATTGTGGTTGGCATGGCAACGAACGGGCTTAGTTGTTTTGCGATCGCTCCTGGAAACCTTTTGAAAATGAAGTATTCACGAACAATTGCAATTTCAAAATAACACGTCAAAACAAGTGTCCTATGACCGAATTTACCACAAAACTTATCCATATATAAATGATTTTAAATGACTTTCCTTCCCCGAAAAATCCATCTTTCTGTTTTATTTTATTCTGCAACGTTGTTATTAATCCACGTCAACTTTTTTTGTCGGTAACTTCTTTATGATCTATCACAATAGCTTTTTTTTTTTTTTTTTGGGGGGGGGGGAGGGAGATGAGGAAAAAATAATTAGAAACTTCAGCACAAAAGTCGGATTATTTTTGATAAGATAGTAAATGGAAAAGAAATTCGAACCACAATTTTAAATTTAATTAACTGTAAAACAACATACACAGTTACGAATAAAAATATAAACGTATTAAGCTTTTTCAAAATTCTTGTTTAATAAATAAAAATAAATTTAAAATTTTAATAAATTTATTCTTCAAAATAAATTAATTTTAAAGGATTTAAAATTTGATAAAAGATAATTTTTATTGTTTATAAGTAAATAAATCTATCTGACTCAAACGAAAGATATCTAGAACATAAATCACTCACCATCCGTTTTTACTTCTTGATAACGTTTTAAAATCAAATATTTGAATACTATTCATTGGCCCTAAAATTTGTATACAACATATCAATAGTATACAACCCATAGATAAAAGGGAGGACGACAACAGTTAGATGAGGTAAAAAAAATAAGGAACTTAAAATAGTTAGAACTTATAAATAATTTTAAAATAAATTAATAAATAATTTGCTTGAAATAATAACTAATTTATACTTTGAAAAAAAAAAACACCAGGAAAACACACCTATGCTACAGACCTTTTCAGTTATAGATGCTGAAGTATAAATATTGATAGTTCAAGTTTGACAATATCAAATGTACAGGAGGATATAATTAAAAACTACTTGTTCTACCCTTTAACACGAATTTAATATTTAGCTATAATGTACAGTAACTCGTAACTCTACAATCTGACATTAATAAAATTTTCAGTTACCTCAAAATAATATTAATTACTTCATAAATACAAAACGAAATTCCAAAAAATTCCAAATTTCTTTTGGAAATTTAGAATTGATTATACGTGCTGAAGTTTTTTGCGGAAGAACCAATTTCCGACCACCGGAAAAAAATAATAATAATAATAATGTCGCAAGAACCACCAAAATTTTAAATCGTTCTTCCTCAGTAACAGAAAATCTGACAGTAAAGGATCTTAGAAAACAAGAGTATATGGGGGGGGGGGATTAATTCCTACTAATACTTGTTATCTGTACCTACACCCCTAAAATAAAATCTCTCTCATTAACTATATCTTTAAAATGGGAGCCTTATTAAAAAAATCGCAAGTTGAAACAAAAGTGTTAAAAGAGAAACTCGAAGTGTTCAGAAGAGAATATAAATATATAAATAAACTCACCTTGTAAGAAGTAAAAGTGCAGAAGACATCTGGGGTGACGTCACGAGCTGGGATGACATCAGCAGTGACGTAGGGCACGCGCTCCACTGAGATACCACCAGCTGTGTTCACAGAATCAAAAATCACTTGTGAACGCAGGGAGGTACTCGGCAGAACAAGCGCAAGATTCACAAAGACATTTCATCTTCCAAATACATTTTCTTGCTATACATTGTTATACATTTTGGTCTTGAAGTACATTTTTTTTCTTGCTGTACGTTTCAACATAAATGTATTCACGTTTACGTTGAGGTTGATATGAATTAGTTGAAGCAAACAATGATACTCTCGTAAGCATATTATTTAATATATCCCTTCGAAATCCACTATTCTTCAGATGGAATATGACATACAAAAAGGTAGATTGTAGGATCATTTCTTTTTAAGATTGTTTTCTGATAAATTTTATTTCAGAATGAAACACACTCGATTAAAAGCAGCAAACATTGTTTAAAAAGAAATGTATATAAAAAAAACCTTAGTCGTTACTTTAAGAATTAAATTTAAACTTTACACACAACAATTTACAGAATTAAAATGCATTCGAAAAATTTAACTTATTAAACGAATATACCTTAATCAACCGATACCTTAGAATCAATTGAAGTTCGTAAACCAACTATTTATACAGCCAAGGATGTTTTAAAAATCCTTGCTGTATAAGATTATGAATTAGCTTCAATTTATCTCTTAATTACTCCTCTTTTTTTTTTTAAGGATGCTTTTTTCAGAACTTTATCGCCTTTCATCTTAAATTGCAAAATTAAATTATAATTTGCTTCACACAGCAAATTACTGTGAGATGAAAAAAAAGGGGGGAAATATTTATGTTCATAAAAGCGCAATGCAAGACCATGGTTTCAGTGAAAAAT
Source organism: Dolomedes plantarius (assembly GCA_907164885.2). Lineage (NCBI taxonomy): Eukaryota > Metazoa > Arthropoda > Arachnida > Araneae > Dolomedidae > Dolomedes > Dolomedes plantarius. Next base: position 126,155,911 of record OU015493.1, on the reverse strand, counting down.
AACAAATTCAGCTCATTGAGTTACTTCAATTACACACAATAAACAAACACAGAAAATGCCAATGCCCATCCTAGAAATCTAACGTTACAAAAGCATAGTTATAAGCTGTTACTATTTAATGAAAATATTTTCCACTTCAAATTTATATTGAAAAAAAAAACTTAAAAAATTTTTTTCATGGGGAAAAACCAATTCATTAACATTGTTCATTATTATATGGCTCTACATAATAGTTACTTTTTCCTAGAGGTTGGGGTTATTGCCACTGATTTTCTACTTTAAAAGTAGATTATTTCTAACAGAGAGTTCTCATACAGACTATAAAAGGAGAAACGTAACCGTCTAAGTATCTGGTTTACCTAATTTATGTCACAATAAGCTGAATATTAACCAAGAAACTTTTTTTCCAGTAACGATGATTTTAACAAACGATAAAGACAAGAGTAAAACCTGATTTTAATTTATTTATTTTTTTATTTATTTAATTATTTTTTTCAATTTATATGTATATATATATATATATATATATATATATATATATATATATATATATATATATATATATATATATAAATTATTTATTTATTTATTTCTATTATTATTTTTTTAAATTTTATTTATTTATTTATTTATTTATTTATTTATTTTTTTTTTTTTTTGGGGGGGGGGGTTAACCTCTAAATCCTCACTTACTGTTATTAATATTAAGGGATAAAAGTTATTTCTCGAGTACTCTTTACTTATAATAAAGCAAATAATGTCCGCCTACCGTAAACTCACGAGTATTAACCTATGGATAAAATGCCTGTACTTGATATCTTGCTGTAATACAGCAGCCGACTTTAGAGAAATAAAAAGCGTGTTAAATCATGCATACAAAATTATAGCTGGTGAAAAAATTAGTAATAGTAATGATTAGTCTGTCTGAAAAGTTTTTCTGCGCATGAGGTAACATTTTACTATCAATACTTAGTATTTCTAAGGACTTTACTGTAGAAATATATCAATACGTCTTAAAAGAAAAGAAAATATTCAAACGACAAACCTATGTTGTGGAACGATAGGTATAACTTTAGATAGGGAATTTTCACAGTTGTATGAACATCGTGTAAACACATGCAGTGAAAAACCATTAAAATCGATCTCACTTCGATTTTTTTACGGGTGAGCTTATTTTTAGTCTCGTTCTAAGAGAGAATACAGCTGTACTTAAAAGCTATTGAAGAAGCGATCCACAAGAAGTAGCAAGTGCACGAATACAATATTAATAGAGTCCAAATATTACACTGATTCTTGTTCAGCTATGAGTGGGATAAAAATCTTCCTTTTCGGGTACAATAATACATAATGAAGCACAGCATGAACTGTCTCCGTGATATTGCGTGTAAGGATGGATACAAAGGAATAATTTTCTAGTGAAGGTTTTTTTTTTTCATACTGTTTTCAATACTGCACACGTTTGGTAGCACACGTGAATAGTTTTCTGCGCAGTTTGATGGACTGGAAAAGCGCATGATCCATAAAGCTTTGGAGCCACAAAAATTTCCGGAATGAATTTCGAAAGTTATGGGAAATTATTGCTTAAGAAGCAAAAACTTAAAATGGAATTCTTTTTTCGCAGTCTAAGAAGCTTTCCCTCTCACTCCTTACTTTCCTTTAAGATGCTGTTGCCAACGCATTTCTTTTAAATCATCGAAACATGAAAAATGAAACATAAACACGTATTATTCATTTGTATTTCATTCACGAAACTAGTAGTAATTTAGACGATTAAAATAAGTCCGATAAAGAGACAGTAATTTCATTGCCTTGCCCTATTTTTAATCAGTGTGTTTACATTATATCTGTCAACAAGTATAATTTGGAGGAGTATTTATACAAGCATATATTAGAGCATGTTATCGGTATTTCTGTTACTCAGTTTTATTTATTTATTTATTATTTATTTATTTTTTAATTTTTAATTTAATTTAATTTTTTCATATATTTATTTATTTATTATTTCCTTTATTTATTATTTATTTATTTATTTATTTATTTTTTTTGGGGGGGGGGGTAAGTAAACGTCTGTAACTGCCCTCTAAATTCCTGTCATAATATGTTGATGAACCAAATGTCGGCGGGATGTTTATGTGCATTAACGTTGCCTAACCTCGAAATTTAGTTCCTCTATATATTATTACAGATCAGTGGCGTAAATCGGTCCCAGCTCATGTTTTCTTCAAACATTAAGAGCCCCGCCCAAATTTTCATTCATTTCTTTGAATGAATTCACCCAAATCATGGAATTTCTTGCCAAATCATGTTTTGCACTACTTATAAATAATATAGCGGGGTGTGAAACACTAGAATGACGATGAATTAACTGAAATTACAGGTGCAACACCCATTATGATACGGAACAGCACGTGAAAAGCGCTGAAACAATATCACTTTACAATAAATTTTACGCTTCTAAGTTTTGTCCAGCTTACATCGCGCTAAGACTCTTTCTTTCTTTCTTTCTTTAAAAAAAAAGGTGGGAATTTCAATGGAGTTAAATATACACTACAAAGTTGTTAAAATAAAAATCAGCAAAATGGAGATTTTTAACTTCAAAGGGTGGCAAATCAACTGTTAAACATGTATCAAAACATATAAAACAATTTAAAAGAATCATGTCTGACGTGATTAAAAAATAATTAGCGTTATAAGAACTACACTTGATTCATTTGGAGTAAGAATTTAAACACATTATGGTAAGAATTAGCCACAAACATGAAAGAACAAATGAAAATGTGAGAAAACAAGGCAAGCTGCTCTCAACTTCTCAAAAACATTGTTATCAGGCTTCCCATTCACATCTGTAAAGTTAAGGGCTTTTAGAGGCTATATTTTTGAGGGGATATTCCGAACATATAATACAATTGCCCATTAAAATAAAGATTTTTCAATTTTTTTCGTAAACAACCGATTACAATAAAAATTTGATACTTCTACTTTATTAAAAAAAAAAAAAAACCAGATATTTGTAATAGATATATATCGTTTCTGGATTAGTTTTCACTCTGAACCTCATTATTCGATAACACTTTTCTCATAAAAATAATCTATTTAAAATGTTAAGTAACGGGCAATTCCATAAAGCATAAAACTAAAGAAAAAGATTAAAAAAAGTCTATAAATTTTTTAAGTTCTTTTGCTATACTCTGAGAGAAAAAAAAAACAACGAAAAAAGGTATATTAAATACTTCAATAAAGGAAAAAATAATGACATCAGCAAAATCAAATGTGCCTTATTTATATCTGGCCCATCGGTTTTCTGAGTATTTTTCACGCTAAATAAAAAAGGGAAATATATTACTTTATAAACTTTTATAAGACTTAAGGACAAAAAAAAAAATGTGATTTAAATTTGTTTAATCTAGGAAGGCTTATTATCGTTTAAACAATTTTAACAATGTTTAAAAATTGGGGCCTTATTAAGGCTTTTTATTTATTTATTTATTTTAGGTCTCGGGAAACACTGATTAAAAGTACTAGAGGTAGGGGAAATCAGCATTTATTACTGATTCATAGGAACTGAGACTCACGAAAAGAGGTTTAGTAAAAAGTATGCGCTGTTTAAACTAATCATAAAATTCATATTAAAAGATATATTATAATCATTCTGTCATGAGATAAATAATTACTAACCATTCATATTCATGGGAATATTTGTTTGTTTCTGATAGAAGGCTGAAAATATCAAACCTACATTTTCTGTTTTTTTTTTGGAATAAAATATTACCAAGGTCTTTTTAAATAGTTATAGTGCAATAAAAAAAACAGCCAACTTACCATTGGTCAGAAACAATACAGCCATATTAGCCCTGAAAAGAGGGAGGAAAAGTGTTATTCATATAATTATCTTATACAATTAAAAAGTTAAAAGCACATTTTTACAATTAGGTAAGATTGCAACAATGATACGTTTCAAACAATTAAAAACAAACAACAAGACATCCAGTGATGTGTATGCTACACAAAACGCATGCAAACACACACTGATAGAGTGAAGTTTCACCGTATCTTAGAGGTGCCAACAACGCGAAAACGCCACATTTAAAGCAAATACCTTTCTCATGACAGCTAAAGATAAGCGTGGAAAGATGAAGGGTCTAGACATGTGATAGCCTCTCATTACAACGATAACACTCAGCAGCTTATTACAGTAAATCCAACCATACTTCAAGAGTAACAAGTATTAAGAAATCCAAATTCATCATTAGAGGAAAAGAATATAACACTTCGCGTGTCCCAGCACTTATTTCTAACTGAAAAATGACTAACGCGTTGAAAAAAATTCAATATACTGTTAAACGGTTTAAAAAGAAAACGAAAAAAAAACTGGATGGCGATTAAACGAATCCAAACCAGTGCCTCACAAACAAAAACACAAATTCTAAGATTGTTAAGGCGAACAGTTGCAGAAAAATGGTGGAGCTCCTCTGTGTGACACCCCTTTCAGGCAGCAGTAGAAAAACTGAATGTGCAGCATTTTTACCCCGTGCCTGAGCAAGTCAAAGTCCTACTCAAGGCCACCAAAACAGGTAGAGCAACCCCTATATCCACCGCGATTCGCCTCAGTGCAAAAATTAAATAAAATAATAATAAACAAGAAAAATCTAAAACAAAACTTTTCCCCCTTCTCGAATACACGCGAGTGTTCAATAAGCTTTCGAAATGCTATAGAGGAAAATTTATCTGATTGCACCTCACGTCGGTTCCTATCTACCTGTTTCGAAAAATTTCAAGATAAAAGATTGCTAACGGACGGGCTTTCTTGGCGAGAGGAAATGCAGTCAAGAATGACCGCTTAAGCGAAGAAAAACAATTGAGAAGGGTACGAGGACTTCTAATGCTGAAATTAATGAGATAATTCGGGACGGTGTGGTTAAAAAAAAAGTTGGTCGAAGAAAATTTATAACGAGGAGAAAGAAAGAAAAAAAGTTGCAGTTTCAGAGTTTAGGGGCCCCAAACGGGGGTTCCATTTTGTTTCTCGGAACGAATACTACCACCACGGTTCTTCTGAATTACTTTTTGGATTCGGCGACACACAGGCGAATGATCTCCCCTCGTGGATCGTAAATTGAGACCACTGGATACAAAAATGTTTTTGAAGGTGTCTGTACTTTTTTCTTTTTTTTTTTTTAAATACTCAGTCCGAATCCCACATGTGGTAGAATAACAAGATCACAAAACCGATTCTACTCTTAGTGACATAGATCTTATGACACGACATTAGAGGATTTAACAACGTGGCCTATGTCACTAGCTAACTCCATCCCCCAAAAATAAATAAATAAAATAATGATAATAATAATAATAATAAAGGGTGAATGAGACGAACCACTACTTAAATAAATGAAAAGAGCGTATTTAAATAGTACTTCTAACTATAATACAAATAGGCACATTAAGATAATTCTTTCCAACAGATAAAACTGAGGACGAGTATTTCACAATTTAGTCGCCAGGGGGCGAAATTTTGGGCTTCTCTCTATCGAGAAGGAATAATGAAAGAAAGAAGCAAAAAGGTTGCGTGATAACTTTGTTGTATTGGACTATTGGGCACTGGTGTATATAACAGCTTTTATTTCACCAAGCAATTCATTTACCTATCAATTTTGTTCGAGAGGAAAAGTTAAATGTTCCGTTTAAAATATGGAAGGGTAAATAGCATTTAGAGCTGACCCAGTTCTTACTTCGGGCCCCTAGAGCACACCAGGGGAATCGTACCCCATCTTTTCCCCCTAAGGAGCTCTATGGCCTGAAAAAGGATACCCCAAATATAATTCTGAAAGTTTAGCCATCATGATTTTGACAGCTGGAAAAAAAGAGTTAAAACAGGTGGGCATTCAATTTGGAAAAGAAATCACGATGCTTATGAAGGTGTGCCATGAATTGCTAAAATTGCTTACTAGTCAGAATCATCATATGTGCATATGTTTTAAAAAAAAATACGTATTGATATGAAAAAAATTATGTGCACACAAACACAGTTCAAAGAAAATAGAAAGAGCAATGTCTCCTAATTTCTAACTAATACACTTCGGTAGAAAACTACTTTTAGTTTGATTGCAACCACTAACAGCGATATCTCCCACAATTCCTCGGAGACCCTGTATGTTTGTTTCCTGGTGAAAATCTAACTTTGATTCTCCACATCCCATCTGACGTCCCTTTCACCTCCTACAATACTGCCAGACGTAGGTGATTAACCTATTAACTTATCGAAATATGTCATTATGTGATCACTATATACTACTTAAGCTCAAATCCATGGCTATGCCTCAGTGCGTTGAAGCAACGAGATTCAAAATAAGAAACGTTACGTTATATCCCTTACACATCTGATTATGAGCTCTGATCTAGACCGTGGCAACATACCGAAATGAACGATGAAAATTTATGATAGGACCCCGGTAGAGATGCACATCCCTCGAGCTCTCTCGAACATAACAGAATATGAACCACTATGTTAAGAGAGATTAATCAGATACGTAACAAACCCTAAACTTGACGATATCCGATGCAGGCCTGATCTGCATACATCATTTCTTAGTAAAGGCGGGTGAGTCCCTATAGGGAAATCAAATCGGAGGGTTCTAAGGAGGCATAAACCGTGAAGCGTGCAAAGTATGTTACGATGAGGCGTAGTAAATTGTATTTGTTAAACTACTACTTTACGGTGCACGGGAAATAAATCATCTTTTAACATAAAAAAGTTGAATTAAAAAGATATTTCAATACATTCTGACATTAAATTTCAGATGCCAACAAAATTTGATGACTATAATGAAAAAAAAAGTAGTAACCGTTATAATACAACATAAAAAAAACACTGAAATGGCTTATTTTCGAATTTATCATACATAGGAATTCGAAGAAGTTTGATAATTTCTCGATACACTTGATTAGCACTCTACAGAGTTCAAAAGGTTCGATTCGAGCAACCGTGGAAAAATTATCTTAATAAAGTATTTTTATTAAATGGATTAAGAAACAGGTAAATTTCAAACCTACTGAGGTAGTTAAGTTTTTAAATCAGTCATGATTACATTCTATTAAATTGTTTAAAGCTGCCAATATGGAAAAAAAAGGTTCTATATGACTCCACTTTTTAATCACAAATAGTATTATATAAGGAACAAATCTTGGCCAAAACACCTTGCATAAATCCAATATTGCATAAAATGCTGTTGCCGGTAGTATTTTAGAAAAGAGGAACTATCGACATTATCAAGTTCGATGGCACAGGCACAGGTATTTTTGATAAGGACAAAAGTAGAATTCTAGGTAACCTATCAAAAGTAGGATTTTTCTTTAATGAAATAAAAATAATTTTTTAAAAATAAACTATTGCCGATATTAGTGATAAAAAATACCGGTAACATCTGAGTTTGGGGGTACTATAATAATGAATTTAATCCAACACACATCGTATTTTTTATTTGTGCCACTACATTAAACGTTATTATTAAAACAACCTATATTTAGGTCAGTCCCATGGTTTCTTGGGTGTTCAGGTACCGGTGCAACAACTTTGCCCCCCCAGGCAAGACCCGAAACGGTGAACTTTTGAACTGCTTGGAACGTTCTGACAAATTAGCCCTAAAACCTGTAACGAATGAAGGAACTCTACAGATTCCAGAATTCTACGATACTAAGCGAATGTAGCAATTATAATGTGCCAATCAATGAACTTGGGCGTATTTTCAAAAAATTAATACATGCGAAATGCATTATTAATTTAACATTTTGTTAAAAATAATGTTGTTAAAATGAATTAACTCAAACATACCAGCTAAAAATATTACATGTCTAAATATTTAATGTCCCCCCCCCCCCCAAAAAAAAAAAAAATACGAAGTTTTATAATTCTCCCACAAAACGAGAATTCTCTTAAAAGCAAATTACTTCCAACCATTTTCCCTTCAAAACGGTTAAGGTATCTACAAAATTTGCATCAAAATTAGACTCCCATAAAAAAAAATTCATTTAATAATTAACTATTTTACTTAGAATACCAAGTTCCCAATAACAATGGAGTATACGTGATAATGCATTCATTGTTCATGTAGTGTTTTCTTTAATTATTCCAATGATAAATTTTGCAACAATAAACCATTAGAATTAAATATTTAATACTCTTAAAATGAAATTTTATGTTTAATATAAAAATACAATATTTACCAAAAAACTTGAAAACTTATAAACTGAAATATTCAATTTCATACATCAAAACTATAACGTTCGATTACCTGCAGTCTATGAAAACTTTAAACGGCAAAATAAAGAAAATTTTTGTAACATAAAATGAAGGAAAAATAACCGTATTAAGTTAAAATCACGTTATCAAAATCTTACAAAAGAATTTTTTTACCTCTATGAATAAAATGTCATTTATAGCTAAACAAGATATGCAAATGATATGAACGTTTTATATAAAAGATGACGACCTAGCACACTAGACGTATTTAGTTTGATGAATAACACAGAAAACGAGAAGCCAATGTAATTAAATCCAAAAAACATCAAGGCACCATACGAACGAAACAATACTTGAGTGATTACTTAATTGTCAACGGAACAAACAATTCCTTTAACAGAAATATTTAATATGCGTAACATTTTAAAATGTAATTAAAATGTTTCTCCTTTTATCAGGAAGTCTATTGAAACTATAACAAGACTTCGCGTAATTATTTTGTTTTTATGAATTGTTTCAAATCTAATCAATAGATAATTCTTCAGTCATAATTAACTGAAAGCACAATATAATGAAACAAAAAGAACAAATGTTAAAATGACGCAGAAAATTACTAAATGGTTTTATAACAGTCTTCATATTTTAGGGGGTATTTTTTTCTCCTCTCTACACATATAATTCACCGAGGCTACTTTCGCCTGTTTTTAGCGTTAAATTTTCTTGACGAGGCCGAATAATAACATGTTTTTTTTTTCACAAACACACTACACAAAAATTATATAAAACGAAGAATGTTAGAAAAAAAGAAATCGCCTCATCTTCTGCAGATGAGGCGTTACCGAGAGCGCTATCAAATCCATATACGTCATCGTGAAATGTATTCCAAAATTCTGAACAGCTTAGAATCTTCCACATATCAAGAACCTGTCAAGTTCCAAATCGACAATCAGAGTTCGATTTCCCCGAATGGGACCCCTACTATATAGCAGCAACTATAGATTCCAAAGTTTGCTGATAATCGACTGGGCGAAGCGATAAAAAGTTTTGAAACAATACAGGTCACGACCAGATTTCTATGTGACTATCAGAGGTTTAGGTGTTGTTGGAAATTTTTTTTTTTTCCTGCAGGTGATTGTTATGTTTCTTCCACAGTGCATAGCATTTGTTTTATCGACATAGATAAATAAACCTCACTGCTCACTTACAACTCAACTCTGCTGTACTTGGAGTGATAAGTAGGTGATGCAACCAATGATTGACGAACGAGTGATTAAACTGCATTGCAGCCTTGCGGTTGCGCCCTCACCCACCTTCCCTGATTACGAAGGTCCTTTCACTTTCATACAAAAAAAATATTTCAATTAATAAAGGATTTTTGATAGGATTATTAGGACATTTTTATCACCGAATAGATTATCAGTCTAAAGCAGGAAATTCTTGATTTGTTCACTCAATATAAACAAATTCGATAGCAGAGAAAAATAAAGCTTGCAGTGATTTTAAAATCTTATTTAATATAATATCGGAGTACCTAGAAGAATATAGTTTTTATAGGTAATAAACCATTGTAGAAAATTAACTAATAATTTCTTTTATGTGTTTATTTTGAGCTTCTTGGCTTCAAACTTAACTATAGAGCTATCACAATTAAATAACGCGAACTGTACATCTTTATGACGATTACATTGCCAGATGACAATGTTTATGCTGTAATATATATGCTTACACAGTTATAATCTGTACTTAAGGCTTATTTATCTTGGATTGGAAAGTATTATTATTTTATAATCAGCTACCTTCAAAAGGATACACTAAAAACTCCTTACAAGGTACCTGTATGAAATTTGGTAAAGAATTCCCCTGTTCTTATTTCATTTTCATTCTGTCTTAAGTTTTTTGATTATTATTATTATTTAGGGAAAAATTCGGAAAAGATTACTTCCCCAAAACAATAATTACAATTAATAATTTTTTTAACAATTATTCTCGATAAAAAGATTTCATACATTTTTATAAATACCAATGGTGAATAATTTTAAAACCATTTCCAGTAACAAAAGTGTAAAACATAAGAGCAAAGTGGTTCAAAAGATATGAAAAAAAAGCAAAATTTAAATTTTGAGTTCTGAAATTTTTTAACTCATTTTCAAATTGTTCAAGTGTGTGTGTGTGTACGTGTACCACACACACATATATACAAAGCCATGAGAAAAAAATCATTACCAAATGCTTGTAAATATAAATAGCAAAATTTCGTGCCGCGGACCCTTAAGATAAAAAATAATAAACCCCTTAAAGATAAAAAAAATAATTTTAAAACATGCAAAATATGTCTATTATATATTGTGACAAGGAAATCACACAAAAATTTGCAAATAAAATCGCACGGCAAATAAAAACATTAAATTTTTAAACGTATAAGAAAAATTCAATTAGAGATAGAGGACTGACAAAAATTCAATTCTAAATATTAAAAAGTTAAAATGTATTTCACATATTAATTAAAGAAGGCTCAGTTTGGTGGCAAAGATTATTTCACGTTCATATTTAACCACCATATTTAGACAGTCATAATTATACGTGTATATACATTAATTGATCGCGATTCACAATAAAATTAAAACACTAAAACCAAATGTTCTATTATAATTAATAAATCCATTGACATCACGTCTAATTGAAAGTAGTACATGTAACGGCTGTCTGCCGGAACAGAACCCGTATCTCCAAACTTTAAGGCAGATACTCTTCCAGCATAACTTCCGGCAATGAGAAAAAAGTGGTACTCTAAATATTCTCCCCGATATATTCTCCCCTCACATTTTGAGGCCGCTGACTAAATGCGCCCCTTTTATTACAAAAGTTTAACTATTTTCCTGACGAAGTGGAGTTTTTTTTTCCGCCGTGAATTTTTGTTATATGCTTCCTCAAAGGTCGATTATCATCCTTTAGAACAGAGCTCCGCAACCTTTCATCTTCCACGGCACAACAACGTTTTTTTCGATAATTCCGCGGCACACCACAAGTAAAAGCTTGTAAATTCATAAATTGAAATACTACGTATATGCTTTTATTATTATATAATTATTATATAAAAACACAATAAAATAGCTCTATGTATCAAGATAATTATAATCATTTAAGTTTTATATAAATCATTTTGAATTGTACACCAACACAACAAAAATATAAAGTATAGTTTACAAGTAAAAATATTTTCTCTTTAAATTTTTATATTTAAATTTGTTTTTTTTGTCTTTACTTAAGTCTAATAAATCAAAGTTAATTTAAACATACTAATTTATTAATGAGATATTTGAGCTTGTTTTGAGGAACATATGTACGTTTCATATTTGGCTCTATATAGAAAGAGCTACCCGAAGTTCATGGTCAAGACCCTTTAAACACGATCGTTTGTCATTTTTAATTAGAACCAGTGTCGAAAAACTTCGTTCGCATAAGTATGTAGTAGAAAAAGGGAGCAAAATTTCAATGGCCTTGTCAGAAATTTGCGGATATTCCTTCTTAACCGAAATCCAGAAAGCTGCCAATGACATTTCACTGAAGTTGAGTTTCAGCGTCCCGTCGTTCCTCAATTCTATAAATTCCTCCGAATTTGAAGGGAAAGTGCTTCTATTGAAATTTCGGCATGAGCAAGGAAAGGATTTCTTATCCAATTGTATTGCTCTGTATTAATTGTGAAAAAATAGTGATTAAATTTCTCTAACAGTAAACTTAAATGTTGTTGAGTCAGATCCAAAATTAATAGTTTGTTTCTAATCATGCACTTGTTCTAATCATGTCCTTTGGAACCTTTTTAGACTCGTATTTATTTTCGAACATTTTTAGACTTTTTGTTACTCTTTTAGCACATTAACTTGTCGGAGTTAATGGGCGAGAGGGGGCAAGGGGGTCTATCATACCCTGCGCGCTATATAGTCCCCAAGACCATGGGGGGAGGCGCCAAAATGGTATCGTGCCCCGGGAGCCAGTCATGCTCGCTACATCACTGAATCTAGGCGCTCCTACACAAAGGTACCGCTGCTTGAGCATACAAACAATGTATGGTAACTACATGTTTTTGTTTTGTGTATAATTTCAACCCAGAGAAATTATATATTAGCAAAATGTTAGAGGAATATTTTACTTAGAGAAATTTCTAACTAATGCGGTGGTAAATTTTATTATTATTATTATTATCGATAAAATCCCCACGGCACAGTCAAGATTACATCGCGGCACACTAGTGTGCCCCGACACGACGGTTGCGGAACTCTGCTTTAGAATCATCATCGGACACTACTTTTGAACCCAGGTATACTAAATTCGAGTCCGGTATTCTACCTACATAACTATTTCAGCTACGTGAGAATTAAGAAATAAAAAATGAATATATAAAATAAAGTAAAAAGAAATTAAAAAAAAAAGTAAATGGCCAGATAAGCCATTGCAACACAGCAATATCATGAAAACGAGGTGGGGAAAACACACGTTTTTAAAAAGGTCTTACAAGTTATTAGACACCTGTAGTTAGTTAATCGCTGCGCTCCAAACGAACTATCTTTTAGAAGGGGGCTCAACTAAGCGGGACCGATAGTTTAAAGCCGAATAAATAAAAAAAAAAATATAAAATAATAAAATGTTTGCCTACCGCGAGATTCGAACACACAGACTTTCGTTCTAAATGTCAACGCTCTATCTACATACTGCGGCCGGACACTTCAACAATGTCTATATACACGCAGAAATAATGTGAATTATGTACGGGAAAAAGATTATATACGGTCGAACCCCGTTATAACGAACTTCAAGGGACCAAAGGTTTTGTTCGCTTTATCCGGTGGTTCGCTACATCCGAACAGTTAAGAAAAATGCTACAGTTCACAAAATGTATAACTATTAGTTGCAATGTGTATTCAATAATGATGTATTAAAAATGATAAAATCTATTAAAATGATCATTAATGAATTAAATAGTCTAAAATTGATTACATTAAACTGACACAATACTAATTAAATTACGTACAATAGGAAAATGGCGGGACCAAAATTTTCATTCGTTATATCCGTGAGTTCGTTATATATCGGGTTCGCTATAATGGGGTTCGACTGTAACATTTTCCCCCTATATAAACAGTGAGCGTATATAACTACGTTGAATAGCAACTATTTTTGATTCATTGCATTTTGATCAAAAGATCTTTCTCCTTTTATATGCTCTTAATCTTAGAATGTAATAGTTATACACTACATTAAAATTACTTGAAACATCTTCATTATTTACACTCGTAGGGGGTTCAGTTTATCCTACGTTGTCTGTGATGGGTTAATTTGATTGTTAAAATGTTTCATGCTGTTGTAACTACATTTTTTTAACAGCTCAAAGAATTTGTAACTTTTTTATATCATATGGCATTAGTTACTTTACCAACGTTCAATTTAAACTGATTATTGCAAGCAATTCAAGCCCGGTGGTGTAGTGGTTAAAAGCGTCAAGCTGCCATCCCACAGGTCCAGCCCTGTGACTGGGCAAGGTCGACTCAGCCTTTCATCCCTTCAATTGGTCGATAAAATGAGGACCAAGCATGCTTGGGAACTAAACTCTGGGGGTCCCACGTCAGGTTGACCACCTGACTGAGACATATGCTGTATGGCACCCCAAGCCCACGGTTACGAAAGCGGAGATGGGTACCGCCGGCCCTGGTCCACATCGGACTGTTGCGCCGTGAGTTTTAAGAGTTTTACTGCAAGCAATTCGTATACCACTCCCCAATAAAAATAATTAAAGTCCTAGAAGTTGTCGTTAGAAGAAAGGCCTTGTTCACATTGCTTTTAGAGCATAGTGTAGCGTTCCCTCCGTTTGCGCCGTATCACGTGATTAGTGTGTTGAGCTCTATGATTGGTTAAGATTTTTACCACTGACGCCATGCGCCGCTCCGGACGCAATGTGAACATGGCCTTAGACGTTACCCCCTAGATGTTAACTTATAAAGCAGCACTTTAAATGATCTCCGCATCAATACCGGAAAGAAACTAAGCTTATCTCATGATTTTTAAAAAAAATCCCATTTAAAGATCAAGTGAGGCGTTTCTGTTGAAAAGCGGGTAAGTGCCAAAATTTCCAAAAAGTATTTTTTCACTGATAAAAGGGTTTGTTCCAAGGCTAATGGCGTGGAAAAGGAGGTAAGTGCCTAGCTCAGAACTAAACCAAACTATCTAGGCACTTACCTCCTTTTCCACGCCATTAGCCTTGGAAATAAATCCTAGTACCTGTGAAAAAATACTCTTCGGAAACTTTAGCACTTACCCGCTTTTCAACGGGAACGTTTCAAGTATTGTTATTTTGTATATTCTATGCATCAGTATGTAAAATTTTGAGGATGGCTGCATATATTCCTTATTTCGCATTTTCCCCTATATATATACATATATATACACAGTTGGCTCTCTGTTTAACGACGCTCTACTTAACGACGATCTCTGTTTAAAGACGATTTCCCAGTCCCAGCCCCTCCGACGCTATGGGAAATGTTATTTTCTCACAAATTCTGTTTAAGGGCGATCTCTACTTAAGGACGATTTTTCACGGTCCCTTGAAAGTCGTTAAACAGAGAGCCAACTAACTGTATATATATATATATATATATATATATATATATAAAAGTCAGAGAGAGAAAGAGAGAGGACTGCTGCAAATTTTTTCATTAAATTTAGTTCCTTTTCGACGCGAAATGATTTTTTTAAAAATATAGCTCCGTAAAAGTATATATTCTCAGAAAAAATGTGTCGAAAAAAAAGCTATTGGGCACTCGAGTGTTCGGCAGAGTAACAGAGCAATCGCCTAAAGACCATTTTAACGTAAAATATTTTTACTTCCTAATGATTTCTCTACAACGCCAGTCTACATGCACTGTAAGTTTTAATAAGTTTAGAATTGTGGGTGTAAATATGAGCACGTTGCATAGTGTAAGTTTTAATAAGTTTAGAATTGTGGGTGTAAATATGAGCACGTTGCATAGTGTAAATATTACGCCGTTTAGATTATATACAAGATATGACAAGCCCGAAAATTGCCACATCATTATGCCCAAAATTGATCCATCAAGGTCTCGTTTTATCCTTCCTCAAGTGCTATTCAACGTGCATTTACGATCGGGAATATACTTTATCAAATCCATTGAAGTAACAGAGCACTTGGATGTATCTTTCATTGTTCTAAAGCAGAATAAACACATAAGAAAGTCTCGCGTACAATCAGCGATATCGGGACAGGCAATTGTGTTTCAAGATGTCTCCGGAGACGGACATACCTGAGATAAATGGGACGAGAATTCACTTTCATGGGAAAATTGTGTTCATTGCACAGTACAGGCAACAGAATGGAAGATTGTGATAGGGTAACAGATTTTTTTAAAAAAGGTAAAAGTATTAACTCTTTTAAACATTTCATGTTTAGGGAAAAGAATCGCGAAATACTATACCTAAACACATAAGACATGTTTCATCAGTAACAACAAAGAATTAAATTTTTCATTATGCATGAGTATGGTGATGAATAGAAAAAAGTACTGAAGTTCTTGTTAAAGAGAAGTCAAAATCATAAGAGGAAAACGTGTCGTTTAAGTGAAATTAGAAACAGCGACAAGACGGTAGTAAAACCTGGATTAATTTGTAAAAAGATGATCAGCGATTGTGATACGTGTAACTTCTATGAGACAAAATGAACTTAACATAAAATATACAGAAGGTCGTTCGCACTTTATGGAAACGATTTTGACAGTTAAGTTTTATGTACAGTACTAGCTGAAAACCCGTACGTCGCTACGGAGTACATTAAAATTAAATACAACGATCAATGTATGCAATTAATGCCAAAATATATATATATATATATATATATATATATTTATAATAAATACGACGATCAATGTATAAAATTGATGTAAAAAAACAAAAAAAATATATTCATAAAAAAATCGTAAGGGATATTTTTATAGACAAAATAATGTAGAATAAAATATACAAATTAATTGTAATAGGACATACTAAAGAATATAGTAAAAGTTAATATAGTACAATTTGCGGAACATATCTTTTATTGAATTTTAATATTTTTTTGGATAATGTCCAATCGTCTGCCGCATTAGCAAAAAAAAAAAAATATTTTTGTCTATTGAGTTGTTATGCACGTGACGATAAATTTATTTAAAGTATCAGAAAAGGAAATCACGTGATCAGCATTTAATAAATTAAATTCTAAAAATTCACCAAAAATCAGAAAATCGATGTAAAAGTTCGAAAAAGATTTAATTTTAAAGGAATTTTTATGATCTTTCTCGTGATATACAGTAGTGGCAAAAAGTCCTGAACACACTCATTTTTTTTTTTGTCTAATTTTTGTGTTTGACTTAATTTTTCGCTATGAAATTATCGTACTATCTTAATTACTGTTATTGATTCCAATGTATTTTTTCATGTTGATTTCAAATCTGTTTGTAGAATTTATGAAAAGTAAATAGTTTCATGGATATTTAAAAAAAAACCGTGATAAGACAAACACAGGGTCACTGTAATAATGAGTGACTGTTTTTTCAAACAATGAAATGCTCCGTTATTCCAACCAATCAGATAGCATTAGTGATGAATGGTTGAAAGCAGAATGTGTAGCATGTTTTAGTGTATTGAAAGCAGTTGTGTGTTGCAATTTGAAGTGCGTGTTTTGGAAATATTGGAATTATGGGTAAATTTTCATTTCTGCCTGATAATAAAAGGTACAAAATAATATTTTTGGAGGAAGAAGGTTATTATATACACCAAATTGTTCCTAAAGTACCATGTGGTCATTCTACTGTCGTGAGAACGTTGAAAAGATATTCTGAAACACATTCTATTGCGGACAGGGAGCAATCTGGACGACCGAGAAGAACAACTTTACGTGAAGACAGGTTATTGCACAGGATTTTCCTTTCAAACAGAAAGCTTAATTCACTGCACATTTTGAAACAACAGACTTTCACATCGAATATGAATGTGTGCCCAAGAACTCTGAGAGGAAGACTGCTGGAAATTGGATAACTAGGCTGCAAAGCTCGCCCAAAACCAATACTGACCGACTTTCAACGCAAGATGAGATTGGTGTAGGCAAGGGATCATCCATTTTTCACTATTAAAGTCTGGGAAAAGGTAATATTTAATGATGAAAGCCAGTTTTGTATTTCTGGTAACCTAAGTAGTGCCTATGTAAGACGACGCACTCACGAAGAATTCAGCCCTCAGTGTCTGAAGCCCGCAGTAAAGCACCCGACGAAAGTGATGATATGGGGCTGCATGTCTTCTCGTGGTGTTGAGAAGACATGCAGCCTTCTCAACACCACGAGATTTCCTTGAGCCGTACTTCTTGTACAGAAGCACTGTCAACCCTACGAGGACTGGTGAAACGAATGATCTGGGCCTCACTGCTGCTACAAGACTATGAGCCAGTGCTGTGTTCTTCTTCCACATATCATGGTCCCCACGTTTTTTGTTTAGTACAACTGTTTCCATAAATGTACGGAGACTTTCAGGAATGAGTTCCTCATTTCCTTCCAAAAATTTATCAGGTGAGGGGTACTGTTCTGTCTCATAAACCTGGCTCCGGATATCCTCAACAACAATTGCAGCAGCCGTCTTAATAATCCGGAGTCTTTACTCTTGTCATTTTTTAACGCCTGCTGGTACCAAGCATCATTTAAAATTTTATACCCTGGGTTTTTGAAACACACTACCAGCTTCTTGTTTGGAGAAAAGGTCATTATTATATCGCTTCCATATTTTTTGAGTAGATGAACTTTAACTGTCTTTATGTCAGGACGATAATCACCCTTGATTTGGTCCACCAACTCGTCTAGCGTAAACTGACATTCTCCATCACTATTCTCAAGATAAGTGTAGACATATTCCATTGCTGCTTCAACATGATTGGCGAATGGACCCCTTTTTCTCTTCTCTTGAATTTTTGGGCGATTGTACAATTTTCACATGCATAAACTATGATACTGACAATCAGAAACCACCAAGTCTGAGACAGGCAAAAGACGTTTGATTATGGCTTGTCCATACTCATCACCACATTCTTCTGTCCTTTTTATGATAGTTTCCTTGACTTTCAAAATTCGAACCTGATACACAATATTACGATTGGTTTTCTTTTTTATTTGTTGTTCTATAAAGTCAGGTGTTATGACGAGGCCACACATAAAACAATGAGTTTTGAAATTGAAATGCGCTTCAATAGAACGTCATTTGACTTGCTCTCTACCCTGCTCCGCCTTCTTCAAATGAGCTGCAATCATTCTTTTATTAATGTTGTTTGTACGACATCGCTCATGAACATCAACCGCAGATTTTTCACGTAGCTGAACATGCTCACCATTCCTTCCTCTTCTTGCTTGACTCGATAAACGTTTTCAAACCTCTTTGCCGCACTGTTATCACCTTCTCTACGTTATTATCCAGCACTTCATCACAAATAAAACACACATTTGAAGCCATTTTTAACACTACGCGTAAATATAACTTTTGAATCGTGTTGTCGTTGGATTCTAACACTGAACTACTTACTTCCTTCGCACTGCCACTGGTAGGAATCGGATGGCCGGTGTTTTTATTTTATTTTATTTTATTTTATTTATTTTTTTGGGGTGGGTGGGAGGAAACCTCGTGAACAATATGAAGGGACTTGAGACTGGGTCAACACCCCCTATATCGGATATAGGGGGGTGTTGATTGAGTACGCATGTACACGGTGACATAGTTGGCTTTGAATCGTCTGTGAAGGAATCGAATGGAAGGAAAGCGGGCTTTTAAACCAAACGGGGCAGTTATAAAATCATTTGGTGAGGCTTGCCGAGAATAAATAACATGAAAAGACGTACAAGACGGAATTATATTTGCACAGAATTTAAATGCAATGTGATTTTGAAAATCCTACATTGTATTGGAAGAAGGAATTAAATGACAGCCTTTAATGGTAAGTTTCGGAGTGTAAAAAGTGGGTTTTTGCGGAGCCAGCCGAAATTCGCCAATTTTCAAATAGCGCTTGAGCCCAAACGTTCCGTCGGACAAAAAAACCTAAGTAGTGAAATTTGTAGGAAATTTTATGTACTTTAATTTTGATAAATGGGGTTATATACGAAAAGTTGATAGTTTCCGAGTTATAAGCAAAAAACCGCCAAAAAATGAAAATTTTTACCTTTTATTTGCATTTTCTTCAATGTTGCGTCACGAAATTTTGTTAACAAACCTCAGATTCGGATTCAGCACCCCAAAAAACATATAAAATGGAAGAAATCAAAACTACCCCAAAATTTTCCCTCGAGGGCCCCTTTTGAGCACAAATTGACTGGACTAATAGATGAATACCGTATTTTTTGCTGCGATTCGCTTCTATCTGATAGCCATGGTTCTCGACAATAGCTCTAGCTCAAATTTTTCATGAAAGTAAACTTTTTCTTAGTACTGTCATGTCAATTTTACTCCATTCCTCTTGGACCGTTTTCCAAAGTCCGTTCAGTGTTCTTGGATGCCGTTTTCCTAAGGCTCGTTTTAATAAACTGAAAGCGCAAAAGTCAATTGGAGAAGCGTCAGGTGATTTTACAGGTATTTCATTAAATGAGATACACTTTATTCCTATTTCTTTCTTTGCTAAATATTTAGACGTGCGACTAGAGACTTTGTCTATATGAAGCTCAAATTTATCAGTCCTTTCCATATAAGGCTGGATTTTTTTCTTCAAAAATCGGTTCTAAAATTATTCTGTTGATAGTAGAGGGAATTAATTTTGGCTTTACTTAGACTTTTTTGATTTTTAATTTGCCGTTGTAACAAAATCCTGCAACTATCATAAATCCCTTTGGGAACTTTTCTGTACACTGACGAAGCCATTTCGTACGGTCATTCCCGTCAGTTGAGCAATAGAAAATTGATCTTTTTCTTATTGCAGTCACTTAAATACACCCATGTCTCATCGAGTGATACCAAATTTCCATTTTTCAGCAGCTAGGTGTTTTTCATATAATTTTCTACAATTTGTTTTTCTTTCAGCAATATGCTTAGGCAAAAGCAGATAAACTTTGGGTTTAAACATCTTTTTTAACATCAGATCTTTATGAATGATTTTACTTACAGTGCCAGAAGACATTCCTAGTTTCGATGTAATGGATCTTTGAGTCAGCGGATTTTCTCTCAGGATCAGAGACTTCACTTTCTCGATATTTACCTGCGTTCGAACAGTCTTATGATGATGTTTCGCGGTCATGTTTTCATTTTCACTTTTAGTTAGACTTTTACCTTTTAAATTGAATACGCGTTTTTTCTAATGCTATAACCGCGATTTTTACACGGCTTTATAATTTGTTTATAGAAATATTTCTCCTCAGAAAGCGTAGTTACGTAACCTTCGAGCCGTCTATCAACTTTAGGAGCCATTTTCAAAATAAATCTTTTATTTTACATTCCAATCAAAACAAAACAGTATCAGACGATTATTCTGAAGTTGAAAAATTTTTAACTCAAAATGCAAAAGACAAAAATAAATTACAAAATCGTTTCCATAAAGTGCGAACGATCTTCTGTATATTACAGAAGTCAAAATAGGGAAAACTGAAATTCACAGGAGATTATTAAAGAAAGATCAAATCTAATGCCTCATTAAAAACTCACTGATAATGAACCCAAGGTTTTTATACTTCACATAGTTGTGTATGCTAATTTGCAATAAAGAAGAAATAGATATTTTTTTCTGAATTTTGAAAGTAAATTTACAATGGTAGGAGAGGTTTAACTTAAGCCCACATGGTTAAGTGTGAACGGCATTAGATTTCATAAAATAAACTTAAAAATCCTCACAATTTTAAAATTTAACATTTTTACACATTTTATAATCTAATATGAAAAACGTTTAAGTTAGGTAAATGCTTTAATTGCCCCTTACTTTATTTCCATTTACTGTATTTTAATTCAATTCCGTAAAATTTGGCAACCCCACATAGACTAATTTCTCTACGTATCCGGTTATGGGCAATTTATGGATGCAAAAATCTGTCGTAAAAAACATAGCGTTCATATATATATATATATATATATATATATATATATATATATATATATATATATATATATATATATATATATATATACACACATATATACACACACACACGCGTCCTATGTTTGCGCCAAACTACTTGTAAACTTAATCTCTTATCTTTCTACTTTATCTCTAATTTCCAAAAACGTTACGAAATAGGAAAATTTAAACACGCACACAGTTCTAAAAAAACACGATACAATAAGATTATATAAAGCGTAACTGCGATTATATAAATATTTATATATATAGTTACTGACACAAATTTAACTTTTCAATAAAATTTGTCAGTGGTTCAAGTGCATACGTTCCAAATAGAGGAAATATTAACACTGGAGTATAATCATTCTCAAGATATGTTTTATAGATTTTGAAGTAATAAAGCAGCGAGTCGATTGCCCTAGTAAATTCTTTCACTTGCTTTGAAAAATGATTTTCAACTTCAGTTTGAACCACGGATGTCCTATTGACAGCGCAGGCACATTAATGAATAAAACTACCGGGACTCGATCACTAAACCTCGCAAGACATGCGTGTCATGGCATTGTAATTTGATTGAACAAATAATATGTACCAAACTAACCATCCTTTATCTTCTGAAATCACAAGATAAGCAGGAAAAATGCGTTTCTTCGTTATTCTCGGTTTGGATTATTTCCCGTTCTCGATTTTTTTTTTCTCTCGTTATTCTCTTTTCGATTTTTTCTCTCGTTTCAGTAAGTATGACAATCTGCAATGGAATCCATTTCTCAATACTTCTGAGAATGCGTGTTTGGTTTTGGTAACGATCACGGTAGAAGCGTCTCACATAATACACGATGAAACAAGGGGAATCATAAGTAAAGTCTTGCTAGCTACTTCAGGATACTCCTGATTCATTAATCCAAAAATAGAAGATGATAACTAGGATATCAATGAAAAGCCTGATCAGATACTAATGAAGTGATCTTGAGCTACAGTTCTACCACAGCCTCTTCTGAAATGTTCTCTCTTAATGAACAACGGACTTTAAAAAGACTTCACTTCTCGGCCACATTCAGTTTTAGATAATTTCATTTTAAAATACACGAAATTTAGAAACATTAAAGATTCCTATTAGTTCTTTTTTTTCCCTTCGATGGGACTAATTTTTTTCGGAGGCAGAAAAGTATGTCTGTTAGTTACAAAATAATACGTGTCTCATTACCTAGTAGAAACACTTTTCAATTGAACTCTCAAAAGTAAATTTTAGCCTCCAGTAGCCTAGTCTGAAAGTTTGAAAACCTCTGGCTAAATCATTACAATAGTCCATTTTTGTGGTAAACGTATCGAAAATGAACCGGATGACTTGCGTTTAATCCAATCGATCACTAAATGTGTTTTAATTATTGTAGCTCATGTGACAAGTACATCTATCTACTAATAAAGTTAAGAAGATAGCCATTAGAAGTACTCAAAGACAAAGGGCCTGTTCACATAGTATTCGTCAGAGTCAGCGTTACTCGTACTGAAATATATTTAACCAATTACAAACCTCCAAACGATTAGCCACGAAGTTGTTAAGGCCTGTGATTGGTTTAAAATATGTCAATACGAGTAACGCCGACGCTGACGGATTCTATGTGAACAGGCAAGTGCATGATGGATATATGTCAAACGTCAGGAAAATTAAATACAACTAATGATGTTATACTAAAACACATTGCCCTGTTATGGTATATAAGCTCTAAATAGGGTCACCTCTACCCAATTGTAAATATGACGTCGTTTCGTGAAATCCCCTATAATTCCTAATCATAAGCCCCCCCCCCTTTTTTTTAATGGTCAATGTGTATTGTTGCGTATAGTTTAAATAATAGAATGTACAAGTGAAAAACTTTGAATAATATCTGTATAAGCTTATCTCTGAGCCACCTCTTTCGAAACTTCACACTACGATTCTATTTAAAATTATGATCTACAGGTGAAACCATGACGAAAAGAGATAAGAATTTTTTTTTTCTTTGAGTAAAAGAAAGAGTGAAATGTTAGTATCATCTGTTTCTAATCTGACTTAACACAAAAGGGTTCATTTGATAAATGGAAAGCTGACAATGGCATAAGATAAAGGGCTGATAACTCATCGAGTTGGAAACACCTCCTTTGTGTGCGAAATTCGCTTTGTTGAAAATAGACGTCATTATTAAAAACTAAGGTCGATTTATGCAGATAATATAGTTTAAATTAAGTCACCATTTTTTTTACTCGGCGTATCAGTAGCAAGCACAGTTTAATTATCACATGCATACCGTTTTGAAATAGCGCCCTAGTTCTTCCAAACAAAATAGCACTATTTTAACCAGGTTATATTTAATCGATTTCCAAAGAACAATAAATTCCCGACTTCAAACATGCTTTCGAACACACACATTTCCTTTGAAACATTTTCAACTTTCTAAGATCAAATGCTAAATAAGAAATATTAAAGGATAAAATGCATAATATCCATAAAATGCGCAGTAACGATAAGTGTTTAATGCAATTTTACTAGAATATGACGTACCTCTGAAGCACTAACTCTTTGAGAACTTTCGAAGACGGTTCGCTTAACTTTATGAGTAGACAGATGTATTTACCAGTTTACAATTATTAAAACACTAGTGTAATCGATAATATACGTACGAAAGGCGTCAAACACAGAGATATTAATGTAGGAATAACCCATTACAATAAGGAATAGCAAAAGAAGCTAAAAAAAATCAATAAATTTTTCAAACACATAAGGAAATGTTCGAATCCTCAGTTCGAGAAAAACTCGGAGGCTTTTAACTGCTTGAAGACACGGATATATAAGGACATTCGGACCTATCATACAATAGCATAACGTCTGGTATCTATGTACGATTGCAACAATTCGGTTCATGGGACTGAGATGCACTGTCATATTTTGGAAATCCAAAGAAAAAGAAATGCAGAAAAGCTTAAAGCCTCATGTGTTTAGTTCGCCTGTTTAGTTTGTCGATGATGATACTACCCTTCACCAAAAGCCTGTAGATAGTAAATTTAGATTTTCTCTCTCTATCATGGCTCAATGGCTGCTTTTTGTTAATGTTATGGACTAAGTAATGCAGAAAGAATGTAAACAGTCGAGATGGTTCGACTTCGCAAACGGAAACATAAGCTCTCATTCTCTATCGAATCTTAGAGAATCACGGTTTTTATTTTTTTAAATGAATTTATTTAAAAAAGGTAAAAATCTGAAATCAGTGAGAATTCAGACAAGAATGATAAAAGGTGCAAATGCGTCAAGGCACTAGTCCAGATTTTAAAAGTTTTACAGATTATAGCAATATAAATTAAATACCTAATTTTCGTCTTCTAAGGATTTACTCAACAAGTATAGTGCAGCCAGCTTCAGAAACGACACACTAATTTAACATTATTCATTCGTCATACCAGAGGTTTCCAACTTGTGTTCAGCAGATAAAACATAAGATTCTGTGACAAACTCAGATTTCACTCAGCTTTATTTCAAACTACTGATAGCATAATTCGGCTGTCCACTGTTTAGGTTTGGTTGAGAGCGCTACGGGTGATTTTTTTTTCTCCCTGCTACACGAGGGCTAATTGCCCACAGTTTAATCATTTTTTTTTTAGAATATTGAAACGCCCCAACATTTATCTTCCCTACTCTTGGCAGTCCCGTAAAAACCTTGGGCTTCGGCACAACTGCATTCCCTGAACCCTTTTTTAACTATGTATTTTTTAATAGTCTAAACTAATTGATTTTGTTTTGTTTGCTTATAACGACAAGAAATTTTTTGGGCTCTAGTATCTTTTACTTAAAAAAGTTTTCGTTTATCACTTTAGAGATCAGTCTTTATAAAATAAATATCAAGTTTTAAAACAAGTTGTGAAACACAGTTGCTAACAAACCTCGTGGCACAAATATGCAACATTTCCTGCATACTGTACTCTATAAATTTGTTCAAATAAAAATTTCGAACTGCTTTGAAAAATCTATACGAAAACTTACTCTGCATTCTAAAATTGTGCGCAAGATAAAATTAAGAAATCAACATTCCAAAGAGAAAAATAGAACAGGAAAAACAAAATCGAATTAAAAAAAAAATTAAGAATTTAAGAAAAAACTACAACATAATATTTTTAAATGCAAACATTGATATATTTTTTTAATACTATATTAATTCTTCTGCTAAAGTTAACTATGTAACTATGAGTGGATAGACATGTATGGTAAAAATAAGGTAACATACCAGAATATTAATTTTTAATTTTGAGAACTCGGCCAGATGCGGAAAACACGTAAGCTCAATTATTCTGCAATTAATTGTTCTTCAATGAAACAACAAAAGAGAGCGAAAAAGTTAACCATTAATTCCCACACAGCTTGCAAAGAAATCCCCCCCCCCTCCCCCTAAACAAGAAGAAAAGACACGAGTCGCGGTCTTCCGCAAGTTTTTTTTTTCTTACTTTTCCTTGTAGAACCGTGCAAAACATAACTGAAGAATTCATCCTGATGGCTTTTGGCAATGTTCCCATCTGCTGTAACAATCGGGAAATAACGCGAGACACTACAGTGTAATAAAATATCTGTAAGTCGGTTTTGGGTTGCGATCAAGGGAAAATTATGGTTTCGAGTTGCATAAGAAGGAAGTCCGTTTGACGAGGAGGTTTTTTGTACGGGTCTACGCTACTTCCAAGGGATAGCGAAAGCAACAGAATGCATAATATGAAAACGATAGTTTTTCTTTTTCGTACAATGAGGAAATAAAATTGCATTACTAACAAAATGACTTCAGCCAAGTATGATCATAATTTTCGAATCTGCGACGAAAAGCGAAGCCAGTTAGGTCGTCTCGTAACAAGGAAAAAAGAAAATTTTGATTCCCCGAGGACAAAAAATTCTATTAAGCGTTTCTATAAGTACACGTAATTTCGAAAAGTTCGGTTAATAACCATGCAGACTGAAGATTTATTTTTCTATGTTTTTGCAATGTATATAAGTTTAGCTACTAGTTCAAAAGTGCTAAAAGTCTTAAAACATATTCGAATATTTGAAATTTCTTGAAATAGCATATTATTTGTTATTTATAGACTGTAAATAAAAAAAATTACGTGGATAAAACTAGAAAAGAAAATAGAATAGAAAGTGCTACGGTTGCTATGGACATTTTGCAATTAAGTGATCACTACGATTGACAAACAAGTCTCGTGTTTCGGCCCGAGTCAAACAAAAACGTGTAAAGATGTGGAAGATTCCCGATTTAAATCTTTATTAAAGAATATTGCTGGTTAAATTTCCTAATCCGTAACAAAATTTCAGCTGAAAAATAAGAATCTTGCAGCTATATTTCTTTTATGGAAATTTCGATGCCTGCATACTCTCTGTACATTTTCCGTAAAGCGCTTTTTGGGAATTTGCTCTAAATTTTGAATATCACTCTTTAATACCTTACGGAAAATATGGGTTACCACATCCAAACACCAACCAATTACCACAACACCTACCCCCGATTTTTTGAAATTTCACATTTTAAGATCTTCTCATTTAATCTTTGCCTTACCTTTAAGGACTCATAATTTTATTTTATTTTATTTTATTTATTTATTTATTTATTTATTTTTTTTTGGGGGGGGGGGCTAAGAAAGAAATTCTGCCATCATATAACTTAATATTTGAAATTCAACTATACACAATTATAACGGAAGTCACCGAACACACCATAGAATCAAACGCGTTGGCTCTATGCATCCTACAGTTGCGCACTGCTCTAGGCAAAGGTACAGGTTCCGGCAGATTGGATTCCCATATTTCAAAAGGTAATTAAAAACGAACGAAATAATTTACAGAAAAAAGCTTTACATTTTCGAAAAGTACTTTTCCTGTGTTTTCCTTTAGGTTTTGAAAATAACATCAGACAAGTGGTGCCCGTTATTTGCGATGCACTGCCAAAGCTGTTCTCTAAAGTTTTCCAATCACTTCTGGTGCAGTGGCGCACCCAGGTGGTAAGCCAAGGGGCCCTCCCCCACAAAAAAAAAAATAGAAATAGAAATTACATTATGAATATTGAATTTGCATTATAAATGTTTTTATCCGTTCAACTCGGCCCCCTCCGAGATTAAATCCTGGGTGCTCCACTGCTCTGGTGGTCATTGGAGGAATGACGGCAACTTTCTGACGAATGCAATTACTAGTTATACATTTTTAAGTGTTTTAATGTTCCGGGGATGACCACTTGGTTTCCTTGGTAACGAAGACCCACTTGCTCTCACGTTTGAAACCAATCGCAGGATTGTTTTTCAATCAGGAACAACATCAGCCACAACGGTAAGATCCCGAAGCGCGTTCTTAATGCCCTTCGTGTCGCGATTACAGAATCTGTTTTTGGAGAACGCCTCGATAACGAAACCGCGATGTACACCGGACCAACTCATGGTGTCTACTGACAACTAGAAAATCCGCCACCTCCCTTCCCCATTCCCTTACCAGTGACCTTCAGAAATGTTGAGTCCATTCTGCCATAAGTGTTTCTCCTATATAGTTTAACAGCGCGAGCTTGATCGAAAATGCCGAGCCGCGATAGTCGCAACTTCGAAATAGTTATTGAGGATGTTACATTGGTGATCTGTCACTGAGACCCTGCTTAGCGTTTAAATTTACTGAGTTAAAGGTTTTGAATGCAAAGAATTCCTAGAAGCAAATTGTCGTCCCTGAACCTTAAAGTTACCGGCAATTACTCAAAGCCAATCGTTGATAGAACTAAATTGAAAATTCTTGTATTTACAACTCTTAAGTATTTTTTAAGACCACAGAGTAAAAGAAAAAGTATGCACCTTAATATCAAAAATAAATACAATATGGAAACTTTCAAATGACCATTAAAAAAAAGAAACTTAAAATAAGGGGTTCTTAAAGTCCGTACGAACTCTGATGTAATCTCATTTTTTACTGTCTAAAATGCATAATACATTTTCAGTAGAAACGGTACTCTAACATTGTTTTCTTACGTATTTGTGAGTGAGTTAATATGATCAGAAAACTTAATTTTTTTGCACTTATTTTCCAAGATAACATATATTATAACCTCATTGAATCAATCGCCTCTATGTTTTACTATGATTTAACCAACGTTAGATTAAGCTCAACTTTTAATAGTCTCAAAAGTTTTAAACGATTTACCTTCAGCTTTATTTACTATCAAAATTTTCATGCGCTTTAACTAGCAAATGAATCCCATTCTGAAAGTTAAAACTCTATATTAATACTTACGACAGGGGAAGAAAAAAAGCACGGTACAGTCCAGAAGATGGAAAGTTTTAAAATAATAATAATAATAATAACTTTAAAAAAAATGTAAGGTCGCTTGAAAACTGGCAACATTTTGAAACAGAAATTAGTCTCTCTGCCAAGGTTATCTATTCCAAAATGTTCCAAAGGGTGCCAAAGTATTACTTAGGCAACATTTGATCTAGATCCTCCTAGTTCAGCGAGCTGCCAAAATATGGAGTTAATCAGACTCTCCATCTCGTCATTCATCCAAAAAAAACATCAGAAGTCCCGATGCCTACACAACCAAGCACATGATAAAGACGAATGAAAGAGAAGTTACGACAAATTACAAATGAAACAAATTGTCCTACATATAACCACATCATCTTTTCAATTAAAACTTCTATATTACGTCGAAATAATAGAACAGAATAGGGGAATTCTAATTTCCTCTACGTTTGAATTTCTTAAATTTTTACGAATATTGACGTTTATGAATGCACACGTTTTATAACCTAGGTGCCAGCAAATACTCTTGGGCAGTTTTGAGCCTGTCTGCCATAAGTCAACTTTCAAACTCTCAAAATAAAAAATAAATAAAACTTTTAAAAGCGCGAAACTTCGTATAACAAATTGTGTGATTAAACAGACTGAAGACTGGAAAATATGGGTTTTGACAAAAATTAATCTATATTTTACAGAATAATAAAAATCAGGAAAGAAAATGTAACAAAAGCTATTAGTTTTGTCTGCTGCATATCTCCTAGTTGTAATTTTTTTAAGGACAAACAAAAGAATAGTCAACGAATCATCCGCATAAGTTTAAAGTCCATCTCACATTTAAGGAAAGAGAGCTTGAAGCATTAGTAATTTCACACATTCCAGAGCTTACATTGCGTTCAGGTGGCAGAATTTAGCTGGTCATTTAGGTTCCTTCTAGATGCCAAATTCACGAATTTTTTTGGGGGGAAAGCTCCATTTTGTGTAATTTTGTAGTTCCTTCTCACCTATTTTCATGGAAAACCCTTATCAGAGCAACAACACCAACGCTTTATTGAAAAATTAAAAATTATACATCTTTAGACATATAAACATGTTTATGGCACAAAAATATAAAAGCGATAATATCAAAACTGAAAACGAATTGCCAATATAATATCAAACCTGGTGAGACCTTATAGAGGATATGTTGCATCATTCATGATTTCTTCAACACATTTTTTACTATTGATGTAAAGAGGAATGCTAAAATGGTTATTAAAGTGAGTCTCAGTATTATCAACGTTCGGCCCAAATACACAAAGAGGACGGAATGCTAAAAATTTCAAGCGTAAAAATACATTTTAAAAAATTTGGTGAAAACGTTATATAAAAGAATAACTGTCAAATGACGTTACAAATAAATATAGGTTTAATACATCCGAGAGCGTAAATAAGCCATTAATACTAACTTCACACAGGAGGCAGGCCTGCACAGGAACTGACCTTATTTACGACATTCTGGCAAAACAAAAGAATAACAACATTTCCATCTCTTTCTCTATTTATAAGAATGTTAATAAATTACTACACCCAAAAACATTTTTATACAATTTAATATAAGCATATAAAATTTTTCCAGAAGTTATTTTCCATGCCACAAATTTAGCAAGCAACCTTGATTTAAGGAATGTACACTGTAGTAAAGAGTGCCTTCATCAACATCCTCCTCCTCTGCATTCCTTTTGTATCACTGCATGTACTTTTTCCCTTCTAAATTGTTTTATTACTGCTGGAAAACAATTATCCAACACCAAGACTTGCATTAGTGACACGGAATGAAGGAAAACGAAAGCAGCAAGAACATGCGAGTTTTTTTCTTTTCCGACTACTTTTTCCCTTCTTAAGTGTAATCTCCGTACTAAGTTAAGGAAAATATTTAAAAAAAATTTCTTTTTTTTTTTTAAGAGATAAAATTTTTTTGGCTCTTCTTCTGTCTTTACATACCGAAACAAAAACAAAAAATGTTCGCGAAAAATCTCCTTGAGGGATTTAATTTTGGAGCAGGAGTTACAAATTTTTGGAAAGCGTATCTTTGGACAAAATCTATGATCGGAGGGTTCCATCTAGACCAGTGGTACGCAAACATGATTCGACTGCGACCCACTTTCTTTAAATAAATAAATTTTAAAAAATCACTCTACCTGCAATAAAATTTTTAAGTAGTATCAATTTAAAAAAAAAAAAAGGAAAATGTTTTTTTTAAAAATAGCAAATAGAAATAAGGAAATTTGGCAAACTATTTTAAAAACGGACGAACAGTAAATTTTGGGTAAATATTTACTTTGCTTAATAACAATAATAATAATAATAATAAAATGTCTTGCATACCTTCTGCACTTATTTTTGGTAAATCTCATGTGACTAAAACTTCATATTTAAATATTGAAATGCATCTATCTGTATTTCATTTAGGTAAAAATGAACGAAAATTGAAATTTTTAAAAAAGTGTATGATTTGAAAATTATTAGCATTATTTGTAACAAATTCTTTAATAATATAATTCAAGACGACATAAATTTGCTTCAAACTAACCGTGACCCCCTCCAATTATTTTCGCGACCCTCCTGAAGGTCGTGACCCACAATTTGCGCACCACTGATCTAGACCACTAGTTAAGAAACTTTTAAATCTCGCTGATCATATGCGGAGCGAGAAGCAGGATTCCAGATCTTCATCCATTTTAAGTATTTGGTCGTTCCAATTTTAAAATTGGCTTGCCTATCTGATATCAACATGCCAACTTGGGAGTAAACTTAATGAGCCTCGAGGAATAATAAGTAAAATTTCGCAGTTTTGTACGCAGTGTTTTGTACGCAGGGTCTAGTATGATTCTAAAATTTCTCTGACAATTAATGATTTTAATGGGAAATTCCACAGACGATATATTTTGCGGCACAAAAAATCTTTAGGTTTTCGTTTTTGTTTCAAATTAAATAGAGTAAATAACAGACGACTTTCCCTATCAAGGTATCGCTTCTTTCGCTTAAAATGTTTATGTGTAAACGTGAAATGTTTAAATCCATACATTAATTGGTCAAATTATGAATTTATTCCTTCGAAAATATGCTAAAATTAAATTAAGGAAAAACGTGCCTTTTTGGAGAGAAGCCTTTTCTGAAATGTCTCTTTCGAATTTTCAAATGAAAGTTCAAACTCACAGAAACACTTCCTACAACCAAGGGAGAAAAAAACCAAGCAGGCACAATTTAACTAACGAAATATTATTTCGGACCCAAAATTTTTAGTCGTTAGTTTGTCCATAATTAAATAAAGTGAAAAAAAAATAAAATGCATCTTTTCACTCGAGACAACTTTTTTGCAATAAAACTATCGCTTTAAAAAAAAAAACAGCGACATCAGAATAACAAAGTCAATCATCGATTTTTTTTAAATAGTTAAATAATACTTATGGCTAACGGTGCCATGTTCCTTTTCTTTAATACCAAGCAATGTCAAGTTCAAAATAAGACGCGTTGATTCTCCAATCATGTTTCACAATCATTGAGTGTCCTTGTTCAAAATTAGCAACAGAGAAAACACAATCACGGTGATAAGTACAAAAAAGAACTAACTAGTACACGTTAGTTACTAGTTAGTCTCAGAATTAGTATTTCTTCTAGCCAACAATCTACCAAATTAACCAACAATCGACTGCGATACAATTGTTTTAACGCAGTTAAGAAACATCACGCACGACGGCCTCTTATTCATAATTTCACGTTCCTTTTTTTGTGAGAGGGAAAAATGAAAGCAAATAAAGAACAAAAAAGAACTATTGGTCTGAGTTCGAGTAGACGCATTGAGCTGCAAGCAGTAAGATTATATTTTCACATTCACAGAGGGGACGCTCTTAACGTAATCTTTGAAATCTATCTTCGAGAACACTCTGCTTTTATTTCATTTATACATGTACTGATGACTTATGACGATATACATAATAAAACTTTTTTCCCCTAATGTTCACGCACAGTGTTTATGATCTGTAAATCAAATCCATTATGCCGAATTAATTGCTTCGTTGTTTTCTGGGCAAGATTCATCACGGACAGTGCTATTGAGATACCCTAAGATTATGCAATAGATGCACTGCTTTAGGATCCAACTTTCATGCACAAAATAAAGATAATTTTTAAAAAAGCTATCATTAAGACAACCCCAAAATGTGACCGTCAAGTAAGGTCACATTTAGTCCAAAATACGACTTAGATACAAAAAGAGCACGGTCATACGATAGGCTAAAACACAAGTTGCAACTAAAACAGAAAAATATGAGGCAATCTCTGGAACTTTCTATACATTTATCTTATCTAAAACACGCATTAAAACAATCAGAAATTGATACATTTCTTTTTCAAATCAGACGTCAATCATATTTTCACTTTTGTATTTTAGTTTATTTTCAGATAGACATCAATCCAATGAAAAAATTACATTCTTTTACAAAATGTTACGACTTTTAGTACTACACACGAGATTTTCACCCCTAACAACCACATAAAATAATATCGGGTCAAAACTGCACCTCTGTCATCATAATTAGAAAATAAATATCTTTAGTATTTGATAGTTTTGCTAATCAACATGTGTGAGATATACGCCGGCACGAAAACCTATAAGTATATTCTGTTTACGAGTAAACGAGAGTGCTAAGTCACGGATGGGTTACCTTGAAGACTTGTTTCACGGACAAGACATTTCACAAACACTATTAAATGTGCCGAAAACAACGACGTTTGCACTGCATTAAGTTTTGATATTTACTGCGACCACTACTTACTTATGAGTGTGACCAAAGCACTAAAACTGAGCCATTCCGTTACGGATGGAGTCCTTCGGACGAAAACGTCTTGTGCGCACGAAAGCTAGATGCTCGACGAAACAGAAAAACCCTCTCTTAACCACTTGCGTAGCACACGGTTTCTCACAATAATGACAGCAATTTTTCACTGGAAAATTACATAAATAAAAATTGCGTACGAGTCTTGTGTTCATAACATGCAAAAATTTTATTAGTAAAAATATTTAACTACAGTTTCTGGCATCTTTTCTTTCCCAAATCACAGAGGATATTTAAAAAAGCATGCAAATGTTATTTCGTCGCTAGTTTGGTTCATAATTTTTAAAGCACCTTCATCATTCTTATTTAACGCAATATATTAAATTAAAATCTTCAATCCAATTGCTTAGCAGCGGGAAATTTTCCCTATCGGGATTTTTCGAATCACAGGTTTATAAATGTACATTTCTGAATTCTGTTCTGTGCATTTGAAAATACAAGTAGATCTAGAAATGCAATGCACGTGCTTTCATTTTTTATTTCATTTTTCCCCAAAAAATTTTAAATATGGAGCAAAACATCGATAATTTAATGCCCCATAAAAAATTTACTGAAAATTCTATAATTTAAAAAAATCTTTTAATAATTTTAATTTAGTAATATGTATAAACGAATCCGCGATAGGGAAATACGGCGAGAAAAATTTCCCTCGGAATAACTGAAATAGAAGATTAGCAATGTCAACAGATACGCCGCCTTAGATGAAGAAGTGGAGGCAGGAAAAGAATTTGCGTGGCAGCCTGTCTAAAATATTGCTTAAAACTACGCGAAGGTCGTAAGACAGGGTTAAAAACGTGATTAAAATAGGAATATAGAGAGAAGGAACTGGGTGCTAAAGAACAAATAGAACTTGTCCGAAAGGGGTCGAACACGTGCTTTGCGCAAAAGAATGTCAGTAGTAAAAATTACAACAATTTTGAAAATACTTTTCCCTTTCTAATTTTATACGTGTTCGGAATAAATATGATATCACAAAATGCGTAAAGGTGTATAAGATACCGACTCAGAGAGAACGGTACCAAATTACGAGTAGAAAGGCAGTGAAAACAGCATACAGGGACAAAGTCAATCGGAAAACTTGACATTCTGATTATAGAACGTATTAATGCGATAAACCTAGTGGTTTGCATGTTATCTTGTCTTGATCTACGGCAATGAAAGCGCATGCGATATAATTAAGAATTCGGCTCTTTCGTGTTCTTCTGGAAAGTTTATTACACGAGTGTGGTACGATTGATTTAACTCTACTGCCTGCTACAATGAGCACAAATTATAATGGCAGATGATAGATCAGTAGCGTCCCGTCATATGGTGGAAATGATACCTTTATACATTATTTAGAGTTTAAAGAAACGTTAGTTTTAAGAAAGAAACAAACTTCAGTGTTCTGGCTACCTTATACCCTAAACTAACTTTATCACAAGGTGATTTCTCAGATAGTTTTAAGCAAGTGGGAAAACAACGTCAGTCTTTTATAAAACCAAAAAGTGTTGATGGAATGACCTTAACGTAATTATTAGCAACATTTAAAGGAAAGTAATTCAAAGAATGAAAGATTCTTACTTACGAGGGGTGATTCAACAAAATATTGGTGTCTATGAGAATATACAAAGAAAAAATTAAGAGGTCCTCTGTTTTATGCACATGAAGAAAATGCATTTCTAAAACTAAACAGTCAGTGAAAAAGAAAATCAGAGTAAAAAAAAAAAAATTGCAACGTTTTTCTTAACAGCACTGCATCTTACAAATGGTTACGTCTTTTCTTTGGCTTAATATCTGATTGTATGCAAGAAATTTCAACAGGGTATCTAATAATTATAAGAATTACAACAATTACAAGGATATTTGAAGAATATTTCATCTCTCTTCCTTCAATTATGTTTCGTACCAGAATTACGGCTTGTTTCAGTAATAACTCAAAACAGTTCTGAACAATTTATATTTAAAAGCTAACAGAACAAGTCAGCATACGCCTGCTTTTATTTTATTTCCTAAAAATATATTGCCCTTCTGTCTACAACTCCTCCCAGTATATCTAATAAAGACTCCAGACATACACTGGAGACTCTCCAGTCTAGGACTTCCTAGACTCCAGAAGGTCGTTGTCAAGCACCACGAACCTTACGCAAGCCGCGAATATATTCAGTTGAGAAATTTACGGATTTATTTCTTGTCACACAAAAAAAATCTCCGTTATAAAGGAAATTCGTTAAATAAAGGTAGTAAAATGACAAAAGGCTGAAAAACTAAAGCTTAGCTACTATTTAAATGTAATGAAAATTACTCTGATTATCAATTAATTAATAGGCAACGAAACAAAACTGATAAAATAACAAATACGCACTAACCTAAATCTAATACAATGTAAACATATCGCACCCGGGGAAGAAGAGTGACACAAGTTTAAAAAGGCAATTTTGAGGTTAATGTCATTGAAAAATATGTATGAAATGCCCCATCGTGCACGAAAAGCGACATATCTATCTCGAAATTTGTCCTCCTGAGGGCAGTAGTATCAGTTTTATTGTAATGCTAGTTCAAGTTTAAGGCCTCTTTCAGACGAGGCGGTTAGTTGATTCAACTGGTAGTTGTGGGGAATCGCCCGAACCCCTTCACACGCAGTCAACTCGTCCGCGCCAGCATGCACAAGTTTCGCTAACGTGATCTTGACAGCCGCCCGTTCAACTAGTTGAATCAACTAACCACCTCGTCTGAAAGGGCCTTATACACTATCTGGCCAAAAGTAGCCGGACAATCCCCTAAAGAAGTGAATCTGGCAGGTGACGTAATTTGATGCGTAACCGAAAGCTATAAAAGTGTTGGTAGTGGTTTGTCAGGTCATATTTATGCGTTTGTGAGACAATGAGTAAATCAAAGGAGCTTAGTGACTTTGATCGTGGCATTATAGTGAGATGCCACCTTTGTGAGAAATCAGTTCGTGAAATTTCGAACATTCTACAGAGGCCAAAATTCACTGTGAGTGATGCAATTGTGGAGTGGAAACGTCGAGACAGTGAAACTATAGAAAAACGAAGTGGCAGGCCGAAAAAAATTAGTGAACGCAACCGTAGAACTCTGAAAAGGGTAGTGAAATAAACTCGCAAGTCCTCGTTGATTGAAATCACTCAGGAGTTTCAAAGTTCACAGGCGTTAGTGCAAGCAGCAGGACTGTTCGTCAAGAGTTAAAAAACCTGGGATTCCATGGTCGTTCAGCCACTCACAAGCCGAACATCACTCCCCAGAATGCGAAGCGTCGATTGCAATGGTGCAAAGCTCACCGTCATTAGACTGTGCACATGTGGAAAAATGTTCATTGGCGTGATGAATCTCGCTTTACAATCTGGCAGTCCGATGGACGCGTCTGGGTTTGGCGGATGCCCGGAGAGTGCTTCTTACGTGACTGCATTGTGTCAACTGTTAAGTTTGGTGGTGGCAGCATCATGGTGGGGGGTGTTTTTCATGGTTTGTCCCGGGTTCCTTAGTTCATGTGGTTGGAAACATGAACTCTGAGATGTATGTGGACATTCTGGACAATGCTGCTCTCCCAACTCTATGGCAATATTTCGGGGAAGGCCCATTTCTCTTCCGGCAGGATAACTGCTCCATTACACA
Organism: Dolomedes plantarius; assembly: GCA_907164885.2. Taxonomy (NCBI): domain Eukaryota; kingdom Metazoa; phylum Arthropoda; class Arachnida; order Araneae; family Dolomedidae; genus Dolomedes; species Dolomedes plantarius. Next base: position 126,118,808 of record OU015493.1, on the reverse strand, counting down.
TCGAGAAATACGCAGGCATGGTTTGACGAAGTGGCTATTCAAAAACTGGACTGGCCTTCTCGGAGCCCCGATCTAAATCCCATTGAACACCTTTGGGACGAATAAGAACGCAGATTACGTAGCCAGCCAAATCGACCATCCTCATTGTCAGCACTCACTTCAGCTGTGATGGACGCCTGGAGGTAAATTCCTATGGACACCTATCAAAAACTAATGGAAAGTCTCCCCAGACGTGTGCAGGCTGTCATCGATGCAAAAGGATGACCAACATCATATTAATATATGCCTCATGACTCGCCGAGTCCGTGCCACTGGGCGTCCGGATACTTTTGGCCAGATAGTGTAGTATTCTTTAAGTTGATTTTTCTCAAATGCAGTATTTTTGAGTTGTGTCACTTTTCTTTCCGGGGTGCGATATTACATTAAAATGCACGGGAGAAAATAATAGTTTAAAATAGTTAACATTAAATAACCTAAACACTGCAATGATACAAAAAATTTCAAACGCGATGAATTATTCATATTCATGAATTTTGTACACTTCATATACATTTCGAAAAGGTTAAAAAAATTGTATGTAAAAATTACAAAATTTTCACGAACAAAATTACAGCTTTAAATTAGAAATTTCAGGGCCGTTAAAAATTATATCCGAAAGATTAACGGTACAATATGAGGCATTAGAGTATCAATTCTTTACCGTGATGGTTTACTGCAAAACCGTACAAGTTATCGGATAAAAATCAATGGTCATCAATTATAACTGTCTTTAAAGACAAATTCAGAGCCCATGGTAAAAATATTATATTAACTTTGTAAAAACGTTATACCTAGAAATCGAAAAAAAAAGTATAGAGGAGCAGTGGCGCACTCGCAAAGGAGTAATTAGCGTTGTAATATCCCTACCTGAAAATTATAAAAATGAAACTCACAAAGAAAAGAATCTCAAAGGCTGGAATACTAAATGTAATTAGAAATTCACTTGCCTTTCATTAATCGTCTAGAAATGGATTCTCGCCGGGTCACTAAAGAAATACGCACTGCATAAATGGTAGACAACTACATTTGAAAAATATGGGTTTTTTTTATATATATTTTCAGAAACTAGGGCAGTAAAAAGAGCAGAATTGATAAGATTATTTGGTGTGCTGCAGCCAACACTTGTTTTAAAAATATTCAGGGATTTTTCCCCCACAAGTTTAAGAACCAAAGAGTTGGGGAATTTAAAAATAATTTAAGTGAATAGTACAGTTCTAAAATAAATTACAGTGAGAAGAAAGAAAAAAATGTAATAATTTATTTCTTGGAAGAGAACGGAAAAAAAAAAGATAATTACACGTAGAGTTTAAAAAAAAAATTCCCCTCATATTTTCAGCTTTTAGATAAAACTAACTGTGATAATCCATTTAAGAGCTGGTAATTAAAAATTTAGTCACCTGTGTATTACTTATGATTTCATTAAACGTGGAGTTCAAGAAACCCTGCGTTTTAAAACACGACAGATATCGAAATTTCTACAATAACCAATAAGGTAAATTTTAATTAAAACTTGAAAAAATATTCGGCGTAGAAATCATAACAACTGGCCTATAAAAGTTCATAAATATTTTAATCTAAAGAGATAAAAAGCACCACAATGAGAATAATTAAGAAATATAAATAAGAAATTATTTTAATCGTCTTATGAAATAGTAAATACGTGCTCAATCTCAGTATTCACTTAAAATACGTCCGGTTTCGTATTTCCCTTATTTTCTCAATTTTACGGGAAAAAATCGATGTAAATATATGTCTATTATATATATATATATATAAGACGAGCTAAAAAATCTGCAACGTTTTAGGTTTGTTAGTACAAGTGGCGCCATCTCTTTTTGCAAAATAAAGTTCATTTATTTATAAAATGTATAAATTTTTTCGGTTCCAGGTGAGGTGAGGTGAGGTGAGACGCGGCAGTAGCGGAGCGCAGCGGAGGAGGTTAGAGGCCGTAGAATATATAAAAGGACTCAAGTGTCAAGCTGTATACATATATTTTCTATTTATTTTAATAATACAACTGTCAGAAACAATCCTTAATTTAATGATAACTAGTTGGAACCCGTCAAAACATGACGGCTAGATAGTAAATAAATGCATTAATACATAAATTATACTCAACACATCATTGACAAATGTTGAAAATCATAATAATGCGCAGAAACAAATTAATGTGTTTAAGCGACCTCGAGCTTAGTGAGTATCTAAAAACAGATTTAAAAACGTCACTGAGCATGCGCAGAAAGCAATTTTTTTTAAATTGTAAATTATCGCTAATTAAACAACGCGAAATAAACAATTTCCATCAGGTTTAACTTATATTTCACAAACATAATTATCATAAAAATAAAAATGTCAGAGAGAGATCTAGAGACTCCTCGTAATAAACGTGTTTTTCATTAAAACATGTCACTGAGTATGCGCAGAAACAGTGAGTTTCTAAAGCCAGATTAAACATGCCACTGAGCATGCGCAGAAATTAATTTTTAATTTCAAATTATCGCTCATTAATAGAAATTAAGGTTACAAAAACCAAATTTGACAAATCTACAGATTACAATCTTTCGTTTAAGACCAAAATGAAGTAAATGGATGCAGTAGTTTTCTCTCACGGACTGCCCAAAAAGTCGGCTAAGCAACTTAAATACATAGATATCGACACGTGTGACAAAGTGATTATCATTAAACTTTATCTCTGATCTTTTGAGACCTTATAACACAAAATTAGTTGAGAAACACACGATTTGTCGGTTAAACCTATGAAGAATGAATCTATGCTGGCAATTTTCTTAAAAGTATTAGCAAAATAACAAATTTTCACGACATTGTTTCATAATTAAAAATGATTTCCCCAAAAAATTTCAACCCTATCGAACGACTATAAATAATGTTATCACTTTTTTCACCTCCTTAACGCTTCCTCTTCTCTTCCTCGAATGGAAAAAAAAAACTAAAGCCTAGGTCATGATTACGAGAATCCTACATTGGGGCCAGCTTGGAAACAACAGCTTAAAGCCCATTACATTGGGCTTGATATAAACTGAAATAGAGAGCACTTCTTCATCACTATGAGATTAAAAACTTAACATCTGTGATTGCAATGGTTGAAAATATAAGGACTTTTAAGACATTATTCACGTTTTTGGGCTTTTAAAAAAATCGAGGAATTTTTAAGGACCAAATCAAATATAAGTATTTTTAAGAACTGTGAAAATCTGTTATCTGAGAAGGTGTCACTTTAGAAAACTTCACTCCTAGCACTCTCTTTAAACAAGCTAAAAACTTCGTCCTAAGAGACGTGAAGTACATTCATTGTCTTTGGATCTACTACTATCAAATTAATCGAAATTCGGGCAAAACAAAACTCTGAAAACAGTTGAAAAAAGTTGAGCTCTGAACAGTTGATAAAAATTACATGCTTAGCAGATTTTTTTTTACTCTGAAAAACCGCCTGGAGAGATATTATATCTTGTTTCATTGGATTCGGTTTTAACAAGGTTTCAGTTGCAAGTATACTACATAAACTTCTAAACTAAGTTAAAAAGACGTTGGCGTGAGTTAAATTGGAAACAAAAACGCGCAAAAATAATTGGAAACAAAAATTCCCAGTAAAGAACTGTAAATCATCGAGGGGAAAAAGACAAAATTACAATCCGAGTTATATTTAGCATTCGTATCCAAATTCGAATCTCCCGTTCGTAAATTCGAATACTATATAAAAATTAGCCCCAGACTGCTAAGAACCGAAATACGTAGAAGTCAGTCTCAAAATAAGTTCGCGATATTTCGAGAACAAAAATCAATAACTGATGTCTAGACTCGATTTATACAGCCTTCATTTAACTAATAACGCTGCAATTTGCTTTCACCTCTGTTTTGTGTTTCGGATGCACGGCCCTGAAAAGCATTAAACCAGAGAGCAATAATTTGTCTTAAAAAGTTGGGAGATTTTTCATGTGACACTTTGGACTTTGACGACCGTAAAAATTCAGTACAGCTGAAAATTGCTCGATTATTACCTCAACAGTAAATGACACGATAAATAGGAACTGCATGGCAAATTAAAAAAGAAAAAAGTTACTGAGAGGTATATAAATTGCACATTACTTATATTATAATTTGACTTATAAAATGCATAGACATTACAATAATGTTTACCAATGTTATCGAACCGCTTTAATTACCACATAATCACTTAAATGCATTTTCAATGGCAAGTTAAAGCTTCTTGTTTGTATTCACATGAACAGTGATGCTATAATATCCCCCTCAGAATAAGTATCAACTAAAGAGAAAGAGCTAAGTTTGTACCTGGCATAATTAAACAGAAAATAAAGTTGTGTTACAATTAAAACATTTAGTCTGAAATATTAATTTTAAAAATTGCTCCAAGAGGTAAGAGATAATGAAACAATCTATGATGAGTATGATGTACATGCGATGTCATTCTGCACATCTAAAACTCTGCGAAAAGGAGTTCTTAGAAGCAAAAAGTAAATAATCTTTTATTTTAATAGTTGCTTGGTTGTTTTGGGTTTTATGGCGCAAGGTCCAGATAATTTTTTTTTTTTTTAAATGGAGGGGAAGGTGGTCATATAGGAAAACTTCGAACTTATTATTTAAGCTTCTAAGGGTAACACACACATAATATACGTATAAATATACATACGAGTATTAGATAGCTAGATGTAGAAAGGGAAAGAGATGAATGCGTAAATGAATGTATAAATGCATAAAGTTAGAACTGTTTCAATAAATGGGTTATGTTTCGGTAACACTGTGTGTTTTTCAAGACCTTCGGCTTAACTCAACAGAAACATTTTTCGGTTTTACTATCAAAGATATTTTAATTTAAAATTTGATGTCTTGTTACATAAATTGTTCCCTGATACGATAAGACAAATTTAGAACTGAAGCATATTTTGTCTATTTTAAATGTTCCGGAAGCAGAAAAGACCTCTAGATAACAAATTAATCAGTTTACCTTGTATATTCAACCTATGAAAAAACAAATTTGGCAAAGAACAATAAAATGCATGCTATTTTATTTTCGTGCAAGTGTGCGAAGTTAGTCATCTATTTGAAAAATTTGAAAAAAAAAAAACTTACTCTAAATCAACAGTAAGGTGAAAAAAATGCTTGCAGTTTACAAAATATATCACTTTCTAAATACCTAATCCTAGCTCAATTTCATCGAAATTCATAGCGTCAAACAGAGGCTCCATGATAGGAGGATCTACAACAGTTAGGGGAAATGCACGTATAGGGGAAAATGCATGTGTAGAGAATAAAAATTTGACTTTCATGTTTGTCATAACAAAACTATTAATTTTCAGAAGAAAAGACCGATTGTCAGCTTTCCCATGGTAACAGAATTTATACTTGTGGTAAACACGCATTTCTCGCTGCTATACGCAGCAGCCTCTGATCAATTTCACCTCGTTAGTACAGTCTCTAGCAGGAAACTACGCACGATTATGAAAGAGAAAGTAATTTCATTAGTGGTATTACATCACATTATTCACGAAAAATATATTCTGTCATATCAAAACCCATAGAGAAGATATGAAGAACTCCGCACGTATGGAGCCTCAGAACCTTGAATGAAGGTTAACGAGAAAAATGGACGGGGGGAAAAAAGCATTCTTGGACAACTTTCTCCAATCCATTTTATAAAAGATACCAGGAATTATTCTGGACGCACTGGCGAGTCCGTGGGTTCGAGACCCAATTCTCTCTTGGCATGGTCGCATGGTTCGAGTAGATCCCGGTTTACTTAGCCCTCGTGTTTGGGGGGGGGGGGAGAATTCTGTGGCGCTCTAACCAATCAATCAACTAACAAGACCAGGGGGTCGGCAACCTTTTTTGCTAAGAGGGCATATTTCAGAGATGCGGGAGTTCGGCGGGCACCGCTGGATGAGAGGGGGGGGGGGTAGTAATATATAAACATGAAAATATTAATGCGACATAAATTTTTAATACATAAATTCAAATTTTAATTTAAACAAAATAATCTTTAAACTAATAATGCGTTATTTGACACTGCAAATCTGCGGCCAACTCGTTGTAATGTGGCACATAAGTTGAATTCCAGTTCTCAGGCATTGGTCCAAATGAGTGTCAGTGAAGCTTGATCGGTACTTCGCTTTTAAGTGTTTCATATTGGAAAACAAAGATTCACAAGTATATGTCGACGCGCAAAGAGAGTTCAATTTCAGAGCACTCTTTCTCAACAACGAGAAGCTATTCACATTCCCTAAATACCAGAATTTTTCATTATAATGTTATTTTAATTCACTGTTATTTATTATATTTATAATTTCAAATTTTAAGTATCAAAATGTGTTGCGATTTAATGAGTAACATCTTCCTCTGTATGAGAGAGAGTATTAATAAAAACGTCAAGAAAGCCTCCAATTCAGTCTTCAAATCTGGTATTGAATTCTTCCAATAAGGAATCAAAATGTTTGGTAAACTGATGGGAGAGCGACGCTGTCGAGAGATCAGGGTGGTTAGTTTGATTTTAACGGTTTTACGATTTTTAATTTTTTTACTAAAATTATTCATTACAACTACGAGTGTTTGTTGCTCAAATATGTAAAAATTTTAGAAATTTGAACAGCGGGCACTTTAAAATTGTTTCATGGACACCCTTGTGCCCGCGGGAACTGCGTTGCCGACCCCTTATCTAGACGTACTGAAAAATATTTCAAATGTTAGGAAAATTTCACTCTGGAAAATTTTAATTTATAGGGAAAAACGTTAGTAGCTACGTCCACTCTAACTGTGGTGCAAGAAAAACTTCATGAATATTCAAGATTGATATAAAAAATACATGTGCATAGTATTTTTTTAAACATTATATTCTGTAGAAAAACTGTATGTGATACTGAAATTGTCTTTTAGGTAGGTTATGCTCATAGGTTCCCGCAAAGCGCACATTTCAGTTCTCGTACGTAGAAGTTATACTTAATGATTCTACTTCCTGATGGAAAACATAATTATACAGCAAAACAAAAAATTGGTACTTTTCTCGTATTTATAAATAGAGAAGTTGTCGTAATTCAAGAGTAGTCTACTGTTTAAATTTCAAATTTGAAGATCTTAAAGAGTTTAATGGCTTTTGCATTCTAAAATATATTTTAAAAAGTTTAATGCTGCTTTACTTTTACATTATTTTAATACATTGGTGGTTTTTAACCTAACAATAACTCGAAGCAGATTCAATATTGATTTTTTTCGGAAAGAAATTTACTGCTTCTAACGGAAAAATTTCCCCCAATGAATTTTCTATGGCAAAAACACTCATTTGTATTTTATACTACAACAAACAAACAAACCAAAGAAAGAAGAAGAAAATGTGAAATCCTAATATAAATGAAACTGACTACAGCTAAATACTTTATGTAGATACACCCATGTAATGGGGCTGAGCCCTTCCCTAACGACAACAACAACAAACAAACAAACAAACAAACAAACAAACACAAACACACACACATACACATACATACATCATTATTATTATTATTTTTTAAATCTTTGTTTATAATTTTTTTTAAATTCCCTCTCAACTATTAAAAATCTTTTCTGCTTTACAGAGCATAAATTAATTTCTGCGATAAACGTGAATTTCATGAAATTTAGTGCATTTATTCATTTTAAAAAATATTAGCGATGGAGAGAATGCAAGAGGTTTTTCCAAATCTCCTAAATGGAAATGGTGACAGACGACATGCAAGAGCCATCCAATAGTTTAGATCTATACCGGCTTTTACTTTGAATACATACACACACACACACACACACACACACACACACACACACACACACACACACACACACACACACACACACACACACACACAAATACTTACAAATAATTGTAGCATACGGAGATCTTAACGACCGTTTAAAGAATTTAAAAAGAAACTCCTTTCATTTTTTAAAACATTTCCTCACACAGCCTTAAACTTTTCGACTACAATTATTCACAACGTTAGAAATTTTAGTTCAATTTTTAAGAATTTAAGTTCGATATAAAAAATAGTTTAAAGCATAAAAAGTAATTAAGCGACTTACTACCCTCCTACCCTTGATTTGGCCCACAACCATAACACTTTCTGCGTTATTTGAAAAATCCCTAATACCCCACCCACCACCACACATTTCTCACAATTTTTCTAAAATAAATATATAACTCAATCATAAACCATAAGTGTCTGCAAGGAGGAGAAAATCACTAATCTTCATTTTCGAGGATGAGCTATTAATTTTCTCTCGCGTCAGAGGGGGCAATAAAGTATAAATGTGATAAAAGCGATGATGATTATTCATCCGTTTATACTTTTTTAGTGAGCTGGGAATTGCCTCCCATTACCACAAATTGGCCGGTGATGCCCTCTGTTGAAAGAGACTGGAAACAAAATTGAATGAACATTAAATTGTTTTTAAGTGCCTTGCGACGTATAAAATCGCGACGTATAAATCTATTTTACGCATAGATCATTAGTATTTTACATAGAACAGAAAGCTGCACAACTATTTAATTTAAGCGCATGATATTATGCATGATTAACTATTTTTTAAATATATAAATAAAAGAAAAAGAGTTGAAGACGTGCTAGTCAACGAGTTAATTCTCTCCGTATTAATCAAATTTCAAGATGTTAATTTAGATACACTGAGTAACTATTGAATTTTCGTCCCATGTTCAAAAAGAGAATTTTTTATTCCTGAAAATATTTTGTATAAAATGCAAACACATTTGATGTTTTAAAACATATATTCTAATATACTTCTAATCATGCCCACGTGTTAATTTGAATTTTTAAAATTTAATAAACAGTTACAGCCTAAAAAAATGCTGGCAGATGCACTTTTTATTAAAATATCGAATTCAAATTGTTGTGGAATCAATATTTTTAAACTTACAAAATGCTTAAAATTGAGCTTATCAAGAGATAATCAGTATCAGTATCAGTTCAACCCGTCTCCGGCAGAAGCTTTTTTTAAAAAGTTTTTTTTTTTTATAAGTAACACAAACTTACACATTATATATATAACTCTTTTATACTCTGTATATATATTATAATATTATATAGAGTTTAAAGAAATTGAAAGTTTTAATTAGAAAAATACGCAATACAATATTCTATTTATAATGGAGTAAATATTTTATGATTAAGAGAGGTGTTATGTTACCCATGTTTACCTAATCTCATTCATAAAATACCTGAATTTCACGTGGTTACCACTATTTTACTAAAAGTCCGGTGAAATTTAAGAACTTTTAAGAATACTTTTTGGGGATTTAATGGATAAACCATAAAGCAGTTATTTTATTCCCCTCACCCACTCCCAAAACGAGCACAACTGCACTTATAAATATGACGTTTATTATTAAGTGCTTCAGTAATTTCCGGTACTTAATACAAAATACACATTATGACTTTTTTAATCAAAAATACTAATAAATGAAAAACATGACCAAATACAGAAAATTCACGAGAGTCATTGATCCTTAAATTATGCTAATGTGACGCCATTCAGAAAGTAACAATTCATATTACAACAAAAATTACTATGCTGGAGGATAGTGCTTCTCTTCCACTTCTCTTATTTTCAAATTCCTCAACTGCATAATTTTACCTAATTAAAAGTGCTGGTCAAAACATAGGGAATCAAACTAACGACGAATATTAAACCCTTTTAAAATGCAGAAATTAAATTAAAACTTTACTCTTCCATACTTTGCAGTAGCACCAAACCGAAACAAAGGACAGATTGCTTATCTTTGCTCCATGCTGCTGCTATTGCCTATTTGAAACTGCGGATATTTTAAATTCTCCTGATGACGTGAAAAATTTCTCTAACTATTACCGCCCGAACAATTTAAGTAAAACCGAAAACATTCCTTGTCTAAGCTCATTTTCGATCGCCGACAATAATAAAAAAAGAACAATATGAAACTAATCACGTTAAAAATTTTAATTGGTGTGCAAAATTTTAATGAATTGTTCATTGAGTTAAAGATAAACTACGTCATTTTTTTTGTTAAAAATTATAAAAAACCAAAACCGAGACCGTGGGAACACAGTTTCGTTCGTGGAAAATATTTTAGCAATATATTTTTAAAAATACATATATATTGTATCATTCAGGAGTTAATAGTTAATAACAAACTACTAAGATTGACAATATATAGAATTTATTGTTAAATGATTTTGTCGATTTCCAGAAACACTTAGCTATATTCTTTTAGAAAAACTTTCTTTCACCTTGAAAAACGGGAGTTATTACGTTCTTAAACATTCATTTTGAATTAATTTATGTATTAATAATTGTTATAATATAATAAAAAAGCTTTACAACAAAACCTGGTCTTATCTGATATCCCACTCCGGTTTTAAAATAAAAATCACCAGATCCCTAAGAAAATCATGATTAAAAAATTAGAACATTATGATGTCACACAGAAAATTTCGTTTCATTCACGTGGTTTTTGGAAGATATATTATTGTAAAAGTTGAGCGTTGAAAATTTAGTTTTAAAAAACACAGAGAATCCACTTCATTGCTAATTCGGAACTTATTTTAACAATTTAAAAGGTATCACACTGATTAAACATATGGAGAAGACAACATGAACACAAGTTAACGAATGACAATAGCTTCTCTCCAGGCAGCTGTGAATGGATAGTCAGGTTGGAACTCACTTACGGAAAACTCTTTTGGGGAATTTGAATTCAGACAACATTCACCGAACATCAAACATATAAAAATGAGCTCCTTTACATAACTGGCCTAAATTAAATCGACAGTTTTAATTCCATTCAGCCACAGCTGGTGATGTAGATACGTTTTTTTAACCCAAAAAAGCTAGTTGGTCGGTGAGTTGGTTGGTTTGAATTTTTCTAGCGCAGTCGACTAGAAACTTCGTGAAGTTCCCCGATCAAAACCTCTAAAACTATTTGTTATCCGATGGGATTTTCCCATCTGACTATTCAATAGTAAAATGTATTCAAAATAAAAAAGATCAATATTACAAAATAATCTGTGTTCACTTAGACAACGAATTATTAGCGTTTTATCTAAGAATTTACCCTAAGAATTTAATCTAAGAATGTGTCCGACTCAAAATTATACTTCCATCTAAGCAATTGGGAGTTACATTTAATACATCTCGCACTGCTTATGACAACAAGCCGTTCATTCTTCATAACAAGATTCAAGATAAAAATTACATTAATTTTTTTAAACTTATTTCAGTTTGAAATCTGTTTTGCTTGTTAGTCCGATCTACTAAAATCGAACATAACAAAGGAAAATTTACATAAATTTTAAGATGAGACTAAATTATTTTTACTTTCCATGAAAAAAGCTGAAATATTTTCTACAAATCACACCAAAAACAGGAACATGAAAATGAATAAAATTCAATTAAAAAAAGGGCTTGCTTCAACCGTTCAGATAAGAGTAACCCATATTTAGGCTGGTTAATACGAAATAATGTGGTAAAATTGACCACTATAAAAGAAATGTACAAAGGATAGAATGAGTGAAGATACATTAACCATCGTTGGTGTATTAAAATTTGGGGACTCAATTTGACATTCAGAGTTTTTTCAAGTACTTACTCTCTCGAGAACTGTTATGAGCTGAATAAGAAGAGTAAAAAGACATTACCAATGCAAATTGAAAATTAAGATCCGGATTCTTTGAATATAGGGAGTTCTTGCGTCATTCTTTCATTGGACGGTGCTCACTAGTGTGTGTGTGTGTGAGTGTGTGTGTGCGCGCGCGCGAGCGAGCGAGCACGACCGCACAGGTGACCCCTAAAGCGTCAACGGGAATTGCTACAGATTTTCTAATCAAGATACAAATTAAACCAACTCCAACTATTAAAAACAACCTAATTATTAAAAAAATGGGAATATGTCATTCTTCTTTTGGAAAGAAACCGTATTGCACGCATCGGCGGAAAAATGCTCTCTCTCAGATGCCATCATGAATTTTTGCCATTCTCCTGTACTTACTTCGGGGTCGCCAAAGAATCATATTTTAAGACAATAAAACCATCGCTAAGATATACGCCGATATGTTTCATAATCATGCCAAATAATTCCTTCACTCAATTTATGCGATCCCTTAGCCCGAATGAACTGGAAAGCTAATACTTAATTAGGATAGCTTGACCTTAAAAAATAGTCTAATAAGAATTGAGAGGTAGAGAAGGGTAGATATGCTCTTGCATGCAGTAGCCCTTCCAAAAGAAATAGCGCAAGTCGATTTTTGAATGGAAGGAAACTAGAAAAAATTTCAATCGCAAACACCCCTACACGTAGAGGAAATCCTTGAGGTTCAGAGTGCGCAGTCCAAACCTCGAGGATTTTTCTGTCATGTGTGCCTTGAGACTGGTGGCAGACAGTAGAGTCCCCGAAATCCCGACTGGAAAACATTTCATGCGTGTGCGCGTGTGTTGCAAGCGGAGGTTCAGTTGAAGAAATCCTGCAGACTTTTTCCTTGAGGATTTCCTGCACGTGTATGGCCACCTTCAGAGAGAACTTAGTTTTTAGCTCTAATAAATCGCTGCTGTATACCCAAAAGGGCAACAATCCTCTTATTTGTAAAAATACATTCCTATACACCGAGAACGAGAGAGAAGTGGTATGAGAAAATGACGAAAATATAAGTACTCGGGAAAAAAACTCTTCAACTCTTGATAGTGGTTAACCTGATCCCTGAGAAAGCACATGTGAGGTTTGAATCTCAGACGTGAGAGTAAGATATTCGGTTTTTTAAAAATAATTGAATATTAATAAATTATTTAATCCTTGAACCTCAAGTTTTACAAATCTACGAAATAAAATTTTATGTTCTTTTTACACACAAACACACGCGGCATTAGTGGCGAAGAGGTGTATTGAGAATTTATTCCCGCATGTACACGCAATTAGTTCATTATTTTCCTGATCTACATTTAAAGCAAACATTGCTACCAAATCATTTCAATCAAAAAATAATTTCGTACCATATTCTGAAATTTTACCAACTTGCTCTCTTAAGGTTGAAGTTACACAATTAATAAATTATCCGTCGTGTTCTGAAAATTCGGAAAACACACTCTTGCAGCTCACAACTTTTTATCAAATAAATGGCTTAAAAGTGAAAATAACAATAATAAAACCAAGTTATCCAAAAACACAGGAACGGGTGATAAACAGTACGGCTTCCACGATGTTTAAAATAAACTTTCTTGGCAACAACATTAGTCACGAGAGCGTGGCAACAGCGCAATTCGATATTACGTCATGCAAGTGACGTCATCAAAAGACACGAGAAACTGACGTCATCAGCGCAAATCGATAGTGAAACTTCATAACTTCCTTTACCAAAGTTCGAATTCTTTTACGAAATCTTTTCACTTTAATGAAAATGAATAAAGAATACATTCCCAAACAAAAATAATTTTCCGTTGCATGCAAACGTAGCACGTAGTTACAATAGGGTTGTTATTAGTTACGTCAGCAATGTGACGTCATATATCTAGGTCAAATCGATTGAGTTGCTTTATATAAGCAAATCGATAATAGTTAACACGATTTGGGGATTTTTTTTTGTCCTGTTTTATTTTATTGTGGACGAAGGACGCCAAAAATGAATAAAACACATTGGAAAATGGAAAATTTGCACTTGAGATAAACTAAAAGTATGATTGTGAAAGTATAAAAAAATTACTAAATTTAGCTAGTAAATCAATAGCTCATGAAAATTTTACATACTCGTATCTTGGTAATTAAAGTCACATGGAAATTTCAAGAGTTAGTATTTTCTTTATAAATTCATACTACGTTTTAGAATTTTTTGTATTTTAATTAAAACAATTAAATCAAACGTATAAACAAAAACAGAAATCAGGGTGAAAACTGAAGGTGGTAAAAAATGCTCTCAGCTGTTTTGACCAATTAAGAATTCGAAGTTACGCATTTCGATAGCTGAAATAAGGAGCTTCGTTAAGAAGTTTTCCACTTGTAAACAATTTCCTAAAATTTCACGACATATTATTAACTGGATGTTTAAAACAGATGACGCTGACACCTAAACTGTCAAGCAGATTTCTCCTTTGTGAACAGCAATAAGTATAAAACATTAACGAATTCTTGCAGCTGTATACATAGTTAATGAGATGGCAATACATTATATGTGTATAAAATAAATATCCCTATACATGTACATAAAAAAATCATTGCACATGTACATACTTTAATGGGAATTAAATGATTATCGCATGTACTTTGATTAAAGTAAGCTTGTCACCACCTAATATTAATAGTGAAGAGATGATGATGATGATGTTGATTATAGAAGTACCACCACACAAAATTAGCAGAATTAAAACACTTCTAAGAATTATTTCTTCAATATAAAAAATTTAAGTACCATCTCTGGTTATTTCCAACTTCTAGTTTGATTAATGACTTATTCACGAATAATCCCACTTATGACCCTCAACAAACACGCACAAAATATAGGTCTATTGGATGACTGAATAAGTAGATTCATTACACATTCCGAAATGTGTAGTCATTCATCGACCTCAAGTCTCACCACATGAAGCTGTGACTATCGCGTCTCCACGCCAGTTAAAAAGCTATTAAACCAACAAACTACTTTTCCATTTTTATTTATTTATTTTTATTTTTTTTGGTATGGCCTTTTAATTCTCGTGGCGACTTTAAAAATATTTTGTCTGCATTTTATATATATATATATATATATATATATATATATATATATATATATTAATTATAAAAAAATCGAAGGTAAGAGTTATGTATGACTTGTCATTACAACTACATGATTTAGGTGACCAACTGAGCGACACAGATGAGTGAATTTAAAGGTGCTCGTTATACACGTTCAGTTAAAGTGGAGAGCTTAAACTTCAGAATGTTCTGCTTTGGTGCCCACACTGTTTAATGGTATTACCACTAGTAAGATTTTCTTATATCTACTAGAATTATCTCGAAGAACTGCATTAGAGTGAAAGCTTTCACGACATTGAACACCGTTAAAATATACACCGTTACAAATTTTACTCATAATTATCGATCCATCAAACAATTACCTACGCCATGAATTAAAAAAACAAATTAGTTCAGAGCGCCAAAATATAAATATTTTTTTATTAGTACTATAATTTTTTTATTAGTAGTCGTTAACACTTTGATCAAGTTGAGTTTCTGCCTTACTCTAGTTCGCCAAAATTTACAATAAAACAAAAGAGCAACGCATTGACAACATTTATCAGAGGAAGAAAAAAATGCCTTCAATAACACTTAGGTGCACTGCGTTCAAATGAATTTTTAAAAATTATTTTTAGCCCTGATCAACACGACTGAAAGATAAGATTCATTCATTGAGGGTGCATAGTTCATGATACTCTTACAGTATCATGAATTATGCATGAACATTTGATTATATACTTAGAGTATAATTGACTCATGCTTTTATTATAGTTTATAGCAGTGGTGCGCAAACTGTGGCTCGCAACCCACAGAGGGGTCACCCAAAAATTTGGAGGGGTCGTGGATAGTTTGAAGTAAATGTATATCATACTAGCGGGCTTCGCACGTCTAACTGGTCGGTTTAGGGACCCGCTCCCTTTAGCAATCATTGTCAGAGAATAGAAACACTAAAAAAACAACGAATAAAGGTATTTAAATTTTGTGGTACAACAATAAATAGCGCTCATACTGTATCACTCTCGTGGCGCCATTTAGCGAACCTTAGCGCAAATAGAACCAAATATTGCAGAAAAAACTTAATCAAATTTTTTCTAGAATAAAATTTAAAATTCGGGCTTCGAGATGCTCATACAAATGAATGATAACATAATAAATGCAACAATTTACTTTAAGAAATAATAACAAATGCGATTAATTCTCCGAAGAATCAACGGTAATTCTTCGAAATGTCTATGATTCACGCTTTATTTACGGATATATATCGGATAGCGGTGGAGTCTGCTTTTAGAATTAAAATATCTGTAAAACTATTAAAATAACAGAATAACTGTAAGCAGAAAAAATTATCAGTTTTCAAAGCTCTTTCCAAATGGGTAAGATTTATGTACTTTCATGAGAAAAAAAATACACCGATTTTCGACCAAAATGGCCGCCAAAATCGCAGTCGGCCATGTTTTCTCTGGATGAGTGATCTCCGGAAATGTGACGGCGACATTCTCCACTGATACTTTATTTATATAGATAGAATCGAAAGAAAAGGCTCCAAAATTCAAGTCATGAATACATCTGAGAAAACTAAAACATTTAGCTTAATACTGTCGTCATAATACACAGTTCCATTTTTCAAATATATGTATTGACGGCATACAAGCTTTCAGTACGAAATATGTTTAATGATCATCAGAATTTAAACATGTTTGTAATTTACTAATATTATGCACAGAAATCAATTTTTAATGAATTAACACTTCATTTTGCACAAAATTTAAAAATGGTCAAGATATAAACTTTAAGTAGCATAAAAATTAATAATATATGATTAAGAACGTTGTGGCTCGATGACTAAAATAAACAAATAAAAAAATTAAGATTTTGCACTGATAAAAATATTTAATGCAACGTCACATATTGAAAAGTACAATGTCACACTTGAAAAATACATCCCTGACTCGCAACTGGGATCACAGTCCCAGTTCCGCCAGTAAACAAAGGTAAACAGTGCTTGGTGTTATGCTTCCGGGATATCAGACTAAACTTCACGCACTTAGTAACAATTTTTTTTTCAAAAATCAAGAACTCTAAACCTGGTGAAAATGCTACGAGTTAATACCCAAAAAATCATATTCCAAGCGATCAAGATTGCAAGCTTCATCTAAATTTATTGGATGTAAAGAACAATAAGATTTTTTATAAACTATTTCAAATTAACATAAATCCTTTAACATAAAAATAACAGAATATATAATTATCCAACATAATTAAAAAATTCAGCTCAAACAACCAAAAATATAATAATACATGAAAGAGCATATTTGAGTTGTTTAAAAAAACCATATAACGCATAAGATTTACTTATACGGTGCGTTCCAAAGAAAATTATTTGTTTAACCTTTGCAATGCATTTCTTGCCTTATAATTACTCTATAAACTGCCTACGATAGTAAAATTCTTTTTATCAACGCCTTTGTCAGCTGTAAATAAAGTTTTAACGATAAAAATCTCTATAAATTTTCGGAGGATGAGTCAAGGTCACTTCATCCCACGATAAACCGACCAACCGCACTTCCAAAACTTTTTCTTTCTGTAACAACTTCTCAAGAAATGCCCACCAGAATGAACAATTGGTTCCGTTTTTAAAACATAAGCAAAAAATGCTTTTAATGTGTAAACGGCTTTAATGGAATATTTCTTACATAACAGAATTTTGAATATCACATCCTACTCAAATCTTATGACCCAATCAGTAACGTCACCAAAGATCGTTTCAGCTGGCGTTGGCGGGAACAATGTTAACAGTACGGGAGATTATAGTAAACACCTGTTCAGAGCGATGAGTGCTAAAATGGTTGGCAGCGAGAAACTAACCAGTAAACTACGAACACTCTTTTTTTTATATTTTACTTTGAAAATTAGTAGTACACCGAAAAATGAATGCGTAAAAATTTGTAATATAAAATTTTATTGTACGATCCACAACGTGTAACGAATTTTCAACTTCCAAATGAGTTATGATTGGCTGTCCTCCAGTGGGTTTGAATATTGGTTATTAATCGATAGAAGTTATTAATTGATAATCAACACTTCAATGCAAAGCGGTTAACATTCAAGAATGAAAATTCCGAAGATTAGAAAATTTTCAATATTAAAAACACATCCAGAGAGGATCAAGTATATTAAGAATTAATTAATTCAAACGGTTTACTTACACACTTTTTTTAAAAGCAAAACTGATAGGATTCATTTTGCATTAACAGTAATAAACAATCCAAGCCTTCAAAGCAAGGTACTTCAAATTTTGTAAATTTATTTCGGATGGATACACAGCTGCTTATAAAAAGCAAATTCTGTACTGTATGAATCCTTAAAATTTCGACGTTATTTTTTCGGTCTTTAGGAATCTATCGTTCAATAATCAATTACGCACGCATGACTCCCAAAGGGCCTGTTCACATTGAATCCGTCAGCGTCACTCGTATTGAAATACATTTAACCAATTGCACACCTCCAAACGATTAGCCACGAAATTGTTATGTCCTATGATTGGTTTAAAATATGTCAATACGAGTAACGCTGACAGATTCTACGTGAGCAAGTCCAAACTATAAAACACAATTATTACAGTAAGAGAAATTTTCTTGTCAATTCAAATCGGAACCCGAGGCGCCTCGTTGTTCAATCACTGCTTTTTTTCTTTCTTTCATGAAGTGTTTTTCCACATAATGTTTTAGTATAACTAATTACAAAAACATTAGTCTCTGCAATATACAATGAGGCCGATCGCATGAACTTATTACCCCTTAGTTTTCAATTTAAATTAATTTATTAATATTTATACGATTTAATTTTGTCGTACATCTTCAATTATAACGCGTAGCATATAAACGTTCACATAGTTTTAATTGGAATAAAAAAATAATTCAACAATCATAACAAAAAAATAATACCTTTGAAGTGTGGGAACTTCTCAGAACATTATTCAATGGTATCAAACATAGTTTAAATGCAAAGCAACTTGTTAGTTTCACTTTTAATATTCTGCTTGTAGAACCATGACGCCTTTTAGCAGTATGTTGCTGAAATGTAGTAGGTGATATATCCGCAAGATTTAGCCTGTAGTGGAGTTGGTGTATTACTAAGGGCGTCCACAAACTTTGTAATAAACTCGGATTAACAACCACTCTAAACTTATAATTAAACGATAAATAATACGTCAAATCTTATTATAAGTATCGCTATAGAATACATGACGAGTAGGACTCGCAATGAAAGACGAAGGGGTGATTTACAAACGCACTGGACTTAGAAAATTGCGTGGCTATGATTAAGTGTTATCAAGTGTGACATCTCCCCTTCCTCCTCAATATAAAAAAGGTTACAAATTGCCTGAAAGAACATTAATATCACTCATAAATAATAGAATATAAGACCTTTTACGAAAATTTACTTAAAAACTACACGTAAATCTTTTAAAACCAAATAACGCCAAATTTTTAAGGGCCAATTTTGGGTTGGTGTCTTTCCGTACACACACTGCACACTTGATGCAGGGTGGAAAAACACGGTGTAAACAACTTTAAGGGAGAGAATTTAACCTGGACCTCATTAACTTGGTCGCCGGTTATTTATGTAGAATTCTATAGAATAATGTATTACAATGTGGCATCTTCTTTCAGTTATCTATATGAAAATACCACCTGTAATTATGATAAATACCAATGTGAAAGTGATTTTTCTGTGTGTGTGTGTGTGTGTGTGTGTGTGTGTGTGTGTGTGTGTGTGTGTGTGTGTGTGTATATATATATATATATATATATATATATATATATATATATATATATATATATATATATGAGCTTAAAACATCTTCTGATATCTCGCTTTTATAAACCTAAGTGATGAATATGTATGAAATGCCGGCATTCTATAAGATTGCCTAAAAATGCCAGGCATTCTATAAAATGCCAAAGTATGAAATATGAGAATCATTATATACTTTCCCTAGACATTGTATATAATACCTAGGCAATCTATAGAATGACAAATGCTATTTAGGCAAAATATGAAAAAAAAGGTCATGATAAGGCAATTATTTAAAAGACGTTCATTCCTCAAAAATACAAATGTGATTTTGAAAAAATAATGAAAGAGTGCCATTAAAAAACTTTTATTCAACGTATGTAAAAAAAATTAAAGTTGTAAAAAACAAAATTTATGCCTCTCTTATTAAAGAAAACAAAATAAAATACGAACCTAGAAAAAAGAACACCATACGAAGCCAAAAAGGGCTTCGTATGGTGTTCTTTTCATAGTGATCTTGCAACCAATAGTCCTGTGGTTCCTTCTTAGTAGTCATTTTGGCTTTTTTTACATCATTTATTAACTTCTGGTAAGTATTTTTGGTTAAAAGCAAACTATTTTTTGCAGCATTAACTGAAAGCTTAGACAGTTCATCTTCGAATCGTCGTTGTCTGTCAATTGACTGTGACTCCTTCTCCAACAGTATCTTGCTCTTCCATTTTTATGCAGCACAGCATAAAATTAATTTTTTTACTGAACGAATTTAAGTAAAATCATATATTTTGATACTCCAAAACAAAGCGCAAAATGCAAATAGCAAATTCTGAGCCTGAGCGGAGGATTAAAAGTTATGTGCCTTGCCACATGATATTCGAAAGGAATTGATGTATTTCCTACTTTGCTGGTTTGTCATTTGGCATTCTATAGAATGAAATGAATATGTGTGAAATATTAATCATTTCATACATTGCCAGCCAGTTTTCGGCATTCTATAAAATGCCTAGGTATTCTATATAATGCCAGATTTCAAACTTTGCCGGTAACAAATACATTTCAAGAACAAGAGATATGTTCTTGAATACATTTCAAGAGTATTCAAGAAAATTATAACAATATATAATCCTAAGATACTTAAAACTGCCTAGTTTAAATGTGTGACATTGTAGACAATGGATATTTTTAAGTTAAAAATATAATTCACATACAAAATTTATAATGGTGAAGGCTTTGGAATTGCCGAGTTTTGAACAGCCGTTCAAAGTGAGTAAACATGGGAAATTACTTTTTCGAATCGCGAGAAGTGACACATTTTCAAGGAAGCCGCAATAATAACGGAAAAACAGTTGTAATTTTACGAAATTTCTACTGCGAATTTGTAAATGAATGGCTTCCAGTTGTCCCAATGTGAACGCGAAGGCATTGAGAAAATAAGGATGCATTCAAAGCGAGTTATAACTCAGTTTTCATCATTTCCACTATTTTTGGAAACCTGTATTACATTGCAAAAGTGAATACTTGTTTAATTACCATCGAAATGTCGATACGTTAACAGACACCTTCAGTGACGCACGGGAATTTGGCGTTGAAAACTTACAAAGGTAGCCAGTAAATTTCTATTCAGATAAATACCCAATTATATTTTACATTACTGCGCCTCATCCAGGGAGAAAATTAACAAAGAATCTCAAACACAGTTGATAGGTTTAATTCAATCCCTCTGAGACAGAAAAGAAACAGAAGTTGCATTCTTGTTTTATGTTTTTAAATGGAAAGTCATGTAAACCCGAAGAACATAGAATTTATATAGAAATACTTTTTAAAAGCAAGAAGGATATTATTAATTTCGTGATTTAAGTTTCTATTCTAAAAATTAATGTCAGAAAAAAGTTTTTCTTAGTTATATTTGTTGTTAAACTGAAATTTAATTTTCTATTCTAAATCAATCAAGGAAATATCTTACTAGTTCCGCATGGGACCTTAGAACAAGTCGCCAGAGAGCTCAACATAACACTCTTTGGAGAAGTAAAAAAAAAAAAAAGGAAAAGAAAACGCAGAATATTACACCCTAAAGGTCTTCGAGTCATTTTAGTTAACGCTAAAAAAAGTAAAGAGCATTTTGTTTTCTTTTTTAATAGAAAAAAATATCATGACTTAAAATAACATACTAAATATCATACACAAACTTTGAGAGGCTTTAAGTTTAATCCCCATAAAAAGCACTATTTGCACAAAACTGATATATTCAGTGAGTTTCAAAAAAACATTTTAAACAAAAATTAATGTGATTCTTACGATCAGATGCGTCTATAAAAGAAGAATAGTTACTTTCCAGTTCAGAAGAGAAAACAAATATAGCCACCTTATAAGTAATACTAAAATCATTCAAGAAAAGTAATTACCTAAAAGCTGACATTTTAACGGGGTTTTATTCGCTTGCAAATAAATGTCTTATAACCTAGATAGACACTGTAGAACAGAGTGAGCTGATTTTATATGCAGTTTTGGTGCCCTTCGTGGAAACGAGGGCTAAACTAATATACAGTGCCAAAATACGGCACGTTAAATTCATCATAAACTCAAAATGAATGATTGGCTCGAATACTTAAATTTCCTAAACTGTTGCGTGAAAGACTAGAAATATGAGAATGGGCAAGAGCTGACAGAAGACGCAATAAAATAAACCAAGACGCGTCATTCGCCAGAGGTTTCAACAATGTAAAGGTGTCCTACTGGACTGAAATAGTAATCTATAGAATAAAAAAAAAATGCTTCAAGTAACTGCCAGAATTTTCTCTAATAAAATGAATTGCGCAGGGTGAGAACGCACATTTCAGGGGGAAAAAAAAGCAATTTATCATACCTAGAGGAAAGAATAAGCATCAACTTCTACACTCACACGTGTGTATGTTAACATAATTTAAATTTTTTTTAGTAAATCAATACAAAGATTTATTATGAAAAAAACACCTGAATTTAAGTGATAAATAACTGAATGTGTACAGTCCAATTCATAAAGAACACAAACATGAATAATTAATTTAAGTAATTAATTTTATCTTGAGCAGGATTCAGAAAATGCACTTTAAAAAAAGGCGTAAGAGCAATCATAATAACCTTAAAAGTTGAAAATTCTATTAGATGTACCAAAATAACCAATATGTGAAACACAAAATATATATTTTCTTTTTGTAGGTGGAGGCACTTGTTTAGACATTCGCCTATAATTCACCGCAGTTTGCTGGCCATTTTATTATGGGGGCACCATATAGGCGGACCAGCATTACCCCGTATGAAGGGACGACACAAACGGAGGTATTTTAGTGGCGCGACGCCGGGATTCGATCCGAGCACCCTCAGCACTGAAAGCCAGCACGCTGTATCACAGGGCAAAACATAAAATATAATCAGTAATATATAATCGAATAAAAAATTTCTTTGATATTTTATTTGTCAGGTTTTAGAGTTATTCCCACAGTAATAAAATTATTAATAATACACCAAAACTTTTTACTGCTTTATACGATTCACACTGATTACAGAAGCTAATCACTAATATTATTACGCTGACCATTTTTTCAAAAGTAAAGTTTCTTTGTCAATTTATATTAAATTTAAAAATTTCATAAAAATCACTACACATTAGTAACAATTTTTTTCTTTCTAAGTTCTTGTATTTTATAACAGATTAGGTTATTCTGCTTAAAGAGCTATTAATAAAAAATAATAATTCACATAAAGGGACGAAAATAGAAAATCGAAAAAAGACGTCAGCAGAGAGAGGAAAGGGTAACCTTTCGAAATCCGTGTCCTTAAACGAACGTATTTTTACTTTGTGAAGAGCTGGTTTCGTCTATACTCCCAGGACACTATATTTAGATTCTATATTTGTATTCGAACGAATAATTAATAAAGTTTATAGTTGAATGGAATAGGTTTTTTGAACAAGGTGAAGGTTAAAACGTATTATTTTGCAAATTTCACATAACTTTCATATATATTCATATAACTATCATATACGTGTATATTTTGATTTTTTAATGCTATGTTTTCTAAACATTAAACACAGGATGGCACAAGACTGCCCGAAGTCTACTCCAAAATATAGCACTCGAATCGGGCCTGGGTCAAGCTCAGCCCGTCTCACCTCACTGCATGCATTTCCAACACGCCGTTAAGGAAATAACTTCTTTTAAACGATAAAGGTGGACACTTAAAATGGTTACATTACACGCGACTCCAATTTCAAATTCCTTAATAATAATAATAATTATTATTATTATTTTGTAGACGATACCACTATAAAAATACTAAAAGAATATAATACACCTAAAAAAATTCGTTTTATAAGGAAAAGATTTCAGGGTTACTTTAAATATTACACAAGTTATACAAATTTAGAATTTTTATACTGTGAAAAAGCCCATTTAGTGAATTCCTGAAAAGCTATAAGGATTTCAATTAAAAGGTACATTCTTCCAAGTTTTCAATAATCACGAACAGACTTCGGTTATATCTGACCTAAAATTTCCAGATCGTCACTAATTTACATCATAAAATATTGCATTCTGCACTAGCATTCTACTAGTAAGAGAATGCTCGTGCAGAATGCAATATTAAGACACTGAAATGACTAATAGTAGGACACTGTAAATGACTTCAGTGTCTAAAAATTTTCATTCTGGATCAAAAAAAAATCCTTAACAATTGCTTTTCCAAATAAATTAGAATATAAAAAATATTTTGATAGGGGGAAAAATAAATATTTTATAAAAAAATGATGTGTTTGATGCGTTCATATTTGACAAAAGTATAAAAAAAAAACAATTTGACGAAAGCATCATATACATATTCTTTCGTTGTTAGAAAGGAAGAAATAATCATCGATGTCTATATAACTTTTTAATTAAAGGATTTAGTTTTCTGCGAGTTTTTTTGCATTTGATAAAATTTTTTTAACTTGTATAAAAGGGCTTTTGATGCGCTTTTTTTTTTTTTTTTTTTTTTTTTTTTTTGGGGGGGGGGGGGGTTAAAAACTGTCATCCTGAACCTGTTTTCCATGGTATATCATATGTTACGTATCTATAGGCTTGTCATTTTAAAAGATACAAGTTGTTGATATCAATAGTCAGCTAATGTTAATTAGCTGACTATTGATAATGTTACTAATGTTAATGTGACAAACATTAAGAGGAAAAATTAAGGAGAGTCGCCGCTCTTTTTACGCTATCCAAAATAGCATTGGATTGTAATGAAGACGCTACTTTCTACTACGCTGTCCCTAACATTCATTATCCATGAGTTTAGTTAAAGATCTCACATTAACAGGTGAAATGTGTATTGCTCCAAATGCAAGATACGGAAGGACTTACTTTTCTCCTGGCAATCTTTCCCCTTCATAGTTTTACCGCTACTTACTCGTCCCCCCCACCTTCCAAAAAAAATTTAGTAATAAAACATACATTTAAAAAAACCCACGTACTAAATTCATAAATAAGAAACATTAAAATATCAATGATAATGTCCTCCCCTCTCATTTCACGTATATCTGTCAAGAGATTAAAGCCTGTGGTTAACCGCAAACAGTTGAGCAGCAATTCTCTATTATTCCCCGAGAGGATATAGCTTTAGATTCGAGACCTGAATACGTCTTCATTGCCAACGCATTTAATGCGTTGCGTGGTTTTCTCAGAAAAATGACGTAATTTAGGAGCAAAACAATCAACTTCTACAAAAACAATGGCGAAACAAATTCGGGCCGTAATTTTGCCAGAAAATATTTATTTGCCCCGTTTTACACCACGTTAATAAAGAAACGCGAAAAACAATAAATACTAAGCTAGCCATTAGGCGTAAATGGCCGTTTTGACACTTTCACGTCCACGCCGTTTAGAGTTAAACGCGAAAACGAGGTCGAGAGAAGTTTTATGCCTTTACAATCAACATCCTAATTGGAAACGGACCTCAAACAAGTGAAAGATCAAGAGATGATCAAGAAATTATCAGACAAGATATCTTGCTAAGTAAAAAGATTTTCGCAAAAAATTTTCTAATAGCGGGCTTTATTCGCTTTGTTTAAAACAAACAAAAAAATACATACATATATTTAAAGAGTTGAAATTTGAGGTAACTGCAATTACCGAAGAAATTTATTTGATACTTATAAATAGTTCATATTTTCCAGAAAATTTATTTTAAAATATCAAAATGAATTGAGACAATCCAGTACTCTATTTTGGCACTCATTTTATTTTATAATTGATTGCCAAAATAGGCACTCAATTTTTTAGATCAACGTTATGTCTCTACTATATAGCCGCAGTTTTATTTGAATTATGCCTCAAACTACTAAAATGCACAAGCACAAGCGATACTCGAACGACTGCATTCCAACCGATGTATTAAGGGGGCACAGAACCTTAAAGCTCGACGAAATGACTATAAATATGGTCTAATTCTAACCAGAAAAACTCAAATAATATTAGACAAAGAAAATTTCTTTCTTTATACATATTATGTACATATCTTTAAATATGTTGTGTATAAAAATGGAAATTATAAATCTTTATATAATTTTCAAATTAGCAGTTTAGAATTTTATATGATTCACTGGTGATTAAAAATCATTAAGTGCTGTGAACATCATAAAATTGAGATATATGCTTACAGAAAATAATTAACGGTCAGATACACTTGTAATATGTTTACCTGTAATGTAAAACCAAATAAATGGTAATAAATATTATTTAATTTAAAAATTGGGCATAAAATTGGAAATCTTCAAAAATTATCAAAATCATTTGCATAATTTTCCCACAAAAAATATTCCAGAATTGCGCATTTTTCTGGTTTTAAAATGTAGAGTACCATGAAATACACTTAAGAGTGTAGTTTTATCAGTTTTCTATTTATAGTTCAAAAGTAATGTTGCACACAAACTCAAAATTAGCAGTTAATTATATAAAATTCTAAACTGCTAATTATAAAATTTATAGATTTATAATTTCCATTTTTATATACCACATATTTAAAGATATGTACTTTATATGTATAAAGGAAGAACATTTCTTTTTCTAATATTATTTGAGTTTTTGTGGTTAGAATTAGACCATATTTATAGTCATTTCGTCGAGCTTCAAGGTCCTGTGCCCCCTTAAAGATAACATACTCATGACTCACAGAATATTTCAAGTATTCAGTTTGGTATCCATGATATTTACAGCATATGATAGCTTATGAAACACTCAACTTAACTCCGCGATTGAGCATCGAGAAAACAACGGGCTAGTTCTTAACCAGTGGTCCAAGAGAACCCAAGAAGTGCTCCGCGAAGTCAGTAGTCATTAAAAAAGAAAAAAAAATATTTCAGGTAGTCTCTTCTAACGAAACTACCGTGGGTTATTAACGTAGGATTAGTTATCGTTGCTTACCGCTTTTCTTTTACTTAATACGCATTTTGGTAATTTTCTGTTTAAATGTTTACGGCTACTGGGTTTGGCGGGCTGCCAAAATTATAAATCGCGACGCCAGACAATTTTTCTCTCTCCGCAGGATCGTTATTGAGGAACGTAATCCTACGTTAAAAAAAGTTTCAACAAGACTACAAATTTAGCAATTTTATTAAATTAGGATTTTTTTATGTTTTATTTTTCATTTATTTTATTTTATTTATTTTTTATTATTATTTATTTTTTTTTTTGGTGGGGGGGGGGGGGGTTCGTTTGCATAGCTTTGAGCAATATTAAGCCAAGGATTTTGCAGCTAGTAAAGAAAATGCAAGCTTAAAAATCTTTTCATTTTTTAGGTTTCGTAGGCTTTTATGTTTGCTATTTAGTTTACTTTTACATTAAATTTGCCATTGTTATCTAGTTTATTTGTAACTTTTTATTAAATAGTTTATCACAGATAGTTTGTTTATTCAGAAAATAAAACCCATCTATGCCTCTCGAAGGGCTGATTGGGAGATAGTCCCAATCGAATTTTATTTTTTGACCAGTGGTCCCTGATGAACAAAAGGTTATTACTGGGATAATTGATAATTTAACGCATATGTACAGAAATTTTTATTTTCGAAATATTCAAATTACACAGCAAAATATATTTATAATTTTATTTATAAATCTATGGTGCTCGGTATAAAGGGCTTAAGTCAAAAACAGTGATTGAAATATACCAAGTTATTGGCTTTTATACCAACCGCAGAACAATAATTTCGACTTGAGTCTGTTGTACAAAGAAATGTACTTTTGTATACAAAATTGATAGACTTAAGCCTTTTATACAAGTCAAAAGATTTTTGTTTTTTAATCAATACTAACAAATATCTAAAAATCACTTTTTTTTTTTACTAAAGCCCTTTATACCAGGCACCACAGAAATATCACAAGACATAGTACAACAAAATGTACTACCTGAAAAACAAACTCCTAAAAGACCACTGGATTTCAATTTAACCACCTAAGCTCTTGTTATCGAATAAGTGAATTAACAATCGAAAGGGTCATCTATGAAATTCATCACGGAACAGCGAATTCGAATTTGGAGGCATACTAGATTAATCTTGTGTAATCGATGCTAAACATACAAACGTAATTTATTACGCGGTCAGTTCGTGTTCATGAATGTTTAAACGATGAACCGGAGATAATCGAGATAATTTTTTTCTAATCTCTAACAAACTTTTCATTATTCATAAAATTTGAATCACGAGAAGAAAGAAAAAAAAGAAAAAAAAACTGGAAGCAAATTTTATATAATTTAAGATATAGATTTTAATTTTTAATAAATGTTTAAAATAATCTCATTACATCAGACCATAAAATACCATATGTCTTTATGTTAACAACTATTGTCTAAAATCGCCAAACTATGAAGATGCATTAATTAATTTGTGGAGAGGAGTTGAATAGTCTGCAGCCCTCAATCAAACACTTCATTTTTTTAAGAGGGAATGCTGGAGTCATTTCATGGTTCTATTGGAAAATTCTGCTAAACCTGTAATTTCAGCCTTTTTTTTTTTTTGGGGGGGGGGGCTGCTCCAATGGTGAAAGGCTAAATCTAGCTGAATTCTCAAGAGTTTATAATAAATTTATATATTTTGATGATGGGTTCACATTTTATTCATGTGTATAACATTGCGCATGCTTTTTTTCTATGTTATTTATACTGCGTTTTGTTTACCAAAATCAAATTTTTAAAAAAGGAAAAGATATGAACATAAATTGTAGTATTTCCACACACAAAACGTGTATAAAACATATCGCGAACCTTAAATCAACAGTTAATAAATGCAGTTTATTAGTATTGAAAAGAACCGCAATGGGCTAACTAGCTTCGATCGTATTACATAAATATGAAAGAATTTCGTCTCTCATTTGATATAAATGTAAACTAACAGAATAAATTTAATTCAAATGGACGTCACATAAATAACATAACAAACGAGTAAGTTAAAACCTACGAAGATATGTGTAATCGAGATGAATGATCAATTCGTTTCAACCTTGCAAACTCGTTTCTGAAACTTAATTCGTAAACTAAGTAAAACAAATCAATAAATATACATTAACAGGTATAAAAACACGTGAATGATATCTTACGTACTGAACAAACAAAACATAATTTTACTTCTAGAAAAGTCACATTTTCTGCAAATCACGTAACTTCTGATCGTATTATTAAACTATCAAATCATCTTTATTTTTTTTTATTCATAGAGTAAATAATTCTTCGAACGCATGCATTTGAGGAGAAAAAAAGATGGTTTAACAACTATACGTATACAAATACAAGACATGCATTTATTACTATGAGAATTGTTAATAACGTATACATTTGAGAATACAGTATAAATGAATAGAATAATACTTAGAATAATACTTACAACATTCGGTTTTTTATCGGAAATTTTAATTCATGATTTAGTTTAAATACAACATAACTTGAGCAATTTCTGTGAAAACCGAGAAAATTAAGTATTGTTAATTTATGCAACTATTTCAATAGAATATTAGGTGGCCTTTTTTTCAACAGAAAATGAAGATTAATACTTTTAAAGAACTATCAATTTTATACTTCAAATGCAAGATGGGAGAGTCCCCCCCCCCCTCCAAATTTTTTTCAGTCAACTTTATTGTTGAAGATATAAATTTCAGCATTTATGTGTAATTCGAAAGTATTAAAATATATTGGTCTATATAATAATCCAATATAAACTACAAAATAACTGCAAAGAAACTAGTTAGGCAATGTGTAACATTATTTAATAATGAGGATCAGATTCCACACAGATTCCTTTGACCTCATTCAAATATTCAAGTATCCAATTATACACATTATATAAAAATAGACTACTTTAACTCCCTCAACAAAATATAAGAATGTATATTAAAATAGGATTAATAAAATGGACGCTAACATAACGAATAAATAGTTTAAAAATATAATAATATTATGACTGTAGTAAAAAGGTAAAATTTCGACAACTAACACTCATTCCAATACATCCAATTAGAGAAAATAGCAGACAATTATACATAAGCCTTTACAATTTCTAAGATATTTCACCTCAGATTAAATAGAATTAAACACATTTTTAATTACCTCTGTTTATAACGTTCATTTACGTTAACAAATGAAAAAATCTTTTGGTAGAGCAAATTTCTTAAATTTTCTAATAACATGCCAAAAAAACTAATATAATTACAGTATAACACAAAATATCTATTTTGACTTACACTATACAACTAAAAATTACCCAAAAACATACAGTAGAGCAAGAAGCAATAGATCCGTGCCTTAATATTTTTCCACGGTTTCAAAACTTGGTGAGTGAATGATATTTGTTTACAATAACTGATATTACAGTGAATATTTTTTATACGATACACAAATTGGTAATACAAAAAAGAAATCCAACACTATTATATCGTTAAATCGATTATAAACTGCAACAACTGCCAACCAGCAACAAACGCAATTATTATCAATTTCCAAGGATGAATACAAAACGAGAATTAGCGCAGTAAATACCGACACTTACCTTTTTCACACAGCTGTTTCTGAACCTCTACGCTAAAACTCGATAAACAAAACTCCGCGGTAGCGGCCACACACTGCACCATTACTCCTATCCTCGCACACAAGAAGTCATCTTTGTTTTTTGGATGAAAAATGTTCTTGTGATCTCGATTCCAGGAAAATCGGGAGTGAGCGATAGGAAGTTTTTGCCGGCGAATGAGCGCACAATCCGGGAATTTTTCTCCTCGGGATGCGGACGAGCCGAGAAGAGGTGGTGGTGATGCAATTGCGCAAGTCGGATGACTCAGTGGCCTGTCCGGCGGTGTATCACGGGATTCGGAGGAAAGAGAGAGGGGGTTGTCTCCAGAGTGAAAGCCGATCGGATGTTACGCTGGAGTGGCGCAAGGTCGTGAAAACAAAACACTAATGACGCAAGAAGCGAGTTTTTATAAGACCTAACTAAATTGTTTTATTAACTAATAAGTGATTTTTCACTATGAATATCAAACAAAGCCGTATGTACAGGTATAAATGACGAATATCGGGAGAATAAAAATAGATTACTTGCAATATATCCAATTTATTACATAATATCAAAGCTTGATATTTTTTTTTAAATTATAAAACTACAGCAAATTAATAGTGTTAGTTTCAAGCCTCGTACTTTAGATTTAAAAAAATATATTTCGGAGAGCATAAAACGATCAATTGCAATTTACAGAAATTGTCTGCGACTCTCAAAACAGAGTGAGACTTGTGAGAGTGTCACAAAACAGTATTTCTAACGCGAGTCTTTGATGTAGTCAAAGAAAGCAATTTTGTGTCCAGTGATGCAAAATATAGCTCAAGAATTCTCCGGTGAATTACGATAGTACATCAGGCAAATTCTTTGAAAAGGGCACTTACTACGTTTTAAAAAAACTATATGAAGGAAAATACCTATTATTACAATGCTTCCCGATGTTTTTAGGAGATTAAAACGAAGGAACATAGCCGTAAGATCTTCCACTAAGCTATTCTAGGAATAATAGTTAAGGGTTATAACTCGATAGCAATCGATTTTTTTATACGTTGGTTATAAAAGCTTCACTAAACATCAAAGTTACTTCACATGATGTTACTATACTGAAGACCTCTTTCATCACACATTTCGCACAGTCTGTAGCAACTCAAATACTGTAGAAGGGAAGACTGGTGACTATGGATGAATAACTTCACCGGCAAACCGGATTACCTTTCTTTTTTTAATCCTGATACATGAGCACATTTTTTTCTCATTTTCATCTGGATATCTTCATATCTTATCGATTGTTCTTCAGCACTTGGCATACGCAGTGAAGTGACAAGCTGAGTGACAAAATGCTCTAATTAAAGGTTGAGACATGTCAATGCGTTTCTTGATGAAACCGCTGAAGGCGATTCAGAGTGTGATTTAATATTATTCCGCCACGACAGGCATAACACAACAAATCGCACGCGAGATGCATGGGTCCAGTGAAAATGATAATAGTATATTATTTACATATTACAATCCTTATTGCGAGGAATTAATCCTGTGTATATATTTCCACTTAAAATTCCACCTACTCGATCAAGAAAAAAAAACCATAAAAATTTACTAAATCACTTTTTAGTTGACAGAACGAAACATTAGAATTTATCACAAACATAAAATTTATTGATAAAATTTATAGAATTTGAAAATTTGAAAAATTTGAATACAACGTTGAAACAATTGCCTGGATAAACCTCTGGTTTTCTTTCACTGACGTCACAAAAAAAAATACATCTGCTTTCTTTCACTGGGAACACTGAGCTTGAGACACAACACATTATATCAGTGGTTTTCCCTCCAGATTACTCTTAGAGGAAATGCGAAATTTTTTTCAAGCTGTAGCTCCTTATCGTTTTCAGATACCGGCCCTGGTCATAATTTGCTCTGATGCTCGTAATACCATGCAACACTATAATCCTATACAGCAGATTTATTCAGTATAACTAAATTCCAAGTCCCGAAATGAGCTTCGAGTCAGTAGCACATGTATTCGTAATGCAAAGGGTTTAAGTCCGCCGATTCCAAACGGCTTTTGAAACCTGTGCCAACGTGGTTCTCTAACCAACAAGACTCTTGATATTGAAGGAAAAGTATAACTTACAGGAAACTAGAGGAAAAACTCACACGTAACTAACACTTCTTCAATTCCACAATAAATTAAAAAGAATGGCTGCGATGAACGGTAACAGACGTCTACGATAAAGGGAGGCGCCATAGCTGACCGGAATACCTCTGGGGTTTTACGAGATAATTAGTCACACTGAATCAAAAATTGCATACACGTACAACGCGTCTTCGTAAGCTCTTTTTCCCATAACAAAATTTGCAGACTGTAGCCAGGGGAAAAAAAATATATTAAGATTTCTTTATGAGGAGAATGCATAAATTTTTCAAAATGTGATCTTTTTTTGTAATAATTGCTCAAATTTTTTAGTTACGCCCCCCCCCCCAAACAAAAGACTATTTTGAGATTTTTTTGGGACTTTCGTGACTGACAGTCTTTGTTAGTTGAACGTGTTTAATCAATAACATTACATGGCCGTGTGCCACATGACCCTTTCAGTAAAAATAAGGAAATTTTGAGCACTTAGTTGAAAAACTCAGCACTTTCACAAACTCACGGAAAAAGTAAACACTTTTAAGGGCCTCGAAAAGTGTCATAAAATATATACACTTTAATGACGTCATCACCCAGGTCCAAAATTCGTTGAAACTTCTCGTTCCGAAGGTTTTGAAAAGTGATAACGGAAATGCAGAAAAAGTTATTCATAAAACACACGAAAACTGAACAAATTGTTCTATAGGTGTTGAAAGCACCGCTTTCAACACCTATAGACGCAGCTTTCTAAAATTAAATATATACTTCTGTATGAGATGAGACTGATCTTGAATGTTTACCTCTACAATGAGGTTAATTTTCAGTCCTTCGAAATCACCGAGTGAAAACTACTAAACGTTGCTAAGATAATATAAATTTGAAATGTTAAATTGCTATAAATTAACATGTGTAAAAAATGTTCCAATTTTTATTACGAATAAAAATAGTGGTTTCAAAGCTCCAATTAGGACCTGTTCACATAGAATCCGTCAGCGTCAGCGTAAAAATTTTTAACCAATCATTAACCCATTTAACCAATCAGAGCCAACGGAGGAATCTAACGCTGACGGATTCTATGTGAACAGGCCCTTATAGTGCTCAATCTCCCTGGTTACAGAAATGATATTTTGCCTTCTCAGTCACACAAGAGGGTAACTTTAACCTTTATTCAGGAAGATGGTCTAAGTATACAAACACTGGAAAAATCAATCGTAGAAAATTGACATGAGTTACAATTTTACAACTTTTCTTAAAGATATATACTAAACAAGCCAATAAATAACCACATCATTTTCCGTTCACATCATGCATACAATGCTATTTTTTTATTTACTCTCATTTCATAAGACACGTAATGGAAGAAATGATGAATAATCTCACACAATGAAAGAATTAAGATAAACCAACCTTTATAATTTACATCTAAATGAATAATCTTAAAATATCCGGTTATCTTTCTACATGAATATAACCAAAATATTTCCTCCTTGCCATAAATTCATCAAACAAGATAAAATTGTATTTTTTAGAATGGATTAATATTATTGTATAAGTCAAGGACTTTCTTCACATTTACACCATTAATATGTATCCACCCATTGCAAAAACGACATAAGGTACGAAAGATCAAGAGGATATATATTTAACATTATATCACTAGATTTCCTGTAAGATTAAAGTCATGCCAGTAAAACAAATTAAAGAAAATGAATGTTTAACACGACTCCAAGGATCACAGAAAAGTTTTTCGAGGCCACTACCACAAAAGGAAAAAAAATTCACTATGAACACAGCCCCTCAAACTGAAACAAGTTACGCGCTCGAGGAGCAATAGGAAGCAACAGTAGTCTCTCCACAATGTGTAAGTTCGGGGCTTTTAGGTTAATACAAACAACTACAAGTTTTTTTAACCCCTCCCCTTTCCGACAATTTAATCGATACGATACAGGTTGATTAATCGAATTATAAGAAAGGAAACTGCGGTCACCCGGGCCGATCAACGAAGCAACTACAGCCAGTTCTAATAACCTTGATAGCAGTGTGAGGTTTTGCACTCTTCTCCAATTCTCAGAGATTAAAAAATTGATATTCATTTTTATTTATGCTTGACTTTCAATCTACATCTGCCGCTCGCAATATATAAGGAACGTATCGTATCCCAGTTCAGTGCAAAATCATACCCGATAAGTCACGGATACTTCAAAGTGTTCGCTCTAAAGAGCTGTACCACATTTGAAGAACGTCTTAACGAATAATAAAAAAAATACACCAATATACACATTTTATGTAATGAAAAATGACTTTTTATGTAATGAAAAGTTTTTTAAATGTAATAATATTAAATGTTTTTTTTTTTTTTTGGGGGGGGGGGGGGAAATTAGAAAAGAGCAATACTGTCACTGTCATGTAAGGTTTAAATGTATTCTTAAAAAATGGAAAGTATTTTTAACTTTAAGTGAACTTATTTTACGGGTAAATATTTAGGATTTTCACCGAGTCATCAGTCTCAATAAGTGGTCTTCTATACATACTGTGCACTGTTGAACTAAACTTAGAGATATGGGGTACCGACAGACTTCAACTTCATGTTGAATTTTACAAACACACGTGGCCGATATCTAAAGACCGTTAAAGAGCGTCGGAATATTTCTTGGATAATAACATACTAGAAGGCTTATAGTATGAAATCTCGCAAACCGCATGCTTCTACAATGATTATATTCTCAAATAAACAATACTTTTGTGCTCTACTACCTATGCGCACCCAGCTCTACATCTGTTGTTTATTTACCTAATAGATTTTTTATTTACCGCTTATAGATGATCTTATCTAAAATATCTTTCAGGGAAGGAAAATTTTGCACACCATTCGTTTGTCCTATTCTAACACTGTCTCCAGGATTTTTAATTTAGAGCAAACCTTCTGAAAATATTTTCCGGGAAACAATAAGTGCCACTAATAAATAAATAATAATATAAAAAATAAAAAAAAAACTGTTCAAGTATTTTTATATAAAGTCACGGTACTAGTACCGCAGTGCATTTTTATATAAAGCCTAGCACAATAATTATAAAACAATGCTACATTTGAGGGAAAACATTACGAAATATATGCAAACTTTTTTAAAAAAAACTTTTCTCCAGACTCCATTACCCCCCCCCCCCCAACAAACAAACAAACAAAAACCACTGTTTTGATGCACTGCTATTACTCATCAATAATAAAAAAATAAGACTTAATAAACGCTAAGTTATAATAAGTTTCAAAAAGAAAACACTAGCTGATTTTAAAATAAATTTAAGAATACATATTTTACATAAATCAACGTTTTGGATGGCATGGAAAAAACCCGAATTTCATAATTTAAAAAAATCCCTGCATTTTTAAGGGTTTTTTTAAAAATTTATTTCATAATAAATGCGAAATAAGTTAAAATTATACTTGCTTGGGAGGATACGAAAATATTCACAACTCGGCTTAAAGTAATTTTAACCCTTTGCGGAAAAATTCATTTATATATGTGGCAGAAAAAAAATTTCTCTTTTTCTTTTCTTTTTTTTAAAGACAAAAAACTTAAATAATTTTGTCATCATATTCTGCAAAAATATCATTAAAATTTTCATAATTTTTTTTTTCTCTATGCCTAATGTAAATGTCTTCAGTGTCTGATTTCGATTCATATAGAGTTTAATCTTGAGCACTTTTATAAAATTTCACGGATTCCACCTAAATATGAAGGGTCACTTACGCAAAAACTGAGATCTCAAATAGCTATACCTGTATCATTAGAATTGCTACTAGCCTAAGGCCGCAATGCGCAGATGTTTTGTGCAAGTTGACAGCAACTAGTTAATTATAGCACAGAAGCACCTCGGCAGGTGTAAGAATAATGAAAATAATAATACCACATGCATTCGGCACGGCACTTAAAGAAAGCACAATGTTTAAACATTTCGAGTATTATATAGAAGATGTAACCTATCGGTTGGGTACGCAACAGCACTAATAAAACATCCACTTACCCAGAGCCCCCTCATCATTCTTCCATGCGTGAGTGATTACATGCAGTGAAGTATAACGACAGAGCTTATAGAACTATTAGCCGATTAATAGTGTAAAAAAGGTTCAGCAAATATTCAGATATTTTTCCGAGAGAAAGATCTTAAACAAGAAAAAAAATTACTTCCAAAACGAATAAAAAAATCTTTACACCTGACATTTAAAGGTGAATCCTTTCCAGCAGAAAGGAATTAAAAAATATAAAAGAAAGAAAAAAATAAATTATTGCTTTATTACCCAAATATAGATATTGATAACAGTTTAGTGATATAAATAATATGCGGACACTTGACGAGAGTAAAGTTTCGGGGGATTTCCACAGTTTTGAAGGGAAAAAGTCAACTCGTTGAGTGTGGCGCCATTTTCACGTGGCGTCTCTCGCCAGACATCGACCCCTCTTCTTCACACACCACACACGCATTCATGACAATCGTGATAAAATTGTACTATTAGCACAAAGTGAAAGTGAAAGAAATAGTCAACTGTTATCTTAATCTCAGAGCCCTGGGTTTATAACAAGTGCAGATAATAAATATAAGCAAAGGATAGTGTATTGCCAAACGCAGTTCTAAACATTTTGGAATGTAAGGCGCACTATTCAACTCCAAAACGTTTAAAATCTCTCAAACTGGAAATTCTAACCAAAATACACGCGTTAAATCAAGTACTCGGGAGAGGTGCAAAAATTTTAGCCCGGCCCCATTATCCATCTTATTGTTATGGTGAATATACGTAACACATTAACTCCTTTCTACGAATTGAATTAGATAATTAAGATGTATACTTCAATTCACAGGAAAACCATTAAGCGACCAGTATAGTTTGTGTCTTCTACGCAAAATACAACACGCAATAAGCATTGGTGCCAGTTGTTATATTTCATTTTTATATACACTGGTGTAAGAAATTAAGAGAATTTGCAGACTTGGTCGATTATCTCTAGAACTACTGTACCGATTTTAATGAAATTTGATATGTACATACATTGATACAATACAAAACAAATAACCATTCAATAATTGTAATACACACGCATGATCGTGCGTAACACTCGTTCGAGTCGGAAGGTATGAAACAGCGGTTGCAGAATAAACCAAAAAAATGAGTGAATAGATGGTGTTATTTTGCAGCAATCGGTTAATTTCAAATTGTAACAGTAAAAATGAGTAACCACCAACCTTTAGATTATGGAATGAGGTCGCGAATTATGGGGAGGATAGAAGCAGGCCAATCTCAAGTCCAAATTTGTAGAGAGTTTTCAATTTAACGCCCAGCGTCGTGTGTAACTTATGGAAACAGTTCCAGGATACCGGATCCATCGAGAGAAAGCCTGGGCAAAGTCGTCCAAGAGCCACGACGGCCAGAGAAGATCGCCATTTGTCGATTATAGCGAGGCGTAACAGGAGTGCTACAGCTTCTCAGCTCTCTCGTGACTTGTATGCAGCCACAGGAACCCGTGTATCAAGGGTGACTGTTTCCAAAAAACTTCATGAGAGAGGGTTGTTTGCAAGAAGACCTGCTGTTTGCGTCCCGCTCACTTCTACGAACAGGAGAATCCGTTTATCATGGTGCAGAGAGCATAGAGATTGGAGTATGGATCAATGGGTGACCGTTCTCTTCACTGATGAGTCCCGGTTCAGCCTAAACACCGATTCTCGCCGTGCGTTCATATGGAGAGAACCAGAGACCAAGTACCTACCCTCCAATGTCCGCGAAATCGACCATTATGGCGGAGGAGGTTTATTGGTCTGGGCAGGCATCATGTTGGATGGCCGCACACCTCTCCATGTCTTTAAAAGAGGCACTGTGATTCGTGTGAGGTATAGGGATGAGATCTTCGAGCCCTATGTTCGCCTTTCAGGGGTGCAGTTGGCCCTGAGTTCATTTTAATGGACGATAACGCGAGGCCACATAGAGCTCTTCTGGTCGACGAATTTCTAGAGAGTAAGGATATTTGCCGGATGGATTGGCCAGCCAGATCTCCAGACCTTAACCCTATAGAGCATGTCTGGGACGCTCTGGGGAGGGCAATTGAAACTCGAAAGACCCCCCCCCCTCTCCGAGAACCATCCAGGAAATGAAAACAGCGTTGCTGAACGAGTGGGACCAATTGCCACAGGAAATGATAAACTGCCTTATTTCAAGTATGAAATCACGCTGCGAGACCTGTATATCTGTAAGAGGGGGCCATACCCCTATTAACCCACTTTTTTGTTTATTCTGCAACCGCTGTTTCATACCTTCCGACTCCAACGAGTGTTACGCACGATCATGCGTGTGTATTACAATTATTGAATGGTTATTTGTTTTGTATTGTATCATTGTATGTACATATCAAATTTCATTAAAATCGGTACAGTAGTTCTAGAGATAATCGACCAGGTCTGCAAATTCTCTAAATTTCTTACACCAGTGTGTGTGTGTGTGTGTATATATATAGATATATAGATAGATAGATAGAGAGAGAGAGAGAGATTACATAAAAATCGGAAAACATACTAAGCGATTACCTGACAGTTTTTTCCAGCTAATTTTAGATACAGTGAAAATAAAAACAAATTATTTCTTTTATAAATTAATAGGTTAGACATCTAAAGATACCTTAACTACCTACCACATTCTCTAATTTCTGAAAAAGCCACGAAAATAAAGAAACATCGGTTAGTAAAAACGACAGCTGGTAAGTTGCGGTGATAGATGATAGCCTATCTGGGAATCACAGATAGGCTTCACAACCTAGTGATTTAAAAAATATATTGATGGTCTTCATGAATCGACATCACGTCGTAGGTCGTGACCCATTTTCAGTCAACAACATTTTTTACCATGTTTTTATTAACTCGCTTTCTTGTTTGTGTGTTTGTCCCGTACAAATCTTGCAATCGATTTTTAACTAACTTCCCGACTAGCTAGACATATGAAAATTTTAGAATAGCTCAGAACACGATGACAATGCATTATGTTAATACTTTTAGACATCTTTAAGCAGAATTAAATTAATTTTCAGTTAATTTTGTTTTGTAGACTGGTACAGCCATCTATTGGCCGGGATGGGAACGAAAAGTTAAACGCAAGTTAACTTCCAATTAACTTCATTTTCTTTCAAGTTGATGGGATAATTCATCAAAAATTTTTAAAAAAGTATTTATTGATACATAGAATTGTCAAGTTTATATGATTCAACAGAAAATTTAAAAACATGGTACATAAGTTCTTTTTATCTTGTAATTATTAGAAATATTTTCAGAATCACCGTGCAATGTATATGAGTTGGATGTTCTAAACAGTGGGAAGAATAGACGGATACGTAGGATGTAAATACATACTATCAAAGAAAATAATTGCAGCTTCACAAACTAATTGATTTTTCTCAAAATCAAGAACCGCAGACAAAGAACATTTGTGAGGTGTACCAACCCAACAAGGTATGGACAGAACTCTAAACAATCAACCTGTACAAAAACTTTGCTCACTTGAAGCTGGAAAATGAGACAGGTGGCCTTTGGGATAATAATCTGACTCACTAATTGGCTTTTCAAAATGACGTCAAAGCTGAAAAACATTAAATTATTTTGTTAGTTTTTTAGTTCAAAACATGAAATTTAACCGTTGTTTAACCATCAATCAACTAAGTTTTAAATTAATGTATTTTCCACGATATAGATTCATCATGAGATATCAAGAAACGGAAACGGAAGAAAAAGACCAGAATATTGTCTTAAATGGCATTACACACTGCCAACTTAGAAAACTCGAAATGTTTGCTAAACTAAAAATCTGTCCACTAGTAGAATGGCCTCTTCGTAACGTCAGTAGCGTATGCCTTAGTAGTATATGACCATGGATATTAGGGAAAAAAACTGCGTGGAACTCTCAGGAGTTGAAAGTGAAACTTCTAATCATACACATAGCACTTAGTAAAAGGGCGAGATTTACACATTTCTGAACTGCGGAGTTATCGTTTCG
This sequence comes from Dolomedes plantarius, assembly GCA_907164885.2. NCBI lineage: Eukaryota > Metazoa > Arthropoda > Arachnida > Araneae > Dolomedidae > Dolomedes > Dolomedes plantarius. The sequence goes on along the minus strand of OU015493.1, from coordinate 126,078,031 downwards.
GTGCCAGTCACATGATAAATTCTCACTTGATGTTGCTGTGGCTTTACATTGCTGACGAGAAACTGCTTTCTATACGCCAACTGATGTTCGACGGCAAATACTGTTTATTTTTACCATGTTTTTATTAACTCGCTTTCTTGTTTGTTTGTGTGTTTGTCCAGTACAAATCTTCCAATCGATTTTTAACTTCCCGACTAGCTAGACATTTGAAACTTTTAGAATAGCTCAGAACACGATGACAATGCATTATTTTAATACTTTTATCCATCTTTAAGCAGAATTAAATTAATTTTCAGTTAATTTTATTTTGTAGACTGGTGCAGGACGGGTGCTATTGTCCAGGACGGGAACGAAAAGTTAAACGCAAGTTAACTTCCAATTAACTTCATTTTCTTTCGAGTTGATGGGATAATTCATCAAAAAATTTAAAAAAAGTATTTATTAATACATAGAATTGTCAAGTTTATATGATTCAACAGAACATTTAAAAACATGGTGAATAAAAAGTTTCTTTATCTTGTAATTATTAGCTTGTCTATTCTACTGAAACTGATGATTTATCAATCTAAACAATATTTACACTGTGTGAATAATGCAAAGATATTTTGGTCGAAATTTGTTTTATATCTTATACGTTACGTATAAACACAAGTTTAGATCAGCGTCATTTATTATTACTTCAGATTTAGACAAATATAAGTAAGGAATTCAACAAGAAATTAATATCTGGAGCTAAATAATAATAGTTCAATTTAAATAAACTGTAAATTAAAGAATATTTACTTATAGTAAAAGTGCAATAAATAGGTTTACTTTTGCTTTGTTTATAATTATGATCCAGACGAGATTATGTAATTTACCACGAAATCTATGAATATAAAATCTGGAGGTAATTAATACTCGAATTATTAGAGAAATGCACATTTTAATAGCACAGCATGTCGTCTCAACATGGGATTAACATAGATTTTGTTAATTATTATTTAAAACAAAAAGACAGGGTTTGAACGCTTCCTCCTCTCTCTACTCTCGGCTTCAGTCGGCAAGTGTTTCACTTTTTCGCTTTGCCCGAGGAAACTTGCGTTACCGCGACTAAAGAAGTTTCTCTTCAAAAATAAATTAAATTAAATGAACAGTAAATAAATAAATAATAAAATTATTGAACACATTTAATTTTATTTCATATTGTATTCTGACAGTTAGTAAATCTATAAGTACATTACAGACTTGGAAAATGTCACCAGAGACGCGCGAATGACGTCATCGTTACACGTCTTTCGTAGGATAGCCTCGAATTCCGTCATCGATTTGAAATATGAGCGACGATTACGTCATTTTCGAACGGAAGATGTTGCGCATGCCTCGGGGGCTCGTATTAAAATTTGAATTAAATGGCGTAAAACAATGGAACACCGAATAAAGAGTGAACGTGGTAATAGGAAAATTAATCATAATTATGAAGAAAGAATTGTCTTTAAGGTTACCAACGAGAAATGACAACTGCGCTAGATTTAGCCACACGTTACTTTTAGACGCCCATTCTTACGTCACAGAAGGCTGCCCAAAAAATGTTTTCTCATGATTCATTTCTACCCCGATTCCGTTTCATACATACAGCTAGACGCAATGTTTACTGTTCATAATCCGCCAACTTTAATAACATAGAAAAAAATCAGTAAACACATTCAGTCGTGTTTAAAAATGAAACAATGTTTAGACCATGAATACAAAGCCACAAATGAATGGAGCCATAAATTCTGCGGAAGAGCCTCCTTAGTTAATTTAAGTTGTTCCTACCTTTCGGTAGTGGGAGATGCCTCACTTGTTGCATTTGCAGAACATCCCCATCCTACTGCGGCGATCGTAACAGACGGTCGGTCGGAGAGAGAATCAGGTGATTTGACGGAGACCGATGACGTCAAGGAGAGGCTACAAACAGTTCGGGTGGGCGGATGGGCAAGCGAAATAAAAACACGTACCTATTAGCGCTAATTTTTTTTTTTTCGGCTTTAATAGACACTGCGGCCGCACTTGAAACTTGTTAGCCTCCAAATGCCGCGGACTCGAGTGGACGGAGAGAGGCAGTAAGCAGAGTAGTAGTAGTTGTCATAACACAGACGAATCGAACGGTAGTAGGGAGAGGGACGAAAAGCAATTTATACTAATGTTGGCATACGACTGAAAAGTCAGCCATACGCCACATTAAGAAATAAGCATTTCAAAGAATATAATTTCGTAGGATTCTGTTAGTAAAATTCGGCGCTACAACTTAATTAGGACTTAAAAGTAAGATAAAAGATGTTACCCTCCTTTTTTTTTTCCCCCTTTTTTTTTGGGGGGGGGGGAGACACATATCACCATCGTTATCTATCACTATGTAAAGTTATACCCCATATAATTTTTTTTAAACAAATAATTTGGTGATTTGATACTAGAAAAAAAATTCTTTTCCCGCAAATGCTTACACTAGACCACTCTAACCTGTTAAGTCATTCATAGGTTAGGATAGTTCAAGCTAGTTTCAATATTACAATGGTTTATTATGACAATTTTATTAAATATTTCAATCCATTCCTATAACTTTAAGTGCGAGATTTTAAATCATTTCTCTTCAGAGTGTTTTGTAAACATTTTCGGTTGATTTGAAATCTTTCCAGATTAATCTGAACCTCAACATATGGAGACACATTACCGAAACAGTCATTTTTATGAAAATGAAACATTTCTGTGGCAAATAAAAGTTTTCGCTTTTAGCCGACAGGTAATGGTAGTGAAGTTCAAAATGATTCATACTTTAGCTAAGCTTAAACAAGAATAAACTTAATATGATTAACATGGCTACAGAGATCAGATTAGCTACATTTTATGTTTTCTGAACTCTGAGATGAAAATCGCCAGGGACCGACTTTCAATTAAATTTATTATATAAGTATGATCCATATATTGCATTTAAAACGACAATCGCCAACAACTCTCGCCAAGTAAAAAATGTAAAAAAAGCCCATTTATTTTTCAACAACTTAAATTAATTAACGTTTTTTCAATATTAACTAGTGTTAACATGAATTACTTTTTCTCATTAAAAATTATATTTTCAGAACCGTAAGTACAAGTAACTTCTGAAATTTATTTTATTCTTAAAAACTACACACTTTATGCTATAGGTTCATATATTAAGCATTATATCCTAATGTTATGAGTCAATGTAAGTTCTAATAACCTCCTATCTTGAAATCCCTTATTTCAAAGTTGTCAGACTATTTTCATACAAAAGATAAAACTATTACGGTGTACATCGATGCGTGATTCTGTTTGGGCCCGCAACGATTCTAGTCCTCATTTGAAACTTTTTACATTCGGTCGTATTTGTTATAATAAAGTTTAAAACATTTTACAACGAATTACTCCTTTCCCGAGGCACCTTTTTTTGTATCATTTACTTAAAATAAGTGAGCAAAAATTTTATCCCACAGCAAATATAGGAATAATGCATTCATTTCCATAACACGTTTACCAAGTTTTTTTTTAAAATAATCTCAAAATGACAGTCAAGAACCACATATAATAAAAGAAGCCACACATCTGACTTCGTAATTTTGGAGAATAGTTGGCATAGTTTAGTTTTTTTCGCTATGATTATGTTTTGCTCCACCAGATCTCAGGTTTCATTCACGCTTAAGCCAAAGGACACTGTGGGAACAGAAATGTGTTTATAATACAAGAACGAGTGAACGTGGCATCACACTCATGGACTTTGTGCCTGTACAAGGTCATTTGTGCGTGCGTGTGTGTGTGTGTGTGTGTGTGTGTGTGTATGTATGTATATATATAGATAGATAGATAGATAGACAGAGACAGATAGATAGATAGAAGCGACTCGTAGCGGACAGGTTATCCATTTTAATTATTGATGCCTATGGTGACAAAATAAAATTGTTCATAAAAATTTATTTAAAAGATTATTGAAAAAACGCACCCAAATGTCTATTTCGAACAACAAAATAACAGATCTTCAAACAAAATGCGTAATCTATATAAATAAAAGAAAGACTTTGTCGGTCGGCGGAACAATTCCGGGTGGACCGTTTCCGGTATGGCATCCGTTATGAAATCCGTCCATGATTGAAAATGTCGAAATCGATGTATTTTTTTTCATGAAAATACATAAATGTTACATATTTGGAAAGAGCTTTAAAAACTGATAATTTTTCCGCGTACACTTATTCTGTTACTTTAATAGTTTTAGAGATATTTCAATTCTAAATGCATACTCCACCGATCACAATTGGCCGTACAAAATGTAATCCACCATGTTTAAAAAGTTAAAGTCGATGTATTTTTTTTTCATGAAAGTTCATAAATGTTACATATTTAGAAAGAGCTATCTAAGCTGATAATTCTTTCAGCGTACATTTAATCTGTTACTTCAATAGTTTTAGAGTTATTTGGATTATAATAAGGCGTCTCCTGTGAGATCATCCATCTTTGACGATGTAAACAAAGCGTGATTCGTTCACAGCGTGATTCTCACTAAAAAAATGAATCACTGAAAAGCAATGTTTCATCGTGTGTCTAATTTTTAATTCCTTTTCTATTTTTCATACTTTTAATTAAAACTTTTTAATCATAAATAGATCATTTGAAGATGTACTGATTTTTTGTGTATTTTTTTGGCAATTAAAAGTGAAAAAAATTAAATGCCGTCTGTCTGGTGGACGGATGGCATGATCGTAGCTGGGTGACGCCCGAGCATAGCCGAGCCGGGCTTCGCCCGGCTAATATTAGAAATAATTTAATACTTCTTATGTAGTTAATGCCGGCCGTTAATTAACTACTATACTTGAAAAACAAAACACTGAATTTCCAATTATGCGAGATAATGTGGAAAAGGGCAAGGGGTAAGGAAAACGGGAGTGGAAAAATGATCCTAAACATTGGGAAGGGGGGTGGGAACATTCATAGTCTTTCAAAGAACCGACTGAAGCAAAGTTACTTTAAAATAATAAGGCTCACATAAATTTTCCAAGTTTTTCACAGGTAAATAAGCCGATGTATTCTATAGTTTACGAGCCATATTTCAATTCTTTAGGACAATTCATACTTCAATGATAACCGTTCGCGTTAGTGATGCATGTATTATAGAAGGTTTTTTTTTTTAGATGGGGGAGGCGCAACATGAATAACAGGTACTACTCATCCAAATTAAAATCTATTATAAATTAAACTGGCAGCGTCTCTGGAAACTTATGGCAAATACATCCAAATAAACACAGTAGACGAACGCTTTAAAAATGTAAGAGCAAAAATAACAAAATACTAAGAACTTGTCTGGTCCCTATACATAAAGGTTTCAATTGAGCGACAATTAGCGTCTAATTTATAAGTCAAACGCTCTCTTTCAGGCGAAGCACTAAAACTAACAGCTACAAAATCAGCTGAAATAAGAAGTTTTAACTTTTAAATAGCAAACATACCTTGTTTTTCTCTGTCGATTTCGGTATAGAAATTATTCCTATTAAGGCTGCATACCTGAAACAGAAAATAATAAATCTTTATAATGTCAATAAAGCTCACAAAGTTTTTCAGGGTTTCATCTATATGTTAAAGTCATACGCATTCCTTTACGAACAATGCACAATGAATAAGAAATGTATAATGAATTACAAAATCTGCCGTACAAAACTGAATACTTAAGACGAAAATTCAGAAATTTATATATAAAATTAAACTACGCTAAACCAGCACACTGCAATCGAAAAACTGGTTGGTGATTGAAATTGACATCCTTTGCAAAAAAGTTCGACATGTTTTGAGGACCGACATGACGTCACTAGCAAAATTTTCACCGCCTGATCTCATATTTATATTACTACTATTATTATAATAAAGGTATTAACTAAATGTCCATCTCATACTATTACTAATGTATTAAAATGGTAGATGTGTGAAGGATGAAGTTGGGAAACTTCATTCTTCTGATAGTTTAAATATACACAAACATTGTTTCGAGCACAAAAATATTACAAACAGTGTATATACTACATTAAAGCAGGGACGTTTCGGGAATAACGAAGCACCCGAAAACGATGTTTAATCTACGTCTCTATCGATTTTAAAATGAATAGGCTTAAGCCTTCCTATTTCTGTTTTTGGGAATGGGCAAGTCTTGCACCTGCTGGGACACCCGTCGGAAGTACCCCTTCTATATATTCATGAAATAGTAAGTTGTCACCTGACTTTAGATAGACATGCAGATGACGATACTTGCTACAAGTATTCATTACTATGATAATGGTAAGGAATAAAAAGACAAGCATGAATATCGAAGAACTACGCACAAAAAACAAATACATGTAAAAATACAATTTAAAAGGATCTCATCATGGTATAGATCGGATACTGCTGATCTTCCAGTCAAATCGATAGATAAATCGATACGTGTTCCAAAAATAATACAGACCGCTATTCACGTGGGGTTGTTCACTCTTGTCATCTAACACCTGCGTTTATGAGATATTTTTAAACTCAAATATTTCATGGTAAACCGTAAAAGATTATCCATGACTTAACTACTCAAACCAACTTTTAAAGCTAATTGGTAAAACACAGTATTAGTATGAAATTTTATTTAAGGTAAATTTATTTATTCATTTATTTGAGGGTAGCAGTTATAGAGAACGCAACAAAAGATAATGAATTTCGATACCATACCGAACTTGTCAACATAATTTTATGCATCATGCATAAAATTGCACTAATATTTTTATTATAACAGGAAACAACACAAAACTGTTACTGGTCTTAATTAAGGAAGATCCTTCTTTATTTCTTTCATCTGAAAACCAATTATTATATGTAATCATATCTAAACACCATGCGAAAGTGGAAAAGAATTTGTATGGGTATTGATACAGATTAATCTATTCCAACGGCATTAAGACAGTAAAACGGAAACTCTTCTACTACAATGACACCTATAATGATTGAAGAGAACAAAAAAAATGGTATGCCAAATAACAGAACAATTTTATTTCGATATCTCTCATTTAATTTCTTCTTTTTCTTCAGATCGATTTAAATCTTTTTATGCGATCGTTCGGGGGGTAAACTCGGTTCATTCATCTGAGATGATACACGCGATTAGAGTGACGCGACACACGGGTTTTGCGAAAAGTGTGACTAGATATCTATCCCATATCCGCGACTAAGGTATTATTTTGCTTTGCTCAAAAAAAGTAGAAAAAAAAATATATTTCAGGTAGTCTCTTCTAACGAAACTACCGCGGGTTATGAACATAGGATTACTTATCGTTGCTTCTTTTTCCGCATTTTGGTATTTTTCTGTTTTATTGTTTTTACTGCTACTGGGTTTGGCGGGCTGCCAAAATTATAACTCGCGACAATGCTGAAATTTTTTCTTTCCGCAGGACCGTTATTGAGGAACGTAATCCTACGTTAAAACATGTAGCCTAGGAATATTGCACGAAGAAAAAAAATTATCGAGGTTTTTAAATGAAGGTTTGAGTCCTCAACAGAAAACTATTTAATACCAACAAAGTCATAAATGTCAGTTAATTTCAGCATCTTTGCATAACAACAGTTGCCACCATAGCTTTAATTTTTAAACCAGATGACTCAATTTCGCTTGTAAACACTATTTAAGCTCTAAAATAGGTAAGAAAGAAATTATTACATATACTCACGATAAACAACGAACAAGTACTCGCATGAATGAAAAAGAATGCGCAACGGTACTTAAAAATTCATTGAAAAATTCGGCTGAATATGAAACAAACATAATTGACTTTTTTCCCCAGATTATATTAAAGTTGGGGCCCATGCTCATGGACGAAATTCAAGAGGGGTGCCTGAAACATATGTAATACCGCGATTACATTCATTAAAAAAGGGCTCAAAAGTCCTCAGACTTCTCTGAACACCTTCATTAGCCAACAGCGCAAAATCATTGAACTAATCTATATATACAATCTATAGAACAAATCCGTAACTGACTGATTGACTGACTGACAGATAACGCACAGACCAAACCGTTGGACCTAAAGGGCTGAAATTTTGCATGGCGATTCTTTTTAATATTGTAGGCGTGCACTAAGAAAGATTTTTGAAAAATTCTTATATTTTTTAAAATAAAATTTTTAAGCTTTTTTTGTAATTTTAAGTTTCCATTTAAAATTATAATTTGAGGTCAATAAAATTTATATCAAGAAAAAGATCATAAAAATTTCTTTAAAATTAAATCTTTTTCGAATATTTACTTTCATTTTCTGATTTTTGGTGAAATTTTTAAGATTAATTTTTAGAATTTAATTTATTAAATATTGATCACGTGGTTTCTTTTCTTTTTGTGATACTTTAAACTTATTTTGAGTCACGTGCATAACAACGAAATAAATTAACAAAACACCCCCCCCCCCCCTAATGTGGCAAACAATTGGACATTATCCAAAAAAATATTAAAATACAGTAAAAGAAATGTTCCTCAAACTGTACTATATTCTTTAGTATGTTCTATTAGGTTTAATTTGAATTCTTTCTTCTACATTATTTTGCCTTTAAAAATATCCCTCACGATTTTATTTGAAAAAAAATATTTAATTTTTTTTTTTTTTTTTTTTTTTTCATTAATTGCATACATTGACCGTTGTATTTAATTTGAATGTACTCCGTAGCGAAGCACGGGCATTCAGCTAGTAGCTTATATATTTTATGATACATAGTTAAATATCTCCATACATATTTAAATGAAACCCATAAATACTTATTAAAGAAAACACACTGGGGTTGCCAGATCAAGTTCAGCCTGCTTCTAAATCGCGGGATTACCTGAGCGTTTCTGCCCGCATGTTTAACAATATCGCGAGGGAACAAAATACACAACAGAGTATCGAATGGCAGATCGCTGTCGGAATACAAGATCAAAATTTCAAGTACAGTTGCAACAGAATGCGCAACGTTGTCACACATCGTAAAATCAAAACTCAATAAGTCGAACAATCGTAAGATAGGGGCATTCTGTTCTATGATCCAAGTATGATAGTTTCGACTTCAATCAAAATTGCGGCCACTAAATGTAGATAGATATCACCTTAAACGGGTTCCGTCACGTTAACTAGGTGTTGCCGTTGTATTTAGTAACGCTACAAGATAGTAGTGCATTTGTTTAATCGTTGCTAATAAATTTACTGACACGAGATGATACATAGCTCCTCTTATAACTTTACAGTATGATGTTCAGCTTGTAAGTTCATTAAGTCAAGTAGCAGTTCACTTAGTTCTCTTCGTGTTTTAAGTAGTTTGAATAGTCAAAGTATCTTTAACCAACAACATGATATATTCAGCAAACAATTTCAAACCGTAATCGTGATACTGTTTCATCACTCATTTAAATTTTCGCTTTGTTAAAATGTTTCAATTTTTGGCGTCTAAGGGTGCTTCCAAACTTGTATCATTTGAGCGTTCCAGTAGCATGCACCATTACAAAGAACAATGATACCTCTCCTTCTCTATCTCTTACCTATCGTTAATTTCCACGACAGCACATCTAACGTATGGTCCACGACGTCTTTCATTATGATCACGTTGGGAAGCGTAAACATTAGTCTATGTGTGTCACTATTAGTTCTTTGATGTTTCCCGCTAGACATCATGCCCGTGGATCATGGCAGTGTCATATCAGCTAATAAAATTTAGATATGTTGATACGATTCAGTTTACACATGCCCAATAACGATACGCATTCGAATGACTCAATTTAGGGATTGTCCAGATAAGTAATACCTATCAGTCACCTAACTTGTGATGATTTTACCTCACAACTACTCATTACACTACAGAACCTGCATTTGAACTCCATCCCAGCAATTTATCAGCAACACAACGGCTAAGACGTGAACAACTGATGAACAATAAAATCGTTGAAGGGACTATATGCCCGCCAAAAGCTCCGACACGTGATATTGTCCCCATTTGTCACAAAGATAAATCTTCCACGTAACAAATACGTGTCTAGGTTACAGACATGCTCAATTAGGGGGCAGATTCAGTCACGAAATTTCAGAATCCCGGGCACGTAAGGATTTTCCACGCTGGATGCTGTCGAAGAGTTAAGACAGCGTTAATAGCAACAAAGTTACTCCGCGGAACGAAAAGAATTTATGGACGCGGTAAACGTTTCTTCGTTAATACACAAGAAATTCTTTAACGGCTTATCACTTCTCGATAATATTTTAACAAGGCTAGAATTGTTCTTTCGGGATGACTACTGCTAGGTAGCAGGAGGTAACACAACAATCGAAAATGCAGAACAAATAGAAAATATAGCCTTATTTTGACACCGTTGCTGTTTGACCCTTATATATTACCTCACAAATGAAGATAAATAAATTCTTTTGATCAGAGGGAAAAGCCACAGAACCCATGGTAATTTAACCCTTTTTATCAACACTGCGGGTAGCTTCAAAATTCTAGTAAGTAACGAATCCGAATTAAAATTACATCTTATCTGGGAAAATGTCGACTATAAAGATTTTTGATACACTGTGAACTTCAAATAGCGTATTGAAAAGTAATTTTATATATGACACTTAATATAAAAAAATTTTCCGTAGTAACCAAACGCGTAAACTAAGAAAATCAAAGTTACAATGAAAAAATATACTTAACAAATATGTACGAAACTTTAGACACGTTGTGATCAGAATGATAATATTGAGTTAAAATGCGACACTGGATATTACAATTTTCTTTAGTATTTTAACAGAAAATTAGTACTTCCGTGATCTTCCTTCGTGTGCAATTAGTCCCGTCTATTCAGCATAGGTTTTTACGTAATTTTCAACAGATATTTTTTTCTTTTTATTTCCAGCAATAAATTTTACCCACAGTTCATTCCAATTCAAAATTCCGAATTCGTTTCTACTATATGGCAAATGATCTGAAATATTCTCAATGGGTTTAGATCTAAACGCCGGGTGGGAATATGGATAGCTTAGTTGGAAAGTAGAAATTCATCCATAATCTATAATTATTAGCATTGAGTTTCGGCTTAGAAAAGTTGAAAATTCGACACTTTACGAATTTCTGAGCGCTAATCAAAAGTACTCGAGTTAAACATATTATTTTCAAATGTAGAAATCCAACATCAAAAGCACTTACACAGCCCTGGGCCCTATGGCTGTCCCCATCAAGGTTTTATTGTGGAAGAAAGATTTTTATTTTATTTTTTCAGTTTAAGTATCATAATACATTACCCACACCTGCTTTTGCACCTAATCCAAAAATACTGTTTTTGCGTTTCGTTCACCAGCATAATCCTGATCATAAATTCCCGAGGTTGATAAATGTAGATTAGCAAATTTTAATCTGACCTTCCGATTTGCTTTATGTATGAAAGCATTTTTCCTAGCAACTATGAAATTTTACCTTCTCAAAATGTCTTGAAATTCCAATGCTTGCTTTTTTTTTAAGTATCCGCTGTGCTTCTACAACATTTGACTACATCAGTTTTATGACTAAAAAGAATATCCCGAAAGATCTCTCTTCGTGTTCAATATGTTTATCATACTTCGGGTGACGACTGGTTTATTTTGAAGTAAATTCATCTTCGATATTATACCATTATGAATCGTAAACATACACGCATTCAACATATCGCTGATTTTTCGCAGGGACCGTATATTATTCCAATAACGACTAAGGGCCTGTTCACATAGGAGTCCGTTGCGTTGCGTTGCGTTAAGGAAAGGATGACGTTGAGACGAAAATAAACCAATCATAGGCCACCAAACGATTAGCAATGAAATTTTTAACGCCTATGATTGGTTTATTTTCGTCTCAACGTCATCTTTTCCTTAACGCTACGCAACGGACTCCTATGTGAACAGGCCCGTAGGGAGAGGGGTGCTTCAGAGGACAAGCTGCCCTGGAAATCCAGTATTTCATATACAGTGTTGGAAATTGATTTATGAAATCATGGTTTTTTAACAAAAACTTCTTTAATATTCATTAAAAATGAATGAATTTTCATACATTATACATGCTGCGTATAACAAATGATTTACAAAAATAAAATTTCATACATAATAATAAGCAAAAACATAAGGTCAAAAATTAGATTTTCGTAACATACAGACATGGAAATTGATTTATGAAATCTCACATTTCATTGAAATTAATAGTTAGTAAAGCCGCCTTTCCACGTCAAAGTTTCTTTTATTCCACATGGCATTGATAAAACAATATTTTGAATGTACTTCTGATCAATTAATTTCCAGTTTTGACAGATTGAAGCTTTCAATTCTACAAGTTTATGTGCACTGCATCCCGTCTGCATAAACCATTCGAACAAGATGTCCCCAAACGTTTTCGATGGGGTTCAGATCAGGACTATTAGGTGGATGATCTAAAAGAACAATATTCTGTTCGTCAAATCAATCTTTCATTGCTTTTGAAGTGTGAATACTTGCATTGTCTTGCATGAAGATGTAATCTAAACTATAATATTGCCATACAAATGGAAGAAAGGAATTTTCTAAAACTAAGCTGTAATCATATGAATTCTGACGACCATTTATAAATACTATTTCACTTCTGCCATCATAAGCAATCGCTGCCCAAACCATCAAACTTCCGCCACCATAATTTTTGTTGAAAGTAGATTTTAGTTCTTTTCGGAGATCTCTCCTATAATGCCTGAAACCATCGGGGCCATCCAAATTAAATTTCTTTTCATCGGAGAAAATGACTTTCTTTCAATTATCACCCATTGTCATGTACTTCTCACAAAACTGAAAACGCATCTGCTTGTGACGCAGAAGTATCTTTCTAGATTTCATCTTCAACCATCTCAAGCTCCATGAAGAATGTAAAATTTGCCTAACTCTTCTAGAAATAACAGGAAGTGATATCTGCACAAATCTGAATTGAACTGTGGCCAGTTTCTGATAGAAGCTGAAGAATCCCCCTTTTTCTCCATCTCAGTTAAACGTGGATTACCTTTTTTGTTAAAATTTTTGCCAAAATTTGCTGCATCTTTTCTATAGTTATATATCACACCAACTGGTCTTTTAATTAATTTACTAATTTCCGGAACAGATTTTCCACATTCTAGATATGCACCGATTTTGTCACTTTCGTCCACAGACAACACCTTTCGTTTACCCATCGAGAAAAGTATGACTGAAACGTATTGCTTACAATATATAACGCTTTTTATGTCTACTGCGTTGCTCACGTTACTTTGTTTTATGGAAATTTTTGTCACATTACTTCAGAATAGCCAATGAAATGTGATATTTCATAAATCAATTTCCATGTTTATATGTTACGAAAATCTAATTTTTTACCTTATGTTTTTGTTTATTATTATGTATGAAATTTTATTTTTATAAATCATTTGTTATACATAGCATGTATAATGTACAAAATTTCATTAATTTTTAATGAATATTAAAGAAGTTTTTGCTAAAAAAACCATGTTTTCATAAATCAATTTCCAACACTTTATTATCACAATTATAAACCATTCTATACAAAAATTAAAATTGTAAAACGAAAAGGAATTTTATAGTGAAGAAAAGGAATTTTAAGTGATCTTCCAGCAGAGGCCAGAAATCTGCGAGAAAATCTTGATTTTGGCTACGCAGAAGATTACAAAAGTGCACAGTGGTAGGAGGCCTTGAAAATTGGCCCAGTTCTCAATAAAACAAGATGTTATATGGAAATCAAGATAATCAACAGATTATTATGTTATTTGAAATTTCGACATGCATCCATATTTTTCCAAATTTTCTATCCTAAATTCATGGCGCTTCGGCGAATTCTTTATTCCTGTACCCTTCGAGTAGAGGAAGAAGTGAAAAGAGCTAGTTAGGAGCGATGGAGAGGTTTTTTGGATCAGACGGACGGGAGACGCGTTTGAGAGAGCTGCCTTGCAGTTTCGGCCAGAACTCCTCCAACGGAGCCAGTCCGAGAAAAGTCCGAGAAATACCTAACTCTCAAAAGTTCCTGATGAACCGAAGTTAGATCGTCGGATAAAGATCCCTTACGGGCATGCCCATTCCCCCTTCCTTTATTTTTATTTTTTTATTTTATTTTTTATCACTGCAGTCGAGTAGGTAATAAAATTTCTTTTTCCTTTTTCTTCTAAGCTTATTTACCTTAAACGGTTTTTTTTTTAAATTTTTCTCACTAGCCACTTTGTATATATGATTTTCTATGTTTTTTTATATGTATAAATATAAGAGGCAATTGTGTCCTCATGTAATCAAAGATGGCTTCATTTTTCTGAGGTCATGTAAATTCTTGTTCCATCAAAGCTAAATAATGTTGTTTAATTTACCTAAGATGGTGTCATGTTGTTTCTGCCTCTCAGAATGTTTTAAGTTTTATTTTTCAGCCCTTCCCTTTTAAACTTTTTTTTATTATTTATTTATTTATTTTTATTATTATTATTTTTTTTTTTTTTTTTTTTTTGGGGGGGGGGGGGTCAACTTTTCTTGCAGGTTTAGGGATTTAATTTCATTAATTTTATTTCTTTTATTCCTAACCCACAATAGGGGCATCAGTTAGAACCTAGTCTTTTTCGGGGGGGGGGGGGGGGTATTGTCACACAACGCATAGAATGATATTTAAGACATTGCCTCTTTTTTATTGCACAATTCTCTTTCCAACAAGACTATCTCAAAAGAAGCAGCTGTATCAAAATCCAGGGGCATCTTTTCGGCTTAACTTCATCTAAGAAAATGAATTTTAAACAGTCAAAACTTTATATCAATCACAAGGTTGTATCAATACACCTTTATAGCAAGTGATAAAACTTAAGCCCTTAACTAAAATAAAAATCCAACAAACTTTTTTTTTTTTTAAATACACCGACTGCTGACTCCGCATAATACAGGGCGCAATGCTAACTCAAACAATCGAAACAAGAAATCACAAGGCCGATTGTCAGAAGACATTCACCATTCATTTGTAACAGGAAAAAGATGTAGTTACACTTCAACATCTTGTAACAACCAGCGAATACATCAGTTAGGCCTTTCAGCAGCGGAGGACATTACCGCTATTCGAGAACCCGGTTTGCACAAACCTAACAAAACACGCTCCAAGGGCACCTGGATCCATTACGCAATTCTTGAACAGTCTCAGCTTTTCAACGTTCGCATGCATTTTCATCGGAGGGCGTTGTAATGGCAAGGCTTAAAGACTACAAAGGGTTCATGGCTACTGGAACTTCCTGCTGTTCCATTCAGAAAAATCACGGCTCATATCTGAATCTACAGTTCAAAAACGGAAAAAAAATATAATGCAACCAAGGCATGATTCCCCTTATATTTCATACCATTGCCAGTTTTCAGAATGCGGTAGCACTTTTTTTTTTCTAGAATATTACGCCACAGGCGACTAAATTGAAAAATCCCCATTCTGGAACAACACGCGTTGCTGAACAAAGTCACACCCTAATCGTCTAAGTCCTAATAATGTGTGCTTCGTGTAGTTTTCGTCTAATTTGGTTTCAGTTTAATACGATATTAAATGGAAAATGCGTGAACTTCAAACAGAAGCGAACCACTTTTAACCAACAACTGCACCTTTCAACCCACAAGTCATTTTCTCCATATGGTTGCACTTCAATTCAAATAGTCGGTTACACCTCTTCCTACTCTACTTCTCTCGTATTATGCTCATATCAGCCATTACGATACAATCATTTTTGTGATATCATGACAGTAATGGAGCAAGGAATAGAACTTTGTCTTCAAGGACTAGGTCCTTTTGCCCCCAGTCTTTGTTGAAATTATGAAGAGGATGCTTATAAAGTAAGTTATGTGATATATAAGATAAATTATTTTTAGGAGAAACATGAAGGTTCTGACCACATTTGGGTCATTAGATCACAGCTGGAGAAAAGATGAATTTATCCAGTATTGGGGCAGTTCACAAAGGAAGCTAGAGAAATTGTGACAATTCTGGGACACTACAGAACAGACAAATTATAACGTACGGCAAACCTTGAGTAAATAATTGGTGAGCAGAAAAAAACACACAAAACAAGGAAATATACAAAGAGATGAATAAGCCGCCAGAAAATTTAAATTCAAACATTTGTCAGAAAATTTAAATTTTAACATTTCAATGAGAAATTTATTATAACATTAAAATATTAATTTACTATGAAATATTTATTTTATAACGATTCTTCTAATTTCTCATTCATGTGACTGTGACTCGCATTTCAAAAGTTCCTACGAATAAACCATCGACTAATTTACTCCTCAGTTAGAGTTCAAGACTCAGTTTAAGGTCAAAGGCTTTAATGCAAACTTTAATGCGATCAAAAAACAAAACAGGTTATCCCAAGCAACAGGATACTTCTTAAATGCATATGCAACTAAATCAAATATCAAATTACATTACATTACATTAAAAAAGTAAATTGTAGGCCTACATTTAATTTTCACACTATTTAAAAATTTCATGCCATTAAATTCTGTACTAATTTTAATACTACTTTAACATACTTTTCAAACAAGGGATACGTAATTAAAAATGAATCTACTCATGGTAGGGTTTTTTAATTATTATTATTATTATTATTATTATTATTATTATACTTTTCAGAATACTGCAGACAACGACTACTTAAATCACCTCATTAATAACTGTTTTGTACAAGATTAAAAAATTATTAACATGAGACCTTTTTTTAGCCCCAGATACTTCAATTCAGAGTGCTTTACGGTTTAAGATTTAAAAAAAGGGGGGGGGGCTCACAGGGCAGATCGAGTAGAAATTAGCATACGCAAATCATAAAATAATCTATAAATATTAATAGGATGTTAAAGTACACTAAAATCTATTTACTTTACATATACATTTCAGAAAAGAAAACAGGAAACGCTATCAAATCAATAACAAAGTCTTACAATTTATAGTACAATTTATGAAAATTTAAAACTATTCATAAAGGAAACAGACAGCACAGATTTAAAATTAGACAGTATGAAAGTACATTAATATATAATCTAAAAAATGAATTACCTGTCTGCCTCAAAATATTCATACAACGTTACGGCAAAAATATTATTTCATTAATGCCATAACATATCAAGATGACACGGAGCGAACACAGCACAATTGCCCTATAAACAGAGCGATTGCAAAGAATAAGTTTCAACTCTGTAACACTTTCAAAGTTAACCTATCACGTGGAGGCGAAGGGGAGACTTTTTTAAGCGGAAATCAGCAGAACTAATGTCACTCAAAAGAAGAAACCCTTTCCGAAACGTCTGCATAAGAAAAGGAAAAAAAAAGAGAGAGAAAAGGTCGTTGCGATTCAATAAAAATAAAATCGGGCCAAAGCAGAAAAAATATTTAACATGAACAGGCGGATGATTTTACAGAAAAATGACTACGAAATGTGTTTTACGAAGAAACTTCAGTGCTATTTCTAAATGTCAGAAAATGAACGCGATTATACTACGCGTAGGAATGAAACCAATAGGTCATGCATTATTAATCAAAACTTTGGTAAAGAGCATTTAAATTGTTGCAAACCAGTAAAGTAGCATTTTGTTCACTTTCAATTCTCTTCATCTCTTCGTTTGATATAAAATTTTTAACAGATTTCAGCGAACATTCCAAATAACACCACAATACAGGACTTTTACATGCACACACATTTACATCACAGTGCGCTATACTTTAATGCAATCATCTAGTTATTAAAAGTAAAAAGTTACATCTTGTAACAATTTTTTTTCCTATTTTCTTTCTCTTCCCCAGGCTTTGTGAATGCATCTAACGCGATATTATTTTATCAATGTGAAAAAGTAAATATGATCTTCAGCTGCTCTGTCCCCAAAAATTTGCTCTCGTCAGTGTGGAGGTGATCATGCATAGTAGTTATTTAGGAGTAGACATCGTAATCGCATGAAGAAAATACTGATTGCGCACGAAAAATTTTCGAACGGAAGGTACGGTGGCGGAAAAGACTCTCTTTACAAGTAGAACAGCAACCGGATTAGATCACCGGGAGTGGGGGGTTAGTACCTTTTATTTATCTTTGATTGCAATTCTTTTATTAACAATCGCGTCTACAAATTTTAAGTTTGTATTCAACGAACTCCGTCCAACATTTTGCTCGTATTTTGAAATTTCGCTTCATCGGAATTTTCAGAAATTAGAGTGTTTCGGTTATGATTACCTTCAATCAGTGGTGCGCAAACTTTTTTCGACCACAACCCACTTTCTTTCAATAAAAAAATCTCTCGACCCAAATGAAAATTTTTTGGAAATAGGTAAACAGTAGGTGGTAGTTTTTTTTTCAATTGTTAACAACAAGAAGCAAGCAAATTTTGACAAACTATTAAAAAAATCGATGAACTGTAGATTTGGGTATATATATCTACTCAGCAAAATAACAATTAGAAAAATGTCTTTGTCATCCTCTACACCTGTTTGTGCGAAATCTCGTGTCACAAAAACATCGTATTTAAAAGCTAACATATATTTGTATTTCATATAGGTAAAAAGGAACGATCATTAAAATTAATAAACAGTAGGATTTCGAAACTATAAGCTTCTTAGTAAAACATTCAAAATTTTAAACTTCATTTAATTTATCAAATTAAAATCGAACAAAATGAATGATAAGGCGTGAGTCTGAACCTCGGGTAATATTTGTACCTTATTTAACAATATACACTTTATTTAATAATATAAATTTTTTACCAAATGTAAATAAAAATATTAAAAATTTGCAATTATAGAAAATTTAATAGCATATTTTTAATTAAATGATTCAATATGATAAAAATTTACTTCAAATTGTCCGTGACCCCACCCATTTTTTTCGCGAATTCAAAAATGAGATCTTCTCACATCGTCGGATTAGTTCAGGTGGTAGTCAGCTTGAAGTTACGGTACCCTGGTTCACTTATAAAATGCAATTTTTAAGGGTGATATATCTATTTTAAAGTCCACACATGTCGTAAACAATATTCTAAAGAAAATAAATACTTGTTTTTAAAGCTAATTGTTGACAAAACGAGAACAATGAAATTCACGAAAATTTCATCCGCAAAAGGTCATTGTTAGACTGTATTTTCTTCTGTTTACACTGCAAAGTAATGCATGACGCCAGTTTCCATCCCGTTTTTGCTACTCTTCTGAAAAATTCTCCAGGGTCAGGGCTTGAACCCGCAACCTCCAAATAAAGTTTGACTTACTTTATATTATTTCTAAAAGCTAATTCTCTCTTATGGCATATCACTAACATTTGTTTTGTCTGCATTACACGAGAAGGCAGCATGTGTATCAACTTTAGGTAGGTCCCTTTTAAGTTTTAGTTAATGTATCAAAAAGAGTCAACCTATTTATTACAGGTATATACAAGATTCCAGTAAATATAACAATTTATGTATTTAAAAGAAATTACACTAAAACCACAATCATCCTTTTCAATTTAATGGCTACACACTACAAGAGCTCAGTAAAAAAGGGAACATAATCTATTTCAGTCATCGCACCGTTTCCATGTAAGCAGGAGGGGGGGCAACTCCACTGAAATATTGATCAACACATTATTACAATCTATAAACCGAAAATAGACCTTTGAAGCCTCCCCTTCGGTAGTTTGTTTTTAGGTATGGGGGTGAGGCCTACGTAGCTGTTTCTTCTGCCTCCTATGATCAGCTATATTCATAAAATCACTATCACAAACGAACTAAAATACCACAATTAATCAGAAAAAGACTTACTTTCCATACCTTCTTTTGCACAGAAGTAATTTCGACATCACCAACTTAAACCGCAATACTAACAGAGAGTGAGAGAAAAAAATCATTTTAAATAGATTCTACAATTATTTTCCGCACCTAGTCGAAATGCATTTAAGCTAGGTCCCCTTATTTTGATCGAGTATTTTTTTTTTATCATATATATTTCCCCGTCCTCTAGTAGATGGCGCTCATAAACGCAACACCCTCTTCCGAGAATCGGTAGTCGAGAATGGAATTCGAAGAAACCGCAGCAGAAATTGATGGAGAGCAAAATGAAAAGAAATTCTTCGAGTAGCGCTTTTCCGCAGAAACTGTTGCGCCACGTATGAAATCTGAAATCGAGGAAGCTTCGCAGAAATTCAGATCTTCTGCCAGAAACCAACGCTTACCTTTACTTATTCTGCAATTTTTTTTTTGTTTTGTTTTCAAGCTGGAAATCGAATAGTTGAATGTAAAAGAAAGAAATTTAGGTCTTTATAAGTTTTGTCGTTAAATCCAAGAGAGTAGATTAAAAATGTATCAAAAAACACTTTCTCCACCCTCAACTTTACAAGACATAAGTTTAGAGTTAGAAAATACATGTCTAATCCTTAAATTTTCCCGCAAAAAGTAATACATATCATATTAATTTGCCGGATGCAATTATAAATATGGACGTATCTCGATTAATAAGTTTTTATTTTCTCAAAATATTGAAATTCAATTGAATTAAGTTTTTTTTTTTCTCTTACTGTTAAATTACTTTTTCCATGATCTTTATATATTTCTCGTGATATGAGCTTTATAATTCCGACTCCTAACAGATTCCAGGTTGCAATTATACTAAAACTTCAACCATACGTTTTTACTCGGTTAAAAGTAAACATCGAAATCCCAGATGCGTTTGAACTGAAAATAAAGCTAAATATCATAAGCTGAACTAAAATTTGAACTCAGCCTAAATACGAACTTGGTAAAAGCTAAGTTCATTGCGAATCATATGATGAACGCTAAAACATTATTAACTCGGAATAATGGAATTCCTTAAGCACTTAAGAAAACCTCCACAAACCAATGTCAATATGGAATGGAACGTTCAGAACTAAAAACTCAATTTTTAAAAAATTTAGCTAGGATATTAAATATATTCTAATTCGGATTAACCAAAAGAAAATTTTTTTTTCAAATTTCTAATTTAAAGAGGAATTTAAGATAGCATATTCCCCGAAGATTTAAAACAAAAGAAGAGTGAATTAATAACATATATGCTTCACTCGCAGTCTTCATTAATTTTTCAGCTACTATTACATAAAACTGTTTAACAGGACTTTTTGTTCGACCAACTTAAATTTTATTTATACCCTATTCACACAAGATTCATTGTCTCGCGTCTTTTCTGATCCTAAACTTGAGTGCTTTTTAAGGATTGTCAAGTATCTTGTAGGAAAAAAAACAGGTCCTTAAAATTTATGTACTTTTCTTTAGAAGGAAAACAGTGTCCATTCATAGAGTTATAAATACGGAATTTATTTCCTTATTCGATTTATTATATAAATATACTCACATAGATTATTTTACTTAAAAATACTAATAAAGACAAACAGAAGACAAAGTATTACTCGTAGATATGTCAGTTATATTTAAATGACATTTATAAAATTCAATAATACAACAGCAGATGAGAAATGCGTATTTCAGTAAAACCTAGGATAAACCTATCACCTTGCCGATTAACTAATTTCAACAGCAATGTTTCCTTATTAGACTGATTTATCTGAAAAAAATTACTACGAACAATTAATGTCAAACGTTATAATCTCCCCCCCCCCCCC
Source organism: Dolomedes plantarius (assembly GCA_907164885.2). NCBI lineage: Eukaryota > Metazoa > Arthropoda > Arachnida > Araneae > Dolomedidae > Dolomedes > Dolomedes plantarius. The sequence continues at coordinate 126,056,418 of OU015493.1, read as the reverse complement.
CCCGGCAGCGTAAACGAATGAATACTCAATTGCTGAATGCCAATCATTGGTGACAGCTTGTACCTGGTGCCTAAGAAAAATATTTTAAATTTTTCTAACGACATCCTTATCAGAAATACGTATTTTAATTATCACAACAAAAAGCTAAGAGAGCTAAAACGAAAATAGATGTGGCTTTGGTTTACTTAATTAAAAAAATAATAAAAATAAATTAATCTATGGTTATTTATTAGTGTTGAAAATTTTAGGACAAAAAAAAAATAAGAATTTTTAAGGACCGTGAGAATCTTTTCCTTTTTTTTCCCCTGGGGAGGGGGGGGGGCTCTTAACATCAACATATAAATGACGTTTCACTGCATATATTTCAGCATCAAACATGCTCATTAACATTTGAGCTTTTAATGTCTGTGATTTTGGGTGTTGAAAATTTAAGGACTTTAAGGGGACAGTGGACTTTCAAAATTGTGAAATTTGTCCAAAAATTCGATTTTTTTATTTTATTGAATTGTGAAACTACGGACGAGTAGGAATGTATTGCAAAAGGAATTTTTTATTTCTGTAATTACTTTCCTAGTTACAGGTATTTGTATTTAATTTAGATATTATGTGGTTACTAATAACAATAACTTTAAATGTGTTTTTCTCACAATAAAATTTTCATGTCATACGAATATTCAAACTGATCCAGGCGCATTTCTAATTATCGTATTGCTTTAAAATTTAAGTTTTTTATACTTAACTGTATATTAAATAAATCTTAATGGAAATAATTATGCTTCGTAGCTCAGAATTTCTAAATTTTGTACTTCAAAAGATAATTTAGAGGTATTTTGCGTAATAAAAAGGGTGTTTTCACTGTTATTTTTTTCTCTATATTTTTAATGAATGCTTAAAATAAGCAATAGGTTTCATTGTTATTTCTATAAGGTATCCTGTAAATAAAAATTACCATATTATATGCAAAAGAAATGCGCATGGAATATTTTTAATTAGGCCAATTTTTGATATAATTCATAATTCATAAACTATCAATATTTCATCATTAAATTTTAACCACTTTTACATATCTATGGTACTAATCACATATTCAAATTTCAAGCAAATCCATTGAAAACAAAAAAAGTTAGGTTTGAAGGTCCACTGTCCCCTTAAAAGGGCCAAAAATATAGTTAGGATTTTTAAAGATAGTGGGATTCCTGTATTATTCTCTGGTCTCTTCAACTACGTATAAATAACTAAATGTTAATTTTTCAACATAAAACATACCAAGAATTTCGCGTTTATTAATTTAAGAAATTCTTATGCTGTCGAAACGTTAACGTGCAATTTACCTTAATACTGAAAAAAAAAATTTAAACTAAAAAATGTTTGCGCTCGAGTTTATAAATTTTCTATCACAAGATAAAATACGCTTTATGTATGGAGAGGACCATCTTTAAAATAAAAATTTTAAAGATGTATGCAAATATATTAGTTTTCTTAAATATTCTAGTTCTTTCAGATTCTGCGAAGTTTTCATCTTCGAAATTTCTTTTGACAATACACAGGACCTAAAAAGGGCATACATTTTTCAATTTTATGAAATTCTCAGAGCTACTAACGCTTATTGATTTTTTAGCAAGTATCAAATATGTGCTACTTTATGAGAACCATTTAGTAAAATAAACTGGTCCCAGCGCTCTCTAAGCATCACTGCAGTCGTAATCATGACATAAGGTCCATAGTTCACAGATTAATAATTGAGTTTACAAACTGTGGTTTTCACCTTCTAACTGGTTACTTTTCCACAAAAATGTGCTTGCAACTTAATCACTGTTCGGAATAATAAATTTTATTTTCAACAATATTAGAAATATCATCTAACCGGGTTTTTTTTAAAATCATTCATTCTTATCACGTGTAACAAAGCGTTGTCTAAATATAATGACATAAAAATGTCACTTACTGCAAAAATTCACCAAGTCTAAATAAAATTTAATTTCCAACGCGTAAAAGCAGTTTCGTTTTTCATTTCTTCCTAGCTTTTGCAAATGCGGAGTTCCGTTAAGAATCAGTACATCAAATAGCACACTGAAGTTTTTCAAGTAAGGGTAAAATCTGAAAACACGAAAATAACAGTCATAATAAAAATTTTAAAAAAAAACCCGTAGCCGTTTAGTTTCTGAACATACCAATAAACTTAAAAGGCTGTAAGAGACAGAAGCGGCCTCTAGAAACTGAGAGCGTTATCTTTCAATTATCGGGAAGGAAAGCACGTTAGAAAAACAAAATTAATCTCTGAAATTATCCGAATGGAATTAAAATATTCAATGGAGACATGAAAAAAAATAGAAGAACCTTTCTTTAATTGGATAATAAAGGACACAGATAAATCTTACCGCTCCATCAAATTTTCGCTCCCATAAAAAAGAATAGCGGGAAAAAAATGGAGAAAAGAAAAATCACTCACGCAGGCTCTATCTAGCCTTTAGTATTCTTTTATAACGACGAACAGTCATTCACTTTCAAGGTTACAGAAGAATGGAGGTCATCACAAATTGGAAGGAGTGGTTATACTAGTTATTTTTCTTCTAAGCTATTCTACTGCATTAACTAAACGCTTACATAAAGCAAGCATAAAAAGAAATAGAAGAAGAAACAAATCCAATGCTACAATGTATTTTGATAGCGAACTCAACAGACGATTAACTACTTTCAATGAATTGGGTATACCCTTGAATATTTCCACCTGCACGGAATAAATTTCGACCCTGTTGTTAATTATATTCCTATTTAGCGTAACTAGATTACAACAAGCTTTTCAACCTTAATAAACTAAATTTTATTCAGACTATCTTAGAAGATCGTAAACGTGTCCTAGTGGTGCCTAGTGGTGTAATCGATGTGATCATTAATCCAACTTTCAAGCATTTGGTTTGATTATGAAGCCGGATATTTATTGTACGAGGGTAGAGAACAAATAAGATAGAGTAACAGATTTCACTATGAAGCATTTTAAATAAAAAATAAAAAATAAAGTACTCGTTTTCGATACATACAACTCATCATAAGAAAGTAGTATCGCAGAACTTCGATATTTCACTCACTCCTTTCAACAACGTCATATCTCAAAAATCGGCGATTTTTAGTTATGCGTGTTCTCAGAATGCCCTGAAAGAGTAGTATATCCCTGCAGGATCGTCATATCTCACCGCTCAATATCTAGCCACTAGAGAGTAGAATTAATATTTTTAATACATTTTATTCTACTTTTAAACTTTAAAATCACTCCTGAAAAATCACGTTTATTGAGATATGACGTTGTTGAAAGGAGTAAGCGATTTGTGGTCAAAAGTCAGTTTTTACGGGAGATGTATCAGCTGGGGAATTTTCCTTTCGGTATTCTTTTAAATAACATTAACAAAAGGAAATTTCTGAATTCAACATGCAGCATTTGAAACTAGATCTCTAAATACAGCACGCATGTTTTTTTTAAAAAATTATTTTTATTTAATATTTTCAAAAATTTATTTTGTAGCAACAGACATCAATAATTTAATGCCCTATTTTAAAAACATCAGAAAATTTTAAACTTTTAAAATTATTCTCTTTATAGAAAAGTCAACCTTTATATGAAAAAAAAATATTCCAAACATATATATTTGCTAATCAGCGATAAAAAAAAAAGTCGATCTGAAAAATCCCCTCATAGTTTACGGGTTGCGATGTCAACTGATGCTTCCATCGTCTTCACGACTACGCACTTTATCATTATATGGGGGGAAAATAATAAATCTCAGCTTGGCCTGTGTTTATCGCCATGTGTGGTTCGACTTGTGCAAAAAAATGATTAATCCCTCACAGATATCATATCGGTCAGAAGTAATAATTACTGTACTTTTGAATAATTGTTGCAACTAACTTTAACACGTATAGGATGGCAGTTTTTACAAACCATTTCCAATACATCAAAACATAATGGTTTTTGTGCTACGTACGAAAACTCCACGACATCGATATTTTCTTTCACTTCTTTCAACATTTTATATCAGTAGTCCTTTCCCCAGAGAGCTTAAATCCCAGCAAATAAATCTATATTAAATACTCGAAGGCAGGTGTTATTTTCACTTTGTCCCGACATCATATCAAGAAAAAGAGTGCAAGGGAGTCACCCTAGAAAATTTTCCAAGAGATTACAGGTGAAATGAGCTCAAGCTGTGCAGGGAAATACACTCTACAAGCACATTCGCGATAAGGAGGTAACATCATTTGATCTCGCACATCTGCCAATCCCTATGCTAAGCTATGCGGAAATATCCATTCGATATTCTTCTAACCACAGATTAGAAAATGCATTTTTTCGAATTCTGTTTTCTGCATTTGAAAATAATATTTTAAATGCAATATCCATATGTTTTAAATATCTTTATTTTACTTCGATTTCTTAAGACTTAATTTTATAGCGATAGATATCAATAATTTAGTAGTACGTAAATAAACATAGAAAAATTTAAGTTTTAAAATTACACTATTTTTCTCTACATTCATTTGCAAGAAAACAGAATTTAATAAATCTCGTAATATTCAACGTGATAATGCTTTATAAGAATTATATTTCAAATAAATATGGGCTTTCACCTAATCGTAAGGCAGCGTATTACGAACGAACCATCATAAAAACGGGTTGATTTAAGCATTACGTATTTATTTAAGAAAAAGAATCAAAATTACCAAGAAAACATTCTCTGTTGCCAGGGGACTCCCTGGCATCTAATAACTAATATATCAATAAATAATCCATAGCTATCATATTGTCATCGTTCTGAGAACCGATTAGACGACGCACGTTAACTGAAACCATAACAACACACGCCTATAATCAATTTAATGAACGTATTTCGTGGGGACTGAAGATATTATTCGTTTTATCTATTCAAAACAACCATTAAGATGAAGGAAGGCATATATGGTTTCAAGTTGTCATATCAACAAATCATATGGCGACAGAATAGCCCCGGTGAGGATACAAAATGTACGCGAGAAATTTTTTTTTTTTTGGTTAATCGCTTTTCTTCGTAAAATTTATTAATTGGATTTGCAGAGCGTGTATAAATAAATCTGAAGTTTAAAAAAAAAAAAAGTGTGTGTGTGTGTGTGTGTGTGTGTGTAAGTAAGTAAGTAAGTAAGTAACAAGAAAACGAGTCTTCCTAAATGACTTTTAAAGCATATTCTCTTTTTAATAAAGCAATAAAGCACAACCCCTTTTCCAAATTGTAACCTAAAAACAATGTAAGTTATAATTTATATTGTCCTGCAGATCATTATGCAGGCATATGAAATATCTGAACTCAATAACATCCCGACATATCTGGTCAGAGCCCGAAGGCCTCATTAAACTTGTATATAATAAATAAGTCCTGTTTTCAAATCCCTTCTCTTTAATAAAACGCAGATCTAGCAAGCGCGTGATATAGCGTGGACACGTGAAATCCATGAGACTAAATTCGTCCATTTAAAATTTCGGGCCCCTGGTGGCAAGCTTACAAAACAGTCATTTGATAATAACTTGGACAGAAAAATCTTCCTCTTTTTCTGTTGTAACTCTGTCATGTAAACTGCTGTTTTCGCGTCCTGTCCTGGCGGACGCCGGGCAAGTCCGGTGGGACCACGGCCTTTCTCTCCTAAATCTCCTTGGATGTAGACCTTCGCTTTTTCGCGTCCCGTCCGATTGTATGGACGTCGAATGCCATCGGAATAAAATACGATAATCTGTGTACCTCTTTCTCTGGCTCCATGTCTGTGCTTTTCTTATCACCCAACGAGCGACTGCATCTCTAATAAGTTGTATTCACCTATTCAACCATTGTGATTATCATAATATTACATACATACATACACGCACACACACACACACACACATACATACATAGAAGCTAAAATTCGCAATATTTTAGGCGTCTTCAGTGCAGTGGCGCCATCTTTGTTTACTCATTATAAATAAAGTTTGTTTTAAAAAAAGCGTTCATTTTTCTGTGTTCCTCGTGGTTACGCGTCTGGAGGCCGCGTGTTGCGATGCGCAAGCGGAGTACCGTGGTGGGGGTTGGATGCCGGAGGCCGCAGCAGACGGAGTTCCCTAGTAAATAATTAAAAGGCGGCAAACACTTATCCTCAAGACATCTGCCCACGTACAACGCGAGAGACTTGTGGCTACTTAATCTTGGGTGTGTATTTCTCTCTATGAAGGGACTGTACAGAAACATCCACGCCTTAGAAGGGATTGGAACTCAAGCCTACATGATAACATCAATACACAACGTGAGAAGCAAATTCCAATTTTTACAACGAGACCTCATGATCACAAAGGTCTCTCCGATAAAATCGAACCTACACGTACAACTAAAGGTGGAATGAAGAACTACAAATACTACATTATACAAAACTCCAAAACCAGAGATCACACAACCAATGATACCTAACGCTAACTCAGAAATTTTCATCCCCAAATCACTGATTATTTCGGATGTTTCGGCTCATTTAGAACTAAACCTTTAACTGATTCAACTTTTCACTCATTCCACTCGGTCTGGAAGATAATTGATATCTTCCGGCTTTGCACAGCTTCCTCAAGTTGAATCGGACTCTGTGCATTTTCTACCTATTAGTAGGTCGATCGTTTGAGCGCAACAATCTTAGTATTCAGAGAAAGATTTTTCGCCCGTGTACATGAGCGAGGAGTATATAAGGTTTTAGGAAGAATTGGTGCCAACAATCTGACGACGAAACTGAAATTTAAAAAAAACTGGTCAAACAGAAAAAATAATTTCGCCCTTCAAGTTTTAGCAACCAAACCGAAAGTACCTACTTAAATTTATTACCCAAGATAGTATAATGAGGAACAGTCTGCCACACTTCACGCTCACTCTATCTCATAGGCGTCATAGGGAATCGATCTCGAAACTTCCTGCTTTCCAGACGGATGTACAGTGATAATTACACTAACACGGCTTCCATAATGAGACTTCTTCAAAGTTTGTGAGTTTTAGCAGAAATTATAAAAACAATCTTAGAGGAATGAAAAATATATTCATGGGTTCGTTCGTTGAGAGCCCAAAAGTGTCACATTTTGTTCATGAATAGACCGGGACATACAGTTTAAAGTCGATTTTGAGCGGTTAAAAGACTCGAAACATACAAACTCTGGGAGTTAATGCCTGGGACCTAGCCATCAAATATTGTAAGCTCTTAGGTGTGATTCTCAGGTGACAGAAAAGAAAATTATGTACTGAAAGAATATTAACTCAAATTCTAAATTAAAGCTTACCTGGGTTATCTGATTGTTATCTAAAACAGCTTACGTTTTCTCTCTAAACAAAACACACCAGATCTATAAAAGATATCATCCCAGTCGGCAGGAAATTATATTTTAACTTTATTATTGTTAACTTTATTAAACCTTTACCACACGAAGTTAACTCGGAATATAACTATCACTTATTGGAAACTAGCCGGGCTTCACCCAGCTACGCTTAAGTCATCAAAGGAAGACGATGAATGAATCAAGTGAATGAATGACTCAATCGTTGTTTACAACCCAAGGGGAGAATTTGCCGTTCTTCGCGTTTGAAGAACCGATAGAAAATTTGTGTTAAGTATCGTTCTTTAAAATTCAATTAAAAATCGAAATTTTATGATAGAGACTTGAAATGAGGTTTATATGAATGAGAAAGCTTTCATCTTCCAGATGATGTAAATATTTTCTTTGTAAGATAAAAACTAGAAGAGCATCGACAGTAGATCCTCAAAAGTGTGTAAATTTCTCGAAAAAGTGGGTTTAATATTTTGATGAAAATATTAGTCTGTTTTAAATTATTTTTAAACAAATGAGATCTTGTTTGAAGGAGAAATGTCTGTAGTCTTAGATTGTAAAAAGATCAAAATTCTACGATAATTTTTTGCCGAGATATCGTAATCTGAAGTTAAAAAAACATAAAATATCCCACAAAACATAAAACAAAAACGTTTCTAGAATAAAATTTAAAATTCGGTCATCGAGGTACACTTTCCCATAGCCTGCACTACCCGTGTGCCAAATTTCATGGCTGTAAGTTTCATAGGCCGCACACACGCACACATTGAGGCGGTACACCCGGAGAGTGTGACCGACAGACAGACCCGGACCTTGCTTTATTAATATAGATATAAAATATTGGAAATGTAAAAAAATAACAATAACAAATTGAAATTCATGGTGATGCATATTTTAAAAACTGATAGTGTATCTATGTAAATAAAGAGTCCATACTCAACTGTACTAAGCATTTACACGTATTACTGAAGCATATATAATTAATAATTAAACTGTTTTTCAATAAGTGGTATTTTTCTTTTTCTCATCCTGCCCCAAAATAAATGTTTTCGCGTACCCACTCAGGAGCAAAAACATAACTGACCTTCAGATGTCACGCCCTCTGGTGGCCAGTGACAGAATTCGCAATTACGTGATCAAAAAGTAAACCTGAGGGCAAGATGATAATATAACACATATACTACAAAATATCAAGGGGATAAGATAAGTGTCGGAAGGGTGAGGTAGCCGATATTTTTCGCAAGGTCATTTAATAAACAATATTTGGCCCTGGACTGCATAGGACACAGAACATTACTTTCAAAATACAGAATATGAAAAGATTAAACTTTGGTTGACAAGTGTAGATCTACGATTTATTTTCAATCATACTGTTGTAATGCCTAAACGTTAGCATACTAAGTGAAATTTGTCAGTTAGTATACTTACGCTTATGAAGGGGGTCAAGCGATGGCCGATTGGCTAGGACACTGACATTCGGTCCAGGGACTGTGGGTTTGAGTCCCGTTGGCATGGGTGTTTAGAGCCGTTCGGAATCGGCTTTGAATTGTATACAGGTAGCCCTCCTACAACAAGGCATCTTAGAACATGGTTTCGCTCTAACACGATAAGATAAATTGCGGGAACCCTCGTATAACACTGCAACCTGTAACACGGTTTTGCTCTAACACGATAAAAAAATTACGAAAACCTTTGTACAACACTGTACATCTATAGCACTAGATAACATAATTTTTGCTTAACACATTTAAAAACAAAATTACCTTAAAATAATGAAGGGAAAGAATAATGGACTATAGTGGCCTTACATGAAAATGTATAAACAAATTATAATTTATTCATTTATAACTCTATAAAATTACAAGAAGGCCTAAGCTTAGCTGAAAATCTTCAATAATTTTTCCTGAATGCAGATACTTCCGCTGAAAAAAGCCGAAAATTAGTTGGAAAATTGTCTATCTACATACCGTGAATCTACAATGACCTAGTAAGAACCAGCAAATAAACCAAAATTACAGATTTTTTTAAAGAGGATAGAAGTTGCAAAATATCTAAATGAAGAAAAAGGTTCTGAAAGTAAAGGTGATACCGTTCAATCGAAAAAACTTTCTCGTTTGATTGTACTAAGCAGTGATGAGGAAGAAATTTATTAAATTAAGGTCGCATTAAATGAAAATAATATATATTTTTTTTTTCGTTTTGTGTTACACATAGATTTATATACCGGGTGATCCAAAAGTCAGGACGAACTTTAAAAATGAATAATTCGAAAACGAATAAAGAAAAAAAGATGCGGTTTGCACCAAACGGATGGAAAAGAAGCCGGGTTTTGTTTGGTAACGAAAAAAAATAGTTCTGTTGGCGACCAACAGATGGCGCTGTCGGATTTCTGATATAGGATTATGCAAAGTAACACACGATATAAAAAGGAGCAACTGCAGCAGGTAATGGTAGTCGAAGCTTATATGCATCGAAATGCTGTCCATAGTTGAGAAAGCCCTCTTAGTTAAACTGTATTATAAGAATTTAGAAAGTGTCATTGCGGCATTGCGAGCATATCGCTACATGAAGGGTATGCGAGATAGCAAAGGACCAATAACGTCTTCTGCATTGAACAAAATGATGAAGAAATTTGAATCTACAGGTTCTTTGGCGTCACGTCCAAGAAGTGGACGCCCCTCACGACAGTGGAGCAGACGGTGCAATACATGTCGGCGGTTTCTGCACATGGGGAGCGCAGTGCTCAAGGAGTTTCGAGGCAGACAGGAGTGTCGTACGTAAGTGTCTGGAGAGCACTGCGAATAACCCTGAAACGGTATCCCTACAAGTTGCAACATAACCGAGAACTGAAACCTCTCGACTTGACTCTCACCAAGATTTTGCGAATTTGGTATTCAATAAGATAGAAGAGCAGCACGACTGGCTTCACGCTGTGCTTTGGACAGATGAAGCACATTTCACACTCTCTGGCGCTGTTAACACCCACAATTGTCGAGTGTGGACCACAGAAAATCCACATGCATTTGTTGAGGTACCCTTGCAACAGCCTAAAGTGACAGTCTGGTGTGGCTTCACTGCTGATTTCATAATTGGTCCATTTGTTTTTCGAGGAAGTCACAAAGACGGGTTTCAAAACAGTTTCTGTCACTGGTCAGCATTTCCCCGCCCCCCAAAAAAGCCCGACGTTTTTTCTTTCGTAGCCTAAAATAATATAATCGTAGACCTAATACTAAGTGAGTTTAAATTTAAAATGAGAGGAAGTTTATTTCTTTTATATATATATATATATACACACCGGATGGTTATAATTAAACTCCCCCTATAAACGGCATCCTACAGCGCAAACGGGTGAACAGAATGCAACGAAATTTTGTATATGGGCTATACACGAGATGCGCTCACGGAATTTCGAAAAAAAAAAATTAGTTACAAAATGTCCACCAGAGGGCGCCTTTTCGGGAAAAAATAGAAATTTAACACAATAAACGACCAAAACGGAATACAGAAACAATATTAAGATTTATTGACTAGTTTCTGATGACCTTGTCATTGAACCACATTAGTAAAGGTAAGGTAGAAACAAAAACAGTTCAGTTTGCAGAAACAAGAACAGATTAGGAGTGGACATTTTGGAACTAATTTTTTTTTTCGAAATTCCGTGAGCGCATCTCGTGTATAGCCCAAATACAAAATTTCGTTGCATTCCGTTCACCCGTTTGCTGTGTAGGATGCCGTTTATAGGGGAAGTTTAATTATAACCTCCCGGTATATATATATATATATATATATATATATATATATATATATATATATATATATATATATATATATATATATATATATATATATATATATATATATATAAGAGCCGACGTTGCTTGCCCCCCCCCTCAAAAAAAAACGTTGGACTGGCGCCTTCCTTGACAGCTTAAGACTGAGGATGAAAATGTGCGATTATAGATGTGAGTGTTTAAAATTCTACCACATTTTAAAAAAAAAAACATTAAAAACTAGTTAACACCTTAAGAACGAAAATTGAACATCTACAAGTAAAAATAATTATCATGGGTACATATATTATTAATAAAAATCAAATGGAATTTTTTGAGATTTATCCCCAATGTATCCCTATCCTTTCGAACCGATTTTTAAAATTTTTCAAGGTCAGTGTATGAAACATATTTAGTACGCTTGAATTTATTTCACTTCAGTTTTCGAGAGAAAAAAAAATGTTATCACAGATGACTGACAGTAAATTGACTAAGACCTCGAAATGAGAAAATACTTTGCAATTGCTTCATGAACACAAGTTTTGTACTTGGTCGTAAAATAGAAATAAAAATAGTAGGTAAAACCTCCCTCCACGTTGACGCTAAATAAACTGGTACCGCAGACAGGATTTCGGAGAACCCTCTTTCTTTTCTTTCAGAATGTATGAAGTTAAATTTAGAGAATCATGCCCGTCAACTGATATTCTGCAGGGATGTGGAGATAATCATTAAATTAAACAATTTAAAGTACAAGTGTTCCAACTGTCAACCAAATTGCTTCCTAAACCTCAAAAGTTAAGAGGATATCTTGAGATCGTCAAGTATACTCGTATTCCTAGTACGAACGAGAGTTCCATACTTGATAGTTTTAAAATCGCAAAACAGAGCAATTCCAAACTGTTTAAAATAACAACAAAGTCAAAGGATATCATTTTCTAGATGAAATCGCTAAAATTTCATAGTTTTAACATTTGTAGCGCATTTATTAAAGTGTATTAATTAAAAATGTTTGACGCCCCTATCCAAATATAATCATGTATTATTCTTTGCTAAATCATAATCCCTTAATATTATAACAAAAGATTTCGATTTGAATTTAATCTACTTCCACATAATCATTTATGAGTTAACCTCTACTGTTAACAAGTATGCTCGACATCAGCACCAGACCTTCGGCTTTGGTATGTATATACCTCTTATTTTAATATAACACAATTGGTGCTAGCAACCAATAGTTATTGGTGGAGCAACCCTATATCCATCCATCCATCCATCCATCCATCCATCCATCCTCTCTCTCTCTCTCTCTCTCTCTCTCTCTCTTTTATTAACGGCAAAACTTATCACCATCGGCGGTCGCTATTTTAGTAAGTTAGCTTCAAGAATTATTCCATTTCTCTCTGTCTGGCAATCTGACTGCTTTCTTTTCTTCCTAGTCTCTAGTAATTTTCACTCTCCTATGATGTCTCTCACTTTATCTAATAAGAAATACTCTCAAATTTTTAGAAATTTTCGATTTTAAAGATAGTTAGGAAAATAACTACTCAAACGCTGACTTTTATACATTATGTACTTAATACTAGAACTACCAAACCACCAAACCAATCAAAATAACGGGTTATAATAATGGTAGAAATAAGTATAACGAAAAAGTCTGTCATTCTAGTGTTTAGACAGGTTTGTACCTAGTTCTGTCCGTCAGTCTTCATCTGGGCATACGGTGCACTTTAAAAAAGAGAGAGAGAGAGAGAGAGAGAAGATAATGATGATGATGACGAAGCTCTAAATTCAAACAAAGAAGTACTAACATTAATTTAGTACTTAGAATCACTAGTACCACAAAATATAGAAGCGTTCTAGTTCCTGAGCGTCAATGAAAGATTTGTTACATAATTTCTAAATGCCTTTCTCATACCCGTTTTCTAATGTTAAAAATTGAATTCAAGTTGCGCATCTTTGTACACTTTTTGCACTAGTATAGATCTGTATTTAAAAGTTTGTATCATGCGTATAAATGTTGTATCATACGCTTAAATAAGTATTCTCTGCCCAATTCATTGTATTTTTCAATACCACAAAACAAAGCTAATTTATACAAATGGGCACATGTATACATACCTTCACACACATCATAAAAAATCTTTTACTTTAGGAAATATTGATACGTGTACTTGCACCTAGTACTGTTTGACTTCGACGCAAACAGTACTAGGACTTGCTCTAAGATGTTGATATAATATACCTCGTAGGAGAACGCAGATTGAGTGAACACTTGAATAGTAATGACACAATAAATAAGAGTCAATTCTAAAAGTGGTGATAAAATATGACTATAATAATTCAGAGAGTAACACCATAAACAAAACTACATATTCCATATCGGAAAACATAATAAATGTATTCACTATCATTAGGTAAAAAGAAATTAACTTTCTTTGCTTAGGTGAATATATATTCTAGCCCATTGTAATCGTTAATTATACTACTAAATTCCTTTCGCGAGCTACAATAACTGCCCGCTCTCTCAAATATTTACTTTTCCATAAAATACGATCTGAATACCGTCGTCATCCGGAAAGCACAGTACATTTTTGCTGTTTCGGCTTCAAAACCAATTAGGGGGCCGCTTTTACCAAATCCCTAAAGATCAGTTTATGTCACGAAGGGTATTATGCGATTCCCCGGCTTTGGATTGAACACACTGTACGTACAGCGTTACAGGAAATATAAAGTAAGTTAATGGAATTGGGTGGAAAGTGGCTTAAATATATCTTCAGAACAAAATGCAAATTAGCATACATGAATGTATAGATAATCGCAATTAATGCATAACCTTCATAATAATATACTTAAGCTAATTACATATTTAACTATTTTAAATAACATAAGAGGGACCCGTTACTAAAACCAGGTCCCTTCATATTGGCAAAAATAAATTTTTTACCCCTCTATAAGAGTTTGTGGCGGATTTTCCCGGTACCTAATTTCAACTTGAAAAGCGCTTGCGGCGTATACTTATTCCATCCAATAGTATAGTGTTCAAAGAGTCTAAGTTGAACCATCATAAATTCCTTTGAACGAAAAATTAGAGAATGGAAAAATAATCCCTCGTAACTGATTTTAAATCTAAAATTGGGTTTCGGAAAAATCAGTCAAACACTTGGAGGGTAAAGTAAAAGGGTAAATAAAAGGTACTAGGTGCGCCGATTCAACCGAAAGCAATCAACAGGTCGACTACAAAGGTCGACTACAAGTCAATTCTAAAAGTGGTGATAAAATATGACTATAATAATTCAGAGAGTAACACCATAAACAAAACTACATATTCCATATCGGAAAACATAATAAATGTATTCACTATCATTAGGTAAAAAGAAATTAACTTTCTTTGCTTAGGTGAATATATATTCTAGCCCATTGTAATCGTTAATTATACTACTAAATTCCTTTCGCGTAGGTAAATGCAATATTTTTTATCGCTTCACGTTCTAGTAAATGCAATATTTTTTTTATTGTGATACACATGGAAACCATAATTACAGGGCTAAGAAAATTAGTAATTTTTTTTCCGTTTAGTAGTAAATCTGTCACCAGTTCTATTACTTGCCATTCATAGATTATGAAGAATACAAGTTTATTTCATTAATATTGCTATTTTTTTTCTATAGCAGAAACCTGTGGACAAAGTCCTTAGGTACACAGGAATAAAAATTCAGATAGTCTCTTCTAACGAAACTACCACGGGTTATTAACGTACGATTACTTATCGTTGCTTACCTCTTTTGTATGTATATATGTATGTATGTATGTGTGTTATATATATATATACATAGTACGTACATATATACATATGTATGTATGTATGTCAAAATTTTGGCGCATTTTGGTACCTTTCTGTTTAACTGTTTACTGCTTGCCCAAGCGATACAGACTGGGTTTGGCGCGTTGTCAAAATTATAACTCGCGAGGTACAGACAGACGGATTTTGCGTCTGAAATTTTGCTCTCCGGAGGACCGTTATGGAGGAACATAATCCTACGTTAAAAAGGGGGGAACTACATATAGGGCTAGAAAGAAAATTCCCATTCCGTTTAAATATACAGCCAGGCAGTCGTGTTAAGTTGCAATCCTGAAAACAGCAACTGCAATCTCACGTAGGCTATCGAGAAGGCCATTCAGGGATCTTTCTCCAGACTTTATTTTGAATATGGTTTTGAAGGTCGGAAATAAGAGAACCCTTATTTTTTGCTTTATAATCTTACATGCAGTTATATAAGGTATTTTATTGGGAGCACAGAGGGATATTGAGGTTCCTTTTTTTGTGACTAATAAATCTTCTGTTTCATTTCCTGGCATGCCGCAATAGGATGGTATCCATTGCAGGACAAATCTTTTTTGAGAATTAGTCAAAGATTTGATTAATGTTCTGCACTCTTGTATTTTTAAGCATGAAGCAGGTTGGTTTTGATTTCCTACAGTCTGAATGGCAGCGGAAGAATCGGAGAGAATTACAACACGGGAAAAATCAGGAATTCTGTGTTACAGAAGGACAAGGCTACCCGAATGGCCTCGACTTCTCCACCGAAGGCTGTGTTATGATAACCCAGTGGTAGATAATGAGAATGCTCTAGAACAGTGGTTCCCAACCCGTAGTCTGCGGACCACTAAGCCAAAAATTGAACCATA
This sequence comes from Dolomedes plantarius, assembly GCA_907164885.2. NCBI lineage: Eukaryota > Metazoa > Arthropoda > Arachnida > Araneae > Dolomedidae > Dolomedes > Dolomedes plantarius. Next base: position 126,040,617 of record OU015493.1, on the reverse strand, counting down.
TGCGGACTACCCCACTCCCACCGACTTGAGGGGGGGAACCTTCCGGGGATATGGGGGGCGGGGGTATAGAATATCCCTCAGGCAAAAGGGATACAGGATGAACGTACTCACATTCTTATGTATCATATTCTAATAATAAAATAAGTATGTTAAACTTTAAGAAATTTTAATTCAACACCTGATAGTCATCGGATATATTCGGCCCATCTAGTTCAATGAACATTTCTTTCAAAATCCCCATTTATTTGACAACTTTTTTTTATATGTGGTGCCGTACCACTCCCGAGGCTCTCGCAGATCACCTGTGGTCCGCAGACCACCCGTTGGGAATCACTGCTCTAGAACATAGAATGGGATAATTTAAGTAATTCAATCCATTCTTATTATATGCATATTTAAAGAATCACAATCCTGGGATCATTATTTTGAGATATAACTTTCCCAAAAAATGCTCCGGACATCAACCATTTTAGTGTGTTTACCTACTTTCAAAATATTAGCAACTTTCTTTCATTTTTTTCCCTCGTCTTAGTGGCACATACAGCTAGCTAGCTGTATTACCAATAAAACGGCATTTTCTAAAAATAAGACAATTTTGCTGTTAATATAGTCCTTTCTGCCTACAGATATAGATGACATGAATAAAATTTTGATATCAAGAACCATATTTTGCTTAAAATTAGCAATGAATACCCAGTAAAAGAAATTCTAAACCCAATTTTAACGCATCTGAATATGTTCTATGCCTATTGATTTAAGGCGGTGATTCTCAACCTTTTTATGTCTAAGCCCCTCCTTTGGATGATCTTCATACCATATGCTCCCTAAGCCTAAAAATCGTAATTAACGCTAGTAAAATACGTTCCACACAAATTTTTTGCTAATCAGCCGCGCCCCCTGAATATCACTCAAGCATCCCAAGTTGAGAACCACTGGTTTAAAAGATGAAGTACCCATATAATTTTTTTTATTTGGGATTTTTGGGAGACTTGAACCCAAGCCCACTGCGTGACAACTCAGAACGCTAACCACTACACTACGCGGGCGGCATTTATACAAATATGACCGCCACGGTTTGCCATATTTGTCGTGAATTACAAACTCAGTTTTCATAATTTAAAACAAAAACAACTATCAGGCCATTTAGTTCTAGAGTAAAGCAACGTAGATTTGTAGGCTTCAATGATGCTGGCATTTAAAAAAGATTCTTGAATAAGAGAACAGTTAAGGGGAAAGAACATGAAATTTAGAAGGTTATAAAAATTAAAATGATGAAATTTCCGGTTAAATAATCTGTTTATAGAAAAGGAATCCGCGACTTGTTACAGACATTATCGACAATTTTCACACTCAAATTAAACAATTTGGCGACACATTTCCATGCATAATTTTCTTCAACACATTTCTGAAGACTTGAGGACATCAACAACGCGTAGGATATTTGCTGCAGTCGATTATTAGCTGGATTTTTAGAGAAAGTAATCGAGCACAGTTTTTAATTACACCCTCACTTAAAATTAATTACACTAATATTATACAATTTTTTATGTCACAATTATTATAAATAATGTACCTCTGTTTAACATTTCTACAATCTGAGAGTCTCAAGTATCCATTATAATTATTTCCTTCAACACTCTGACCTTTCCCGTAGCTCTTCAATTTTGGAAAAAAAAAAGTTGTTAGAATTCAAATAAGCATAAAAATGAAGGTTTCATTTACTTTACAATACAAACCTTATTTGATGGACGACCAAGAAGGAAGTGGTCTTACATTAATTAAAACAGAATTATGAACCAACAAAGAAGTAGACCAGTTTACACACTTGGTTCCACGTGAAAAACAAGTTGCGATAGCTGTCATATGCATGTAATATTATAAAGTGGTTTTGAAAGAATGAGATATACAGAAACCTTTTAGAAATGTTGCTTTCAGATGCAAAGAGCAAATGTGAAGAACAGATAGATAATTGCTACGCTCTTAGCATCAATCACAGTGTTCACAAAAAAATTGTTTTCTCAGACATGAGAAAAGTTTAAAGAAAAATGTGATTAATTACTTTGATTTAATGAACGAATACATCAGAGTATTCCTTAAATTGTAATGGAAATTCAGATTTTGATTGTCGCACAATATTGCACAATTTTGAGCTTTGAATTAATATTTTATACCTATGGTCTTTAGAGCGCATTACATCAAAAGAAGACAGAAAAATCGAAGAAATCAGTTGTACTGCGAATAACAGCGTAGAAATTTGTTTTAATGAAACGGTTAAAAATTTATAATTCTTAATTTAAAAGGAATTAATTTAACTGCATATTTTTCAATACTTATTGCGCTTATTTCAGTATATTCATATATACAACTGAAATTACATCAATTTTGTTTCCTGCCTATAAAGTTTTAAGAAAATTCATACAATTTCATAGTAAGATATTAAATTATCAATAATCACATTTGTTGTCAACCTTTTTAAACATTTTTCTTTTAAAAATGACTTGACATATAGCCACATATAAAGCCTCCACTGTATATAAAGTAGTAAACTAAACATGAGAAATCGCTGTAACTGTAGTAATTCGCAAGATTAACAGAACCGACTTGTTAAAAATTTCGCGATTTTTCAGACAAGTTGGGTAAATGGGACAAGTTAGGTAAATTAACTCAAAAGGTCCAACAGAAAAGAAAATTCATTATTTAATAGCAATGCTTTATAATGCAGCTTGAATGTGGAAAAAAATTACAGAGAGAATTTTTATCCCCACCCTGTGCCTCTTTATCTTCTTGACTCAGAGCAACACCTTTAAATTTAACATTTTTTTTTTAAAGTTTATCTTCCTTTATTCTCTTCCGAATTTTAATTTTAATTATATTTCTCAGTAACACGTTTTATTCGACATAAATACTCAAGTACTTCCCTTTTCTTGATGAGGGACACCTAACTATGCACTACCTAGGAATCTCACTGGCTCAGCATAAACTCTTTTTTGCAGACTATTAAAATTATAAAAACCATTTTTATCACACCGAGTTCTTCAATGTCCTCTTTATGGGTTCAATTTTTTTTTTTTTACAAAGGATTATTTTACAGTGCTAAAAAGATTAGATTCGTACGTGCTGTCGACCAGATGGGTCACGTTCTCGTCGATACGGTTGGGGAAATTGCTTTATTGTACGGCTCTATGTTTTAATGTTGATCCGATTTAATTATGTTAGTTCGGGCAAGCGATGATGCTGAGTGTTCTTCATAGAGTAGACATATAATTTTTAAAAATTATTAAACGCACACTCATATATAAAATCAGAATTTTAGTACATTAGTTAGGAAAAACTTTTTCGTATCCTAAACTTATTTCAGTGTTAAAAATTGCTTTATATATTTGAAGTAGTGTTGCATGGGTCAATAGAGAAATAACTTAATTCACTCTTACACACTTACATATAGATACAAATACGTGTGTGATTAATTTATAGCGTGTAATTAAAGTGTAATAGCTCAATGTTGCATCAAACTCTCATAGATGTTATTTTATTCGCTGAAATTCACGGATCTATGGAGAAACATGCCTCGCACCAAGTCCTGCAATCAATCAAGCAAAAATTCAAGAATCACGAAAAGTTAAATAATGCATAGAATGGGTTTATTTGAGATCAAAAAATAATTCCGTATTCTTTAAGTCTTATCAACAAACGATAATCGCTACACTAACATATAATACAATTTTATTTTTATTATGTCCTCTTGGTTATTGCAATTAATATTTTATCAAACATATGACTTAAAATCTGTAAACTTCAACTAGCAGCTAAAATCACTATCACCCAAGTTACATAAAAATAATTTGTAGATTTAATTTAAATATCAAGCTGTAAATAATTTCATTCTTCTACGCAAGATTTCAACCATATAAAGCAAATTATTAACCTCATTTCCCATGAGAACATATTAAAAAGTGAAAAACAGAAATAATTACGAGCAAAGAAACAAACCCAAAGTTTAATGGCATTCACATTAATTAATGAATTCAATGAATAAACTGCCGTACAACTAGATGAATTGTCCATCATAAAAACTACTTACACCATTTACACACGAATTCAAAACGAAGTTTAGTTAAAAAAAATCCGCTAATGAATGGGAACCGCGATGCACTCATTTGAGGAAAAAGATGAGAGCATCACGAGAAGTGTCACACTTGAAAGTGATAACACTCTTCAGATTTTATTTGCTACAGGCACGTTCAGCTTCGTGTGCTAAATACTTTTCAGAAAACAAGGCTATACGTACGGCAAAAGATACTATTCATGATTCTTGAAATTTTTGCTCGACTCGATTGACTTAGCGCGAGGCATGTTCCTTCATAGATCCGTGAATTTCAAAGAACAATAGCCATGAGAGTCTAATGCAACACTATGGGCTATTAATTGAACACTTAAATATATGTATGTACATGTAATAGTGAATTAAGTTATATCCCCTTTAACTCATATAACAAGACTTCAAATATAATTCAAAACAATTTTTATTCATCCAAATAAATTTAGATACAATTTTTTTATTACCCAAGTTAACATCAACATAAGTATACAGGCTCTTGCTACGCAGCCCGGTCTCCAGTTTGACACTTGTCGGGTGGACTGACCGTCCGGGACGACGTAATCACATACACTACCAGACGAAAAAAAATTCATGGCATGACCAGATGAAAAAAAATTCATAACATGACCAGATGAAAAAAATTCCAGGTAGTCTTCTAACGAAACTACCGCGGGTTATTAATGTAGGATTACTTATCGTTGCTTACCTCTTTTGTATGTATACATGTACCTATATATACATATATGAATGTATGCATATATATATATATAAAACAGTTCTGTAACTGACTGACTGACTGACTGACTGACATACAACGCACAGACCAAACCGCTGGACCTAAAGGGCTGAAATTTTGCATGGTGATTCTTCTTATGGTGTAGGGGTGCACTAAGAAAGATGTTTGAAAAATTCTTAGATTTTTTTTAATTAAATTTTTAAGCTGTTTTAGTAACTTTTTTTAAGTTTGCATTTAAAATAATAATTTGAGGGTTATAAAATTTATATCACGAGAAAGATCACAAAAATTCCTTTAAAATGAGATCTTTTTCGAATCTTTACCTCCCTTTTCTGATTTTTTGGGAATTTTTAAAGATTAATTTTTAGAATTCAATATATTAAATGCCGATCACGTGATTTCTTTTTCTAGTACTTTAAATTTATTGTCACGTGCATAACAACTAAATAGACAAAAAATATTTTTTTTCTTGCTAATGCGGCTGGCGATTGGACATTATCCAAAAAAATATTAAAATACAATAAAAGATATGTCCCTCAAACTGTACTATATTAACTGTACTATATTCTTTAGTATGTCCTATTACATTTAATTTGAATATTCTCTTCTACATTATTTTGTCTATAAAAATATCCCTTACGATTTTTTTAAATATATAATTTTTTTAACATCATTTGTATACATTGATCGTCGCATTTATTATAAATATATATAGATTTATTATTTTTTTTGGCATTAATTGCATACATTGACCGTTGTATTTAATTTGAATGTACTCAGTAGCGAAGTGCGGGTTTTCAGCTAGTATATACATATATGTACGTCAAATTTTTGGCGCATCTCAGTACGTTTCTGTTTAACTTGTCCAAGCGATAGACTGGGTTTGGCGCGCTGCCAAAATTATAACTCGCGAGGACGGACGGACAGTTTTAGCGTATAAAATTTTCCTTTCCGCAGGACCGTTATGGAGGAACGTAATCCTACGTTAAAAATCAATATAAGAACAAAACGATAACTCTTTACGTTTCGCAGGATGGGAAATAATTTTACCATTACAGTAATTAAATCTTAATTTCATAATAATTTGTCTCTGGGCATACTTGCCAATAAAATTGGACGCTGAGTTACACATGTCTCCTAATATTCGACAAGAATCACAAAAAAATCCTCAAGTCTAGTATTAAGAACGATAAAATTGGGCAATTCTAGTAAACTGAGAAGAAACTAATATCTCCGTTTCGATCACTTTGATCGAAATACAGTCATTTCTTGTGGCGACGACACAAATCGGACATACGTGATGCATCGCCGTCTGAATGATCCTTTCCGCAGCAGATTTTAATAGTATTAAAAATACTGTGAAGAGCAGATGTTTGCGTGTTTCTCGTAGTAGGATAATTACAACTTCTGGACTACAGGAGAGAAAAGACTTGATCAAAATCACAATAATATCTGTTATCAGCAAACATCAGAAACAGCGATGGATGGTATCAAGAGAGCTCAACAACTTTGCATTGCGCAAAATATCGCTCGCAGTGCAAGTACTGTCGAGTCCCTCCCTCCTTCTGAAGGTCAAGGCCTCCAATAAATATTAAGAGGCGCAGAGCAAAACGAGATGTTCCGTATTGTGAGCGCCTGCTCCGCGGATGGTGGGGATGCCTTCTCTCGCTCCCAAGGTCGCTATAAATGCCTCGCTTTTTACGCTCGCGTGCATCAATCGGGAACCGTCCAAGCAAATCTGGCAGATAAGCTCCGGTTGAAGGAGAATACCGGCATTCCGAAGATGCACTTCGGGAGATATCAGAAAACAGCGCACCTGTGCGCAAAATAATGGGGGATGTCCGAGCTCATTTGCGCGTCGCTGGGTCTTAGATGCCCGATACGATGATTCCACGTGTAGCGTTCGTTTTTTATTCGATAGAATTCTTGCAGACAAATAAAATCCAAGCTAAGTCGATTTTTTTAAAACACAATATACTAAACAAGTTGCGCTTGTAACTTTGTATTCTCCTTCACCTTTGACTGATTATTCAGTCCACAAAGTATAATTAGTTGATAAACATTTGTGAGGACACGAAATAGAAAATTCTGAAAAAAAACGCATTTTTCCCCTAAAGAGTACTATAACTCTTTAAGAATAAAATAACACAAACCACATGTTTCTAGGATAATTACATTCACATGCACAACCCTTTATGCTGCATGACGCGTTATTTAAATTATGTTGTTCTGTTTATGCGAGCCCTGCTGTGCATCTGTACTAAGTCAATTTATCTAGAATCTAATTTTTCATGATCTGCTTGCTCACTTGGAAAAGATTAAATCCGATATTCCTAGTGTTGTGTATCACTTTATTAATTAAATATACAGAGCATCAAATACGTTTATAATATTTTTCTCCACATATTGTTAGAGTTTGATGAGTGTCATTAGATTAATTTTCGCGCGGATTAATTGTGGTGGCATTCATGAAAGTTGAGCAATTAATTGAGTAATAATTATAAATTATGTTTTATGTACGATAAATGTAGCATTCAGTTATTTAATTTGTTTTGGTATTTGATTGACTGACAATTTTCAATTTACTTTAATTCCTTTTTATGTTGATTGACTGATCCACGGTAAAGTTTTTTCTAAAGATTTAAGTTTTGTTTAATATTTTTATTTATTTACTCCCTTATAAATTTTAAAGTTCTTTATACGCTTAATTTTTCAGTTTTTTTTTTATATAAAGTTTAAATTATCGCGAAATGAATTAAAACACAGAAGTGCTTTACAAAAACCCAGACGACACAGAAAGAAAATGGCGCTAAGAGATTCTCAGTTTCATTCAAGAGAAGGGACAATTTTTGCTCACTGTTAACGAAAAAGACCCGTTTAACGCCAGGAATGTACTGATAAGGGATCCCGTCGGTCCCCGTAGTGAAAGGTCAAGAACCCTTTAGATGGTTTCGCCCAGTAGGAGAAGATGTGAAAATTGAAGGGGTGCCCCGTAGGAGGCTGGAAGAAAAAAGAGTTGACACGAAAAACATTATTGGCTCGCGCTCTCTCTCTCTCTCTAGCCCCTCACTAGTAAACTGCTACGAAACAGCTACCACCTATTTGTCGAAGATGCCCAGGAAAAGCTCCGTAACTCAAGTGGTTTCTCGCCCAATACCTGAAGACGGCTAAATGATTTAAAGATGCCTCGAGGCCTTATAAGCTGTCCCCTCAGATAAGTTTTTTTTGTTTGCCATGGCATAATTAATTTTTTTTACGTTTAATATTTTTTGTCAGTCAATCTAATTTTATTTTATTTTGGCCATTTTCTTTTCTCTTAATGATATTCAAGGTGATACTTGTGAATTTTAATACGAGGGATATTATTTGATAGTATTATAGTTACAAGTAGAATGAGAGTTGATATTAATATGTATTTGTATGTTGAATCTATATTGAAGTTTAAGGCAAAGACAGAAAGATTCTACTAACTTCCGTTATAAGAAACGAAATTGATTTTAATAACTTTTGTTATAAATAGTGAATAACATTCAATTTAGTCCCTCAGTTTAAATTGAGTCTTTTCTTTTTTCTTTAAATATATTTTTTGGGGGGATTCATTTGTGAATTTCTGTTAGCCATAGAATCTAGGTTATTGTTTTAGTTTGGGGAAATAGAACACAACGCAATGCTCAAAACGCGAACCACTATACGACAAAATGAAAAGAAAAATGTAACCAAGAGAATTTAAGAACTTTTCCAGTTTTAATAATAAGAAATAAGTTAATAATAATTAATATCTTTTAAATACTTGTGCTTTCCATAATCTTTATATAAATTCATTTATTAATTAGCTATAATATTCACATACCTTAAATACTTCTTTATTAAATATTAAAAATAAATTACCTTTTAAAGAATAAAACACCTTTGTTTTCATAATATAATTAAACAATTTTAAAAACAACACTAGCGAAGTATGATCACGAAATTTTATATAGCGTTCATTTAAACTTTTCATAACATATTGCCTTCAGAAATATCAATCGATATTTTTAGAGAATATTGAGAGAAAAATTGTGAAAATATTACTCTTTAGCAAAAATAACCCTAAAAAAGATCTTTTTGACACTTTAAAAGCAGCGATTCTCAACCTCTATATGTCTAAACTACCCTTCGAATGACCTTCAGACTCTACGCCTTCCTAAGCATGAAAACCTGAAGTAACACTAGTAATAAATATTTTACACATAAATTTTTTGTTAACCATCAGTGTACTTCCCCCTCCCCTGAATTTCACTTACGCCTCCCCAGGGAAGGGGATCGCCCCCCCCCCAAGTGAAAACCCTTTCTTTAAAGTGATTAATTTATTTTTTATTAAAATTTTCATAAATTCTGAGGACTTATTTGAAGCTTTTCCTAAACACAGAAGATGAAAAAAAATATTCAAATGTAACTATAGGTAAAGAAGATATATCAAAACCTAAATAAGTTTTAAATTCTAAAATTAGAATTTTCTAAAAAAATTACAGTCTTCACATTTTTTTTTCATTTTTATTTATTTATTTTAATATTGTTATTATTTTTTAAAAATTTTTATTTATTTATATATATATTTTTTTTTTTATTTTTTTTTTTTTTTGGGGGGGGGGTGGGGGGGGGGTGGTAAGTGTAATGATCATTATCTATTGAGACATTTGTTTAGTTTTGTTTTGTTTTGCGTTTTTAAGAAAAAGAAAAATGTGCAAATAAAAAGAAAGAAAATTTTCTGTCCCAAAACCCTAAACTTGGCACAAGAATTTGATATTAATTACATTTTTTGCTCAACACGAACTTTTATAATGAATTTTTTAAACATGTGTAGTAAATATGAATAAAGAATTTACCTCACTCAAAATGTAATTATCTAAAACATCTCCCTTGAGCCTCATCCACACGAAGTATAAGCAAATAGCTAACACAGATGATGAAACTTCGAGCATAAGAAAAAAAGTTCATAAAACATTCTGAATTAAGTTTCTTTTCCCCGAAGAGTTAGAAAATAAAACTGGATGATTTTAATGTTTATAAACATATTCCACGCGGATTATCAATCTTAATTTTTCGGGTATTTTGTGTTTATATTTTAACCGCACTGTTGTGTTATATTTTTTTTTCTTCACTGTCACAAAATTCCGGTTGATTTCAAATTTGAAATAGGCATATTTAGGCATTATTACCAACGAAACTTCTCATATTTATGTTCACAGTTTCATAAACTGCAGGGATTGCTTTGATAATTCTGTTTATTAAAAAACAACAGCTAGCGTAAAATCAATTCAAATTATTTATAATTGCAAAATTGCAATGTTTCAGGTTTCTCTAAATTAATAATTCGATAAAATATTTAAAATTTGACAAAAAAAATTACCACTTCTTCCCGAATGCAGAAAAAAAAATTAATAAAAGAAAAAGCAGGTGAATTTTCAAGGGTTCGTCGGAATGAATGTAGATAAGAGTTCACCGCCAAAACCATGCATTCAGTTTTTATTCCAATGCATTTATGTCAGCATTTTTGTTTCCGTTTATAAATTTTAGAATAAAATTATTTAATGAAAAAAGAGTGCTCTTTCTACAGTGTTCCATTCTTCATGCACACAGCGCTCTGAAATGTAATGATATCTAGCACGGTTAATATAATATCCTATGAAATTACTGAATATTTCATACAGATCTGCGAACTTTTCTTAGTTTGAAAACACTAAATAATTTCAGTAAAAAAATCCATCGATTTAGATCAGTTTTGCACTATCCCTGAAAAATGTCTGACAATGAACAAGAAGCTCCGATCACCTAACTATTTCAGACTAGATGACCGGAATGATAGAGAATAGTGAGTTAATGATTGAAACAATTAAATTCCGTTAGAATACTAATCATTCCATACCAGATACAGGTATATTAACGAAGAGTTTTAGCTGACAAGTGTCGGGATCTTATCACTATAAATATGTATAGTACACGACAAAATAAATAATGAATTTAAAATCTTTACGTCCATTTTTTTATTCTTTTTGTTATATAGGGAAGCTACTTTAAAATTAAAAAAATACTTCTCTTCCCCCCCCCCCAAAAAAAAGGGGGGGGGGGGATTGGTCTGAAATGTTTCGGCACAGGACATAGATCTTATTCGCTGTCTGTCGGGTAAAATTTTTAAATTTTCCCACTCAACAAATCCAATTTTAAATACAAACACAGGTGTTACATATTTTATATAAAATGAAACTTCTCTAAGACGGCCAGTCACAGTTCCGAAAAAAAGTGGCCGTTTTGAGGGGTGCACGGCTAGAAGCTTCACTGTATGTGTATATATATATATATATATATATATATATATATATATATAGAGAGAGAGAGAGAGAGAGAGAAAGAGAGAGAGAGGGAGGGAGAGAGAGAGGCAAGTTGCAGGCTTAAGCATACCGCTTCTAAAAACAAAAAATATATTATTAATCTACTAAAATATCGTCAACAGCATTAACTGTGTGAATTTCTAGAAGCTACTTTAAATTTACAAAAAGGAAACAAATTGTAAATTATAAATACGTTTTCTTTCTCATTTTCAGATATGTCAAAAAGTTTCCAGGCAAAAAATTGCTTATAGTAGCATATGATTTCCAAGACGGGGTACTACACTAGGTTACGCACAATGACAAATCACAGCATTTATATTGGATAAAAATAAGCACTTAGTTTCACAGCACTATTTTGCAAGGCTGATGTCTAAAACGAGAATTTAAAGTATAAGTAATGGTTGGTGAACAACTTGAAACGCAATTTTAAGCTTTGAGCATTTTTTTAAATTTCCCTAACAATTTTTTAAAAATTTCATGCTTTCAAGTTGTTTTTTTCCGAACATTTTTCTCAGATTATGTAAATCCCTCGACTGACTCTGCTTTCACTTAAACCCTGAATTCAGTAAAATAAGGTTAGAAATATATCAAATACATCGAACAAAGTATTGATAATCCATTAAGATCTACCGATAACCTTTTATAAAATCCCAAACAACTGGCTACTTCTACGAAGTATAGCTAAGTAGAGCAGTGAAAATGATATTGAATAACTGAATACACAGACAAATTTCTCGCGCAAACTTAAAAATAAGAAACAACATACAAAAAGAATACACAATCGTAATTCACGACAACTTTCTATATAGAAAAAGTAAAAGTAAATTGTTATCTTCGGGTTTTTGTTTTATAAATAATTACTACCGGTCGCTCATCTGTCGCACGCCGCAACCATGCCAAACCTAGAAACCTCATATTCCCCGCCAGGAAAACATTTTCTCAATTAATAGCTCTGGATGCGTCTTCTGACAGGTTTCTTACGAGGAGCGGAAGAAATTAGGAGAGAGTTGTTCACCGGCAATTTAAGATAGATCATTAAAAGAAAGCGCACGGGGCAGCAGAAGATAATTGGTGGGTAAACATTTCCGAATTCGTTACGAATATCAGGATCGAAATATCGCACGAGTGCATGCACAAGTGAAGGAAGCAGTTTTGAGAATTAATTATGTCTATTTTTTTCATATACTTCAGCGTGACGTCGATTGAAAATAGAAACAATTTATATTGACAAGAGAGCGAAAATAATTTAGCATATAGTACAAGAGTTAGCAATTAAACAAAAAAATGAATGAAGGCTTGTTTGTTGGCTCGTGTTTCATAACAAACGAGAGAAAAAAAATCTAATCTCAAAATTCACTGGATATCCTCAGTATCAATCAACAGTCTTACTGCATTCACTTGCTATGGCAGCCAAAAAGAAAAAAAAAAAGGCCCAACTTTTTCTATTATTACGAAGCTGTCGTCGATCAAGACTGCATAAAGTTAAAAATATTTACAGCGAACGATCTAGATCGATAGCGATATTCGAAGCCTTTACTACGGCATGAGACGTTTTAATAAAAGAAAACATGTTTTAATGAGCATAACCGATGATAATCTTAAAGATGTAATGCATCAACTTTAATGACCTGAAGAGATTTATACCCTAGACAGCAGAAAGTATGATTATTTCCAACTACAAAATTATTGCGAAGACTAAAAAAATCTTAAAACGGATTGGGGAAAAAAAAGTGCTCACTAGCAGTTTCGGTTATAGATCACTGCAGAATCGTGCGCTATCTAAACAGCAGAACATGTAAGCAAACATTCAAAAATTAAGAAATATCAAGTTTCGAAGATATACGACCAGCGGCGCACCCAGGGGGGGGGGGCAAGGGACCCTGGCCCCCTCCCAAAGAAATAGAAATTGCATTATGGATATTGATTTTGCATTATAAATATTTTTATCCGTTCATCTCGCCCCCCCCCTACCCTCATGCATTATAAATATTTTATCCGTTCATCAATAATTCTCAACCTTCAAACTTCGTTCCTGAATCTCTAATTCTGAAGTAGGATTTCAGAAAAGGTTTCGTAGCATTCAAAACACGCCAAATAATAAAACTACACACAAACACAAAATTAAGTAATAAATAAAGTAAAATAAAGGAACTTTACGAGAGCCGTTCGACAGAGTCAGAATTCGACCATGGGTTCCCACGTTTCGAGGCCTCTTACAGTGAACTAATCCATGGATGTGATCAAATATTATTTTCAATTATTTCCCACATATTTCCCCCCTATTTTTATATGGCAAAATCCATACAAAAATATAAACCTGATTTTAAAAAATATCTTTTTGTTAAGGATTGATTTAACAATGACTGATTTAAATTCGATTCTTTCTGGGTTATGGAAACCGGGATCTTTTATAGATAATCTTGATAGACACTAAAACGACAAATGATTGATGTTTGCAACTAAAGTTAAAAAAAATTTATAGCCACTAAAGAGATATATATATATGAAACTGACCATCAAACAATAATTGAGAATTTAGTCGAAGTTGTTTTTTTTATTTTTTTTAAATAATGCCAATGTATGTATACACGTAAATTGCAAAACTACTTTTAATTAAAGGTTCAAATGCAGCCCTAATTCTTTTCAAGTGGTAAGATACAAACTTGAAGGTCTCTCTTCTGGATTACAACCTAAGTCATTCTTATGACCATACACTAATAATATGAGAGTCCTTGCATCATCATCAACAGCCACCCTGAAATTCAATATTACACAATAAAACAATTTCATACCTGAGACTTTGGCTCTTCAAATCATTTATTGTTATATTTCAATATAAATCATACTCAGTTCTAAGAAATAATTTTCCTTTTAAAAGAAACCTGAAATAAAGTAAGCGTACAATATATATTTACCTTAAGGTTTCCTTTTTCACAACTCTGGGGAAAATATTTTATTGTTCACATATTTGTACACTCAGAAAATATTCAGACGAGAAGCATCTGAAAAGAAAATGCATAAATGTTAATTCTTTGAGAATTTAAAAAATATATAGACCACAAACATCGGGAAAAAAATTAATTAAAAATTCAATATAATTCTTCAAAATTATTAATGCCTATTAACAGCTGTCAGACTGATGACAGGTAATGATCTTTGATTTCTGATTTTTTTCTGCTATAGATCTGATTTCAGAACCACAATACGATGTCAAGATACCTACCGCCCGCAATTTCTGCAGCATCTGAAAAGGAACTTCAATATCCCAGAATAAAACCTAAATATACTTTTATTAAGGCATAATAGGTGGAAAAACACACAAAGACTTTAACAAAGATTTAATCATCTATAACTGTGAAATGTAGAAAAAAGAAACGTAGATGTAAATGAGCAAAGTATATTGTGATGTTAAAAATTTCAACGAAGAAAAATGAATGAGATAAAATAGAATGAGATAAATTAATTTTATAGTTGAAATTGCATATATTGAAAGTTATAACAATACCACAAACGTCATTATTCTAAGAAAGATCTAATTCCGAAGTAATAGCTATTTTATTTGTAACTAACTCTCCTAAGATAAATTAGTCTGGCTTAACTCGGAATAATTTGGAAGAAACATACCACAATACAAATCCAGTCAGTTTTTCTTTAACGGTATTTTTCACCTGCTAAGTAGATAAAACTAAATGCTCGGTTGTACATTGCAAACTAGTAATTTTAAAGAATCTTATAATTTTCACATACATTAATTTTATAATTATTGGATATTTAACGATTCTGTTTCATGTACACTTTAACTACATTTTAAAAATTTATACCGGGATAAAACTACCCTTAGGTTGTGATAGTTCATAAAAATATTATAAACTCTGGCATTTTTTTACCATGTTTTTATTAACTTGCTTTCTTGTTTGTTTGTGTGTTTGTCCCTAACAAATCTTGCAATAGATTTTTAACTAACTTCCCGACTAGCTAGACATTTGAAACTTTTAGAATAGCTCAGAACACGATGACAATGCATTTTTTTAATACTTTCAGCCATCTTTAAGCAGATTTGAATTCATTTTCAGTTAATTTTGTTTTATAGACAGGTGCAGCCATCTATCGACCGGGACGGGGTAAAAGTTAAACGCAAGGTAACTTCCGATTAACTTCATTTTCAAGTTGATGGGATAATTCATGAAAAAAAATTTTTTTAAGTATTTATTAATACATAGAATTGTCAAGTTTATATGATTCAACAGAAATTTTAAAACATTGTATATAAAAAATTCTTTTTATCTTGTAATTATTATTACATATCCTTCAATAGAAATTTACAGTCTCGGTGAATTTGAGATTTCTTAATACTTTATTTCGTACTAGCTGAATACCCGTACTTCGCTAAGGAGTACATTCAAGTTAAATACAACGGTCAATATATGAAATTAATGCCAATAATTAATATATATATATAATAAATACAACGTTTAATGTATTCTATTGATGTAAAAATATATATATATTTATAGAAAATCTAACAAATATTTTTATAGACAAAATAATGTAGAAGAAAAATATTCAAATTAAATCTAATAGAACATACTAAAGAATATAGTACAGTTTGAAGAACATATCTTTTACTTTATTTTAATATTTTTTTGGATAATGTCCAATCGTCTGCCGCATTAGAAAGAAAAAAATATTTGTCTATTTCGTTGTTATGCACGTGACACAAAATTAATTTAAAGTATCACAAAAAGAAAAGGAACCACGTGATCAGCATTTAATAAATTCTAAAAATTATTCAAAAATTTACCAAAAATCAGAAAATGGTGGTAAAGATTCGAAAAAGATATTATTTTAAAGGAATTTTTATGGTCTTTCTCGTGGTATAAATTTTATAACCCTCAGATTATTATTTTAAATGCAAACTTTAAAAAATGTTACAAAAACAGCTTAAAAGTTTAATTTTAAAAAATCTAAGAATTTTTCAAAAATATTTCTTATTGTACCCCTACACTATAAGAAGAATCGACATGCAAAATTTCAGCCCTTTAGGTCCAGCGGTTTGGTTTGAGCGTTATATGTCAGTCAGTCAGTCTATTACGGAACTGTTTATATATATATATATATATATATATATATATATATATATATATTAATTATGCATTGTTATCTAATATGTAATTCGGCAAAACCTACGTAAATATCAAATTGGCATAATTTTGCTATCACGATAAACGGTGACAGACTATATCTTACAACCTTACCGTATTATTGATTTTACACTCACAGGATAATGATCAAGAAATTTAATTTATTGGTGAAAAAAATAGAAACTTTAATTTTAAAAAACGCAGCTACTTATTTTTAGGAACTGAGAACTCTGACTTCAAATAATGTATAAACAACAATAACAACAAAAAGTTATTCCAAAGGAATTATAAGCACCAGAAACTTGGAAGGATATTTAAAGAATGTGGAAACCATGTGGATGTAAATAACATCTATTCTTATCGGGCGATAGCGAATTTATTATGCAATAACATTCTTGAACCTAATGACTAATCGAGAGCAAGGAAATTTCAAAGTGAGAAAATGAAATCATCAAAACAAATTTTGACAATGATTAGATTTTATTTATTTATTTATTAATGCTAGGAGACATTCTGCTACAATAGCTCTAAGTTTCAGCTTATTCTGTCACCAGAGCCAAAATGTAAACATTATTTTGATGGAAAACTTCAAAATCTGGCAAACACGCAACATCAATGCAAGCACTAAATTCCAGTGCAATTTTTTTTTTTAAACCTAGAGCTCATACAGCCAAATTTCAAATTTATAAGTTCAAAGATAACAAATTTTCAATCTCCATTTTTATCATTACGCATCGAACGACAGAACAATACACATAATGCGTAAAAAAGTACGATAATCGTAAAACGCTTTTATTGAAAATAATCTCCCATTGCGCATTGTAAATGTGGCTCTGTTGGTTGCTTAAATGCCAAGGTCACCAACATCTGACGTTTTCCCACGCGCGTGCACATAAATTTAAAATAATGTCCAAGTAAATCGAACACTTTTATGCCATCCAGAGATAATTATGCACTAAAATTACCACAATAAAAGCATGGCACTGACAAAAAAGGAAGGGCAAAATCGCTTCAATGAGAGAATAATTGCTTAGTGAAGTCGGGCTGTTTGGTATAGATACTGGGTTTAAAGAGAATAGGAAAACTGACTTAACAAGAGACAGTGAAGGAAACTACAAAAGCATAAATAATCAATGGTGAAATCTATTTCGTATAAAACATAAAAGATTAGGTTAAGTTACGACCACTAAAATGCTATAACGCGAAGAACTTTAATATACAACGCGGATATCTCAGACACCTGTTGGAAACTTATCAAAATCAATATAATTAACACCAACTGAAAACAGTTTGGCTTCTATACGTTATACGTATAATCTCGAAGAAAATGGGGTAGAAAAATTTCACGTAGTCTCTTCTAATGAAACTACCGCGGGTTATTAACGTAAGATTACTTATCGTTACTTACCTCTCTTTTTTTAACGCATTTTGATACTTTTCTGTCTAACTGTTTACTGCTACTGGGTTTGGCGCGCTGCCAAAATTATAACTCGCGACGCAGGACGGACACTTTCTTTTCTTCCCGGAGGACCGTTATTGAGGAACGTAATCCTACGTTAAAATATAAAATGCATATTAAAAAGAGAAGACAGCCGAAGTGAAATAATGGGAGAACACAACACTAAAAATAAAATGCTATGTAAAGTGCCCAGCTAAAAACTAATATTTAAGAAACAATATATATCTAATTTCATTAAACTATTCCATGAATTTTTTTTAAGGTCGGAAACTTACAAGGATATCAATAAATAATTTGTAAGTAATTTGTAGTTTAAGATGATATTACAGAACTTATTCGAGTCAGTGGCGCATCCAGGGGGGGGGGGGGCAAGGGGCCCTGTCCCCTCCCCCATAAAGAAATAGAAATTGCATTATGATTATTGATTTTGCGTTATAAATATTTTAGTCCGTTCACCCCCCCCCCCCAAGAAAAAAATCTTGGCTGCGCCACTGATTCGAGTAAACAGAACCTCAGCTATTTACTTTTACTTTCTGAGAGAAACGAAAGTTTTTCGTTCCACTAGAATCTTAAGCAATTTTCATCTTTCAAAATACTTGAGTCATTGTTCACAGATTTTTCTCAATATCAAATTCACACGAAGACTTAAAAGGATTTCCTTTTACCACATTTAGTCAAAATAAATACGATTCTTGTACATGTACTCCGCTATAAATGAAATTCGCGAGAGGAAAAATTTCGTGCAGGATATCCGAACTTCACTGACTGAATTACTGAATTAGAGAGAAAAAAAGTTACAGGGTTAAAATACCATTTGTGAATTTTGGCACTGTTTGGCTGTGTTCCAAATGCTGCCATCATTCTCTGGACTATTTGAGCTAAACATTTTCCCCAAAGGACCCAATAAAACTTTTTTCATTCAACTCTTTTCCAAGTAAGTAAAATAAAAACTACAATTTAGCTAGAAAGTCAGAACTGCAGAGTTATTCATTCAGGTTTATTTCAGTATTTTGATAAAATCTTCGCAGCAGAATGACACACGGTTCAGGTAATTTTGCACCTTTTTATTTTACTCTTTGTTTTGGAGTCCTGAATTGTGCGGTTCAGTTTCAGATATATCCCACTTATGAGCGAATACTCTGCACACCACTTTGGTTCGCAAGGCTCTCGAAATGTTATCGTTCGAGATCAAAGATCCGCCTTCTTTTAAGAAGCAATACCTATACCATGAGCAATAAATAATTGAAAAATTATGGGTTCAAATATCCAGCACGGCGGTAGTAATGGAAACAGAAGAAAAGGCAAACCCCTTTACAACACGGTCTCGCTCTAACGCAGTTCGAGGAGCGAGAAAATCCCCGTGTTACAACACGACACGAACAGATGGAGAAAGTCAAAATGGAAGAGGACAATAGCACAGATATACACGCTGAAGTTAAAAATTTTAAGCTGAAAAGTGTACAGAAAAAAATAAACATAGACGAACAACTGGAGTTTAATTTTCAACAGATAGAAGCCGAAAGAAGCGCGAAATCTAAGTGAAAGAACTTTACAAACGCTTATCCCCATAGAACGAAATTTATACAGAGCTTTCATGCAAACGCAAACAAACGGAAATGCAGATTTTATCGGAAAAAGTGGGGGAGAGAAATCAAAATGTTGCAGATGAGAGCTCAGAAGAGGATATTTTGCCAGAATGCCATCGGCTACTGGTGTTCAGCAGTGACGAAGAAAACATTACGTAATATTAACATGTAATATTTTCCCATCGATTGATTGTTTAAACCAGCGTTTCTTAAACTGTAGGTAGCAACACCAAATGGAGTGGCAAAGCGAAATTTTCGGGTCGCGAAAATTTAATTCTGATACATGAATGTAATTCTTGTCGCCCGCCGCGAGTATCTTAGACATATTTTATTTACTACTGTTTTTCCCATATACTACTATTTTTCATATGTAGTATATTGTTTACCAAAAAAAATTATTTTTGAGAAAATATTTATCTTTACATCCTTATTTCCTGGGGTCGCGAAAATATCTCAATGATAAAAAGGGGTCGTGAATGAAAAAAGTTTAAGAAGCGCTGGTTTAAATAAACATTTCTCTAAGTTTTAAAAGAAAATAGTATAGTTTTGTTAATTTGGGGATCCTAACTTTTTTTTTCTTTTTTATAGCGGCTCTTTCTTGCACATGCTTTTCTTTCGTACAAGAGCTCGCCTAAGACAGCATGTCTTACAAATCTAACGACCATGTCCTACGGGGGTTACCAATAAGAATTTAGAGACATGTGTCAAAAGGTCGAAATTGTATCCAACCCCAATCCTGTTTTGTTTACTACGTAGCAGTAAACAAAATATAAAATAAAAGGCCACTCACAAACACTTTTTTTTTCACAGTCGCAAATTATTCCGTAAAACAAAAATATCCTATGATTTGGTATGGCATGTTATCTCATTTAGAAAATAATTATATACATTGTTTATAAGTTGGAAATTCATTTTTAGTTATTTATTTTGTATTTCCATCTCGTAAAAACTACCTCTATGAAAGTGAAAATTAGTGTTCTATAACGTAAACTTCTAGTTCTTGGAAAGCTTTTAAAAAGTCAAAATAACTACTACGGGAAAATAAATTCAGCTTAGGTATATTTTTTAAATGAAGCAAAACAGGCAATCAAAATTGATAATTGTTTCAGAATTACAAGCATCCAAGGCTGCGGAAAAATTAACTTTTGAAACGAGCCACTTTTCTTTTGGTAAGGAAAAATTAATGAGAATTTATATTAAGAAATTCATCCATGCGGTATTTGGAAATAATCTATAAAAAGATTCATTGTATTTGAAATAATTCAGCTTTAATTTTTTATGAGATCATTGAGGAGGAGTGGCGTAATTAGTGAGCGTGGTGAATTTAATTAAGAATCCAATTAAAAATGTTAAATAGTAATATTCAAAGTAGGGAAAACATGCAAATCCATATTAGAGTGTATTCTTAAGGATTATTATTTTCTGTCCTATCTTACATTGCTTCTTGAAATCAATTTATTGGAATTGGATGAAATTCTCCGACAAAATAAATGAACTACAGAGTAGTTTTTTTTTTTTTTTTTTTAAGTAAAATGTCTCTAAGAGCCGATTCCAGGATGCAAATTAAAACGAAAACTAACTTCCAATGCTATCTTACTCCAGTTCCCATTAAAAGCACACACGCTATAATTAAAAAACATCAATCCCTTTTTCACTTTGTATCAATCACCGTCCTTCTTTTCCAGTGACTTTCCCACACGGGAACTAGAATCCAATATACAGGCAGGAGAAAAACACGAAAAAAGATTACGATCCAATGACAGACCTTGCATCCGGCCATAAACACCTCCCCCTTCGCATTCCACAACACCTGGGTTATAAATAATTAAAAACAACCGGTGGAAAAAGTTCAGCTAACAGCGCTCTAAAAGAGGTTTAACGTGCATCTCATTATGCATATGTCCAGTTTTAAGTCACAATGAAGGCACGAGGACACAAACGCGCTTTATTCAAAAACACGAAGAGGGAAAAAAAATACAACGAAAGGAACCTCACACGTACTATTTTAAACCTACATATTTTTTCGATAACAGAGATGCAGATAAGGATGGTAACATAGCAAGGCGTATGGGAAACAGCCATGTTTGGTCACAGAATATGCAGATGTTTCTAATTAATGAAGAACAAATGGAATTAAGACATCGAAAAATCCAATACCTATAAAACAAAAAATAATATCCCAGGAATTAAAAGAATTGAGATCATGAATAATTTGACAAAGTTCTCGTAAATAATTTAATAAAAAAAACTTATTTTAATAATTTCGTGTCAAACAAGAGGGCAACTACCTTAAGGGCACGGCGTAGTTTGTGGAATTTTCAACTTTTTAGAGGTTAAACCTTTACAGGTAAGAATTTATTTAACTAAAAAAGATGTCTGGACTCAAGGACTTAGCCAGAAGAAACCTACTAAATATTCTACTAACCACGCAGCCCTTCAGTGAAGTCACTAAAATGGAAAAGAGACATCTATGGCCAGAAGTAATGGACTTATCTCTCGTCCCCTGTTAATGGGCTACTCAGCATGACAATCGATGAATATCTGGCAAGACAGACATTTCAAAAAGCAAATTTTCTCAAGAATTTTACGCGCGCCTACTTTTTAGTCAATCTCACCCACAACAGATAGAACCATGTCGTCCCGTGATTTGCAATGTAATATTTTGAAGATAAACTTCAGATATAAGTTGAAAGATTTAATTAAAAAATTGAAGCTATGATTTGAAGACCCCTACTTTAGCTCATGCTGAAGCAAAGGTGACGGAAGGACCCAGTGGGAATATCGAATATAATACTACCTCTCCCATTTCATGATGAACAGCTGTTATGATCTTTATTAATTTGAGGGGGGGGGGTGTTATTCACGCGTCTAACGCATGGCGGTAAGACCCCCCCCCCCTTCTCTCTGCCCAGGCGCCTCTGTACTAACATATCGATTACATTTGATGGTTTTCTATGAGTTAATTAAGATGAATACTAAATAGTTGAAAATGAGCGAAAGGCATTTATTTCAGTCCGAATAACAGCTTTAAAATAAAAATGAGAAAATGTGCTTTCAAAAGATATTTTATCAAATGACATCCATGCAGAGTGCAGGGAGAATGGATGCATCAAAGCATTTTCCCCTCGATAAAAACAGATCAATAAGAGTTCTAAAAACATGAGTTATGCGCCGAAAATCCAAAATGATTGATAGAAAAGAATAGAATTCAGTTTTAAAGATATGGCAGTATTTTAGTTAATAATAGAATGTTCTAGAAAAACAGTATATGCGAAATTTTAACATTCTGATGTGGTATAAATCGAAAGGTTCTTCAACTTTCTAGGTACACCATCTTCTTGTTAGGAAAAAAACACGTTTACAATTTTAAAAAAATAGTAAAATATGATTATTTCAAACTGGCATAAGAAGAGAATGCCTAGGTAAGTAGAAAGCAATTTTAGTTTTCCGAAACATTTAAAAATTAGATATAAAAATTTATTTACAATTCGATCGATAAAATTATTTGGAAAACATTCACATAAACTTTAAATCAGTAAAGTGACATCAAAATATTCCCTATCCAACATAAATTTTAACACGTACTAAGAAGCTATTGGGTTAATAAGTTAAGTAAACAGATACACGTGTAAATGATGATTATTCAAAGAATCTTCAAAACAATTTTTTTATGAAGTCGAGTTTTTCATACGGGCTGTCATAAGCTATTGCGTTTTCAATTAAGGCAACATCCCAAAGCAGTTGTAAATATTGACTCATTAGAGCGCACGTAAACAAAATAACTCATCACGAAAGACTTACGGGTAAACACTTCTGAATCACTCTGAAGTGAAAAGATTCCACTTGATGAAACATCTGTTTTTCGCGACGGATATGAAAGTGACACTGCTATTGCACCACTGACGTCAAGTAGCATGAATGAATCCGAAAAATCGTGATTGCTAAAAATGTAAAAATAAAAATGCTCTGCAACTCACACTCCTAAAAATGCGCTGCTCTCAAAATATTTCTAATTAATAACTTTTAGGGACATTTAAATATATTAACATCTACCACAAGCTACTGCATTAATAAAAGGAACTGCATTTGGTACTCAATATCAGAACAGTAAGGTTACAGAATTATTCATCTTAAGCAAGTTAATCAGAATTGGGGGAACATTTTTCCAATAATTTAATTTTTTAAAAAATCAGTAAACTATTCTGAGACATCGAAGGACGTTTTCAACTCTATTTACGAAATCCACGTGCCCAGGAAAAAATCTAAAATAGACATTTGGTATACACATTGAATTAATATGCGAGGTGCCGAAATTGCGTGGTGGTCCACAGCTGAGCCCCCCCCCCCCTACACACACCCTCCCCTTACAGTTCCTGATGAACAATTTTAAATCCATACTTCTCAAGTTATTACCCTCATCGTGAATTCATATGCAAATTTAATTATGCACAGCGTGGACAAACATGGCGCCACCCCAATTCTGAACCTTGAGTTTTAAATATGTGTCAAGTCACCTTGAAAACAAGTGTCAAGAGTGAGGATTTTTTGATATTATGCACGTGTGTGGTAACAAAAGGGGAAAAGATGAGAGAAAAAAATAACAAGGTCAGCACAGATTTTTAAATCGAGTAGCCTCAGAGAACAAAGGAGTTCCTCATTTTCATTGGGCAAGAGTTTCATGTTATACAGGGAAATGAACTTCAGGTTATTTATTTCCAACTTTACCTTGTGACTGTCAATTTCCATTACACAATGCATCATCAAGCTAATGAAAAAGGCAAAAAGAATTACCTGAAAATTTTAAAAGATGAAAACTTTAAATCTCGAGTATTAATATACTTCGCATGTAATTATATGAACCTAGAATTAAAGAAAAAGATACAAAAACACCTCACCTAAAATCAAATAAATACTTCATTTTTCTAACAAATTCTTACCATTCAACTTTCCCTGCAGTACAACGTTTGCAAAAAAAGCGAATTTACGTCAAGGAGCCGAAATTTTAGTTCTATAAATAAATTAATAAAAACAGAAATTCAAGAAACGGAATCATCCTCTAGTAGGAGGTAGTTTCAAAAAACGACGATGCAATTTGTTGTAGCATTTTGAATTGCCCTAACACAGAGATGTTATAAGTTAAAGAAATTGAAATTTCACTTCTCATGTTTAACTCAATTTTACTTGAAAGGTGACACCTTTCAGAAATGAACATTTCTTTTATATTCGGTAAAAAATGGAAAATCATACGAATGCACTGCGAATAAAATGCAATAAATTACTACGGGAAATTTCGATAGGACGTTTTACACATAGAAAGATAATTGTAACTAAAAATTTAGTAAGTCATACCTACACAAAATATCTAAAAGAATATGACTCCAGTATTTTACAGAAATTAAATGTTAGCATTCTCAATAAATACTTACCTAGTGTATTTGTATCTAGTTTTCGAGAAAATCTAAAACAAAATATTAACAAAAATCTAAATATTTAATTTTTGCATTAAAAAATAACTAAACACTTTTTTAACGAATTGCGATAATTCTATGACATTCTTTTCAACTAAATAAAACAATATGTAAGCTTTCATTTTCAAAGAATTAATAACAGATGATAAAACATTTCTTGAAAATGTTCAAAGTACATCCGATTTTTAATTGTTAAAGACTAAATAAGTAAATATTAAAGAAGAGAAATAGACCATTATTCAATAGATGGCGGCATATAATTTTCCTCTTTTGATAAACTCTTCGTAAAAATATTGATAAACTTTTGATAAACTTTTCGTAAAAAGATTGTAGTTTAGCCTCTAAATTTAATGCTTTAGGAACCTAACCAACAGAAAAATATTTTTGTAAGTTAATAATACAGCAGTGAAATATAATTCCGTAATAACTGTGTATGAACTAAAGGAAAATTCATTCCACCATTTTCTCATTCACACAAAACAGAAAAGACTAGAAAATTTTCGGACATAATTTTTCATTTTAGAATATTCCAAATAATTGAATATACTTTTTCTCTCTTTACCTCCCTTTTAGGTAAAAATTGATGGAAATTCATGATTTCGATTTCGATTTTAATTAAAGAGATTTGAAAATTTAAATACTCACTTAAATATAATTTTTAAGAATATCCAGTAAGAATTCAAACATTTTCTCGACTGATCATCAGTGCCATACATTCGTACCAAGTTCAAAGTTCACCACGGTCGAGTTTGAGTTCACATTTGTGACTTGTGCTTAAAAATAACGTACGTTATTTATTTTTTTTAAACCGCACACCTAAAATAAAGCAGCTCAACAGATGTCACAAAAAAGATGAACGGTCACAATACATATCAACGCTCTACGTGTTGCTGAAATGATTCACTAGAAAGAAATACAAATAGCTTTGATGGATTTTTCAATAGCGATAGTTCGATTCCTTGTACCAACACGGCTTAACCCGCAAAGCTCCAATGCAAAGGCAGGAAATGCCAAAGGTATTTGCACATACGTACGAGTTGAGTTGTCAATGTCAAAATGCTGGGTAAATAAAACATTATACGAATGTACTCGCAGAAAGTAAACCTGAGGCCATAAAATGCTTGAAAGTCAAAATGACGTTGCCACTTTCGGTGTGATAGCAATCGATTTTTAATCGAAATTTGTAAATGC
This sequence comes from Dolomedes plantarius, assembly GCA_907164885.2. Classification (NCBI taxonomy): domain Eukaryota; kingdom Metazoa; phylum Arthropoda; class Arachnida; order Araneae; family Dolomedidae; genus Dolomedes; species Dolomedes plantarius. Next base: position 126,014,569 of record OU015493.1, on the reverse strand, counting down.
AGAAAAAAAAAATTTTTTTAAATATCAGACAACCTAGAAAAATTTAACATCGGTGTTTTTAATTTCTCCACCCACTCACTACACATACACCCAATACGGTAAGTAGGCATTTATGCTAGGGATATTTGACCATATCTTACACTGCGAGTTTTTGTTGGCTGTTTTCAGTATGGAACCACAATGACTATAAACTAACGTCATTCACATCCTAGGATCGGCCAGTACAGCAACATCGACTTTTGCCAAGGATTCGAACCCGGACCCACGCGTAGCACAGCAAAGACTACGTAAATTTCCATACGATACACGGCGCCCAGCAACAAAATCAATTTCACCCGCTACATCTTCTAAAAAAAGCTCTGTGAAAGACCAATAAAATTGGAAATTATTTTGTAAAATTGATTTTAGCGTGTACTGTATTTGCAATATTGCTGACATGAAAGGATAAGAAAATAAAAATCAGCACAAAGTCTTACGAAAATATTTTAACTCGTGCATTTTATGAGTGAAGCATGTTGAAACTGACAACAGTCACACAGGTTCATAGGTCAAGATGATCAGTTCATACAATATATTGTCTATGGAATACACATGCAGCACTGTGGTTGTACGAAACATGCAATCATTTCAATAGAAAATATTCGAGCACAAAGAGGCTTTAAAATATCAGTAAGTAAGAAGACATAATCAGGATTACGCAAAGGAATTTCTCTCTCCTCCGAAAACTCACTTCTATAAGATATTCATGGCACCATCCACGTCATGGTACACAAAGCTTAGGTGTCGTTTCTTTAAGCTGGCATGATGGTGGTCTGCGCATTTGCGTATCACGTGATGATGAGCATTCACGCATGAACGTCCATCTGTCAAGGTCTGAGTGGCGATTAACAACAAGGTTTCAAACCGCCCTCAAGGTTGAGTCATTAAATGTGTACGCTAAGGACCGCTAATGGTGGAAAGATAATGACAGCGCGAAAGCTGAACTTCTGACAGAGTTTGATATACCACAGAGTTAAATCCCATAAATTTTCCTTTTGTCCGGGACATAAAACAGCAAGATACAAAAAGAATCGGTTGATCTTTTTACGACTGTAAGTAAAATGAATATTTTCCGAGACGAACAATTTTTAATGTCTTGTTATTCTGTTCTCTCTTCGCAAAAGCCTAATATTAATATACACTAGTAAAAGGAGTCAAAAGACTAAATATTCTGCGACGTCAGTTAATAACTGCAAACAGAAAAAAAAAAGCCTGTGAAATTCCTGAAGTTCTACCAACACATGTAATTGCTAAACTCATTTCCTATCCTTTTCTACAATTCAGCAGACCAAACTAAAATAAATATCTTTGATATATAACAACATACATTTAAAAGTTCCAAGAGCCCGGTTAACAGGTGTTTCAATGCATTGGCGAAATCGGCAAGAGCGCAACAGGTAGAAATTCCTGCTCCATCAAAGGGATTAGATTTAAGTTAGCTGCAGATCGACAATAGTAATTCGAACCCCTGTGTTCATAGCTGTAGGAGAAGTACAAAAAGAAACAACGACAGAAACTGAAAATAGCCAAAACATACTCAGATCTCCGCAATAAATTTTTTTAAATTAATTATAAAACATAGCTAAATAATGAGTAAACTATAGCAAGTTTGTAAAAAAAAGAATTTTTTTAACAAAATGAACTCCGGAATATCCCAGTTAATTCATGCACAGGCGAGAAAATAAAAATTGGAAAAAAGGATAGTTTGAAATTGGCCTTGCATCCCATTAAAAATTGCCCATTCAAAAGCACTTTAACTACATACAGTGACGTAAATAGCCGAATGAAAATAAAACATTCACATTTCATTTCTTCTCGAGAAAATGAATTATATGTGAACGTTATATTTTCTCCTCTTTTCTTTTTCCCTGACGGTACGGATATACGCCCAGCGATGGACAACTGTTATAAGTGATTTAAAAAGGTGTTCTAGCAGCAGTCAAATACTTGTATTTCAGGAGCATGTATCGATATACGATATAAAAAATTACTTTTATTTGAAGGTGATAGAGTGAATTTCTGGTGTCCTCTTCGCGAATTTTTTAACTAAACATACGATGGTATAGTTAGGTACAATTCTTGCAGCCGTATTTTAAAATTAAAAGTTCTAACATAGTAACTAATTTTTTTCAATAGGTAGTGCTTGCTGCTACACGCCATTTATCACTATGTGGTTCTGTGGTCCCAAAATCCTTTACTGTCTAACACTCGATTTCGACCCTCTTTTACAAATGTAAGGTTCAAGGGAAAAAGCCTATACCTCGTCAACATTTTTAAATACAAATAGTTCACGTTAAAATACAAAAATCATGTACATATTAATGATAAAACAAAGAATCCCTTTTTGTTTGATAAATATTAATGAAACTGCTTACGTTAAAAATCATGCATATATTAACAAAGAATGGGGACGTTGTTCCGTTGACAAATATTAATAAAAGAATCTTGTAATGGTAGTATAACATGTAAAGGAGAATGAACCACACACACAAAAATCAAACTTAACTGTAATGAATTAAGTACAAATCAAAGTGGTAAGCATTTGAGTTAGAGGGTAATCGGGATGTTAAGGTTATCAAAGAGTACTGGTGTGCTTTTTCCTTTGGAGACTTGTAGAGAATAGTGATCCTGAACTGAAAGAAATTCTCAACGTTTGTGTGTGTTAATGGGAGAAGAAAATGGCCGAATAACTAAAGGATCACTCGTAAACCTAACTATCTACAATACTTGTATCACTTTCTTAAAACATCTTATTCAATTAAAAAGATCGTTGAGTGCCACCGTATAATAGTTCTTAAAGTTGAGCACATATACCTATGTTCCATTACTTCGAACTTTGGTTTTAAAAAGTAATTCCTCTATACAGATAAATCAATCAATCGCAAATTCAGAAGCACTGATATTGAGGAACTCATACATCAAATAGCACTCACGCACTAATTTATATCGGAATTCAATTTAAAATGTCACTCCTGTCTACAAATTTTATAAACTGTGCTTAAAGATCACCATTTTTTTTTCTCTAAATAACTCGTATATGATTCGTGGTTTTAAAAATGCAACTTTTACAATTTTAAAAAACACTAAATATTACCAATAGAATTTGAAACCGAGAAAGAAAAATTTATTGATAATACAATAGGTGAAAAAAGTTTCCCAGTAGATCATGTTCATTGAAAAAATATATATTTTTTTAAATTGCAATATTATTCACTGTATCAAATCTGTTTTCCATGAAGCCTGGTTTAGATAATTTCCGGTTTAAAAATACAAGAATTAGATGCAAATCAAAATGAAACTCAAGAAGTTAAGGTCCAGAAAAAGGTTAAGTTTGCGGAAACAATGACGATTACAATACAGCATGCGGAAGCGTAAAAGAGTTTTACGGCCAACTGACGGCGGGGAAAACAACTAACCTTTTTTATTATTATTATGAAACAAGACCATCAAGGAATGAAAGTATGCAGTTTCACTCAATGTCACAAGTTGGACAATTGAAGAAAAGGTTGAAATTCACAAACTAACGACATAATGAAACAAAGATATCAAAAGCCCATAAACAGGATCACAGGTGTTCATTTTCAAACATTTTACAATCCTCGAAAGAGTATATTTTTTCTTCTAATGCGGAGAGGCATTTTTCTTGAGACAATAGCAACCTTTACACGTACGCTCTTTCACAAGTGCTTGGAGCATATGGATTGCACGCGGGATAACTTGCAGTACGCTCCATAGCAGCTTTCCATTCCTCTAGACACCTTCAAACGTGCACTCAATCGCGCGGGATTGTGGTTTCACGCAGGAAAGAACGTATGTGTAAAGGGCGCTATTCGCCTTTTGTTATTCACCGCGAGGTCTTGCTGGCTACTTTATTATGGTGCTATGTTTAATATCATATGCTGATACATATATTAACCATAAGATAAAATTACAGACCCTGTAAAATACACATTAAGAATATACTATGAAATTAGAGACATTATTTCCGATTAATAAATGAATTCCTGTCGTTGAAAAAGTTAAAAACACCCAACGAAACAACAAACTGTTGACGAAACAAAAACGATTCCTACCCAACGAACCCTAGAAACGATTCCGACCCAACGAAACAAACAATTTGCTGTTGTTGTTTAAAAACAACAACAGCAAATCGTCGCCCGAATTGCATGGCGGTTAGCGTAGAAAGCTACCACCGCTTGGACTAGGGCTCAAATCCCGACAAAGGCATGAATATTCCTGCATTGTCCCGTCATAAGAAGCAACGTTGTTCACCTACTAGGTGCTTCCATAATCAATGTATGAAATTCGAGGTGTATGAAGCCGAATGTTTCCATGTTAAGTGCTGCAGCACTTAAAAAATAATTATAATGAAAGATTATGACAAAAAAAGCGATAATGATAATTTAAAATTTTATCCCCAAATCGACCAGGACAATATTCCTTTAAAATAAATACTTTTAAGGGTACATAAACTAACTACCCATTTTCATTATATTAAATAGTGATCATACCAGGCAGGAATGGTAAAAATACAACTAAGTCCCCTTAATAAATGCAAACAGAACCAAGGTAGATAACAGTCAAAAGTTAGAAGCATTTATAAAATGTATATTTAAAGTTGCATCAAAATTAACCAACGTAAACTGTTCTTTAATTTATTTGTATTTATTTATTGGGTCATCCCATAAATAATGCGGTATTTAGGTAATATCTAATACGTCATAATACTGCATCATTTATGGGATGACCCGATATTTATTTATTTGGTAATCAAATACGAGATACACAATACATTGGCTACTGATAATTGCTTCAGTTGAAATTGACGGATTGTAAGATTATAAATTCGTCGACAGGTTTTGGCAATATGTAAGGTCTATTTTTATATCATATCGCATTACTTAAAAAAAGTTGTTTGTTATCTTTATTGTAACATTACTACAAGATGAGTGGCAACAGTAGTAGTTGGTTGTTATTGGAACGATTCGCTTGTATTATGATCGCCGTTGTGTGTTTTTCTTATTAAATGCCTTTATATAATATGCTTCGCCTCAGCATTAACTTTAAAAATAACATTCCTTGTTTACTAACCATACCTTATAAATACTAGCTGTAATATGTTAATTACATTCTATGATTGAATTATATATCATCACCACCTCAACAATATAAACCAAATCATAAATCCCATAGCAGCATTTCACCTGTAAATGTATCTTCCTTTCAGACTCAACTCGATCTGAACATTATGGCGGAGTAAACAACTGACAAAACAGGGAGGAAACGCGATCGAGGCATACGCAGAATTATGCTAGATATAAAATAAATATACGCTGATTTACAGAAATAAGGCCATACATTTTAAAGTTCTCTTCAATAATGTATGTCAATTACATAACAAAAATAGTTTAATTTTTTAAACTCGTAGTTTTCTTTCATTTTTTTTTCTAATTTATTATCATTCCGAGTTAATATTGTCTGGAATAACCGTTTAAAATCGAAACAAATTTCCTTTATTACGTGTATGGATGAATCAATCAATTGATAGATGGGTGGGTGGGTGGATGGATGGATGGATGAATGAATCAATCAATCAATGGATAGATTAATCCATCCAAACCGAGCCATCCTTTTGCGCAGGTACAGCATATTCACCACGTTATAGAAACACACTTATAATCCTATCTTCAAGAGTTTTAAAACTTTGATTCAACAAGTCCAAAATAAGAAAACGGATGGCATTGTTACGAAAACGCAGGAATACTTTTTCGTGGCCACACATTTTAAGAGCGGAAATGAAGAATTTCAAAGCATGCTCCACTAATGAATCAGGAAACTCCGTATAATTTATCTTGCAGATTATTGAATGTTACCTCTAGTGCGAACAGACAGGTTGAGAGACTGACTGGCTTAGTTTGCCAAGAATTGCACGCTATAACTAAACACAGTGGCGAAACCAAAAACCATATCAAGGGAGGGGGCTGATGACAATCAATACTTTAATCGCCCCTTTTGGTTGCATCGACTTTCCTGCACCTGTAAACAGGACAGGGGGGGGGGGGGGGGAGTAATAGCTCATATCACTATAACTCAGCTATCTTACAGAAGAAATTTATTTCATTCTTCAATTGCATTATTGCCGGTTTTCCGAAACTAATCACATCGGAATCAAATCTATATTTCATTTTTATAGAGCATTCATAAAATTTTATACAATTATACGTACTGGAATATACGAGTATTACCAAAAATTGTATTTAATGCTTAGGAAAAATGCACTAAGAATATTTTCTAGATGTTAAAATATGATCAACCGCCGCAAAAAAGTATCACTACATAAATGAAAAATTTAATTTCATTCGATTAACTATAATTTTATCTTTTAAACTTTACAACTAAAAGTATTCTTTTAATGTCTTTAAATTTACAAGAAAATATAAGTTTAAAAATAAATATGAAAATCAAAAAACGATCCATAACTTCCCTTTAAAAAATTCTACATCATAAGAATAAAAAACTTAATAAATAATTCATTTTCTCCCAAGAATTAAAAAATGCCTTTTATGGTTTAACGCTAAGTCGAAAAATTCCATACTTTACATTTAAAAATTCAGACTAAGAACAACGCCCATAAAAAGACATTCCTTGTGATAAAATACCGTACCAGATGTTAAAAAATTCCATATTTTAAATGAAATTTAAAAATTCAAACTAAGAACAACGCCCATATAAACAATCCTCGTGATAAAAGAAAAAATTTAAATCGAGTGAAACGGGAAGTAAATTTCACAAGAGCACTGAGAAACATATACTTAAAAAAGCCACTTTTGTATCGAAATTCTACCGTTACTGGATGCAAGTGGCATAAACGAGTGCTAAAATTTTTCGTTCAAGTATTTTGTACGTGCGATTAAAAGAGATGCTTGAAAGTCTTGTTCTACGAAAAAGAAAATCCATCTAATCCCGTCCAGTACCAATTTTTGAAAACTCTTTTACATCTATACTTTTCCTGGAACAACCTAAACTATTTACTGCCCTAACTTTTAACGCAAACGACTGCACAGAAAAACAGCAAAAGAGCTAAGCCCTAGAAATCACCTACGCAGTTTTCCAACGGAGAGAATCCGCGTGTCGCACTGCGCCTGCGCTTCTCTCACTGCAGTGTTTCAAGTTCAAGGTCACACATGCGCACCTATACATGGTGATCGCGCGTGGAGAGGAACGCATAGGTTGCTAGACTTGGCAGGATATCGACGGCGGTAGCTGCGCCAAAATCAACGAAGGTCATAAGAAGAGAGAGCAGCGGGAGAAGAAACAGTGAGGAAGGATGGGCATGTGGTTAATGGAAAATTACGATTGAAATAACACATAATTGCTCATTTAGTGCAGCAGTTGGACGCTTAAAGAAGCGAGATCGAAATTGATTGGGAGATTAACGATCTCTTCACTAGCATCAGTTTTTTCACCACCTGCATCCAGTGCTCGGAATCGTAATTAATTTCTATGGGACCGTACAAGCAGGGCAGTAAAAACGTTCTACAATTTCCATAATTTTATTTTAAACAATGAAATTTTAGAATTTCAAATAAAAATGAACTGAATTTTTTAATAACTTAATAAACATTTTTACAATTTCCTATTCACATCATTGGTGTGACAATGAAAATTTCAATATAGAAAATAAATCGTTTTTAAAACATGCCGTACAAATTTGCAATATCGTACAAGTAGCAAAAATCATTCTTTTAAATAACCGAAAATTTTATGCATTAAAATGTTAGGAATACTAAGATTTGACAAAAGAAAATAAATTGAAATAATTTTAACCTAGTGAAAATTGGACAGGAAGAGTACAAGATGTATCAAAAGTTGAGGATTCCGACGTAATATTTTGTCTCAAAAGCCGAATGACAGAATTTCCAAAGCTAAAATTAATATTTTTGTATGATACATACACATATTTATGAAAACGTGGAAAAAAGTTTTTGGCTTGAACGAAAGATACGAACGTTATGGATTTCTGGAAATTTTTAAAAGTGGTTAAAATAAGCTGACGTAAAAAAGCTTTTTCCAAAAAGGTAGGGCGGAAAGTCAATTTCTTAAAATTGATACTGATGTAAAAGTAAAATCAGTAAAATTAAAAATGTAAACGGTGAGTAAATATTTCAAACTTAATATCATAAAATAAATGCACAGGTGTATGACATTTTAATCGTAAAATTTACACATAATTGAAAACTTTAGACTCGAAAACTTTTAAACTAGAAAATAAAGATGGCTAAAAGTATCGATTTTTGCAGAATACATAATGTCATTTATTCAATGTCTTTAGAAATTCAGGAAGGAAAGGAATTAATTTTATTCGTAATATTTATTCATTTGACTCACATAAAGAATATTTCTTACGGCCTTAGACCTTTTAAGAACGTTCAATGAATTTCAATATTGAAAATAATTAGTAGAAACGAAATAAAAGATTCTTGAAATGTTGGTTAATAAAATTGTTTTTAAATTTTTTAAACTGAGAATTATATCCTTTAAAGAACTATGAATTCAAAAATACAAATTAAAAATGCCTTAAACTTTGTTTTGAGCATAAATAAAATCAGGTTGAGTTAGAAATTTTAAACTTCAACGAAAACTCTTAGTGGTTTGTTTATTCAAAAGTGTGATATAATAAGAAAACTATACTTTAATACGTAGAAATCGCTTCACTATGTATAAAATAAAGACATATAGCAGAGTCAACAATTTCACAATGTTCTGTCTACCGGAAAAGGAGAATTATGACTCCCAGTGGCGCACCCAGGATTTAACCTTTTACATGCCAATGTTCCTTTTGCGGAACATCATGTTTAATATTTTTTTTAAAATAAACTGTGATATCTGTCAGTTTGAAAAAATTACCGTTTATTATAGAAGGTATGATTGATTTTTCTTACACAAAATTAATTTTTCTAATATGAATATTTAAGCGTAGAAAATTTTCTAAAAATCAGATTTTTTTACAATTTTTACAGTACGTAAGAAAAAAAATTCTATAAAATCCCTAAAAAATCAAATCCACCCAAAAATTTCTCCATCGTACTTGCAAAGGACAAGTTTAATCACTTAATAAAAGAAATTAAAATAATAACAAGAAATAGTTCCTCAAGATTGCGTAAAAATGTAATGTTCCAAAAAAGGAACATTGGCATGTAACGATATACAAAATCAGTGATATCACACGTCTGATTCTACCGTCTGATTACTAAGAAAATTTAGCCGAACTTACAAAGCTGTATGCCCTACAAAAAGGAGACTGTTTGGACGTCGACGCAAATGACATTCGGCAGTTTCTTTGATTGCTGTTATTTAGTGGTTACCTCTCAGTACCTGATGAAAATACATATTGGAGCTCTCAGGAAGATTTGCATATCACAATTGTTAGCAATACAATGCCCAGAAATAAATTTCGGATGTTAAAAAAGTATTTCCATATTGTTGATAATAGTAAATTGGAACCAGGTGATAAATTAGGAAAAATCTTTCCCTTTTATGAAGAGATTGGAAAAAGATTTCGTCAATTTGGATTTTTTCATGAAAATATGAGTATCGATGAATCCATAGTTCCGTATTATGGACATCATTCGGCTAAGATGTTCATACGTGGAAAACCAATTCGCTTTGGTTTCAAAGTTTGGATGCTCTGCTCAGCAAATGGTTATCCTTATGCTATGTCTATCTACGGTGGAAAAAGTTCGAAAAAGGAAAATTTGCCACTTGGATTTTATTGACAATCTAGAGAAACACAAAATATTTTTCGATAACTATTTTACATCGCACAGTCTGCTGACAGATTTTTCTAACAAAGGCTTTAAAGCAATCGGCATATTCTAGAACGGGACAATGTGCTCTTAAAACAGCAAAAGAAATATCGAAATTTCAACGAGGAGAATTTCATTACCGATGCGATGGAGAAGTTTATATGTGCCATTGGAACGATAGTTCTGTTGTAACTACTGCATCAAATTTTATCACTCACGAACCATTAGGAGGAGCAAAAAGGTATGTCCGAGCTCAAACAAAATAAAGTTTATGTTCCCCAGCCTTACACTATAAAATTATATAATGAAGTAATGGATGGAATACACCTGTTGGGCCGACTGCTTGGAAGTTATCGACCAAAATTACGCAGCAAATTATGGTACTAGAACTTATTTATGAATGCATTGAATATGGTTGTGGCTGCTCGGTGGATCTTACACACTGATTTACACAAAAAACACCACATTAGAAATGACTCATCTGAATTTTAGAAGAGAAATTACTTTGAATTTGCTTCGAGCGAAATCTAAAATTCACGTTATTTAGATTTCGCTCCCCGTGCCCATCAGTCGACGTCTGCAAGAAAATCAGATGTACATTATATAGTTACATCATCACAAGGGCGTTGTGTCGTGTGCCAAAAAACACTACAAACATGTGTTTTGAATGCAAGAAAAGGCTCCATGTACACTGCTTCCCACAATATCATGGACACTGTGAAACTACTAAAAAGGATTACAAAAAAAAATAGTTTTTTAGAATGTTTTATATTTTTTGTGCTACTGGTTAAAATCCCACGCACCTTCTAAAGGATAAAATATTTTATTTTTTATTGGTAAGGTATTTTACATTTTAAAATCGCATTTATTCCTATTATGTATATTATTAGTCAAGTTTGTTTAAGTGTAAAATTGTTTTTATCGTTTCTTTATACTTTTTGCATTGCATTTCTTATAAAATATTGCGCTAATTAAAAATTTTGTAAATTTCTTTAATGAATTTTGCTTAAATTTTAGTAATTTCACACCAAATTGTTCAGTAAACCATTATTACAGCATGAAATTTTAAAAGATTCATCATACAACGCTTTGTTTTCATGAAGCGAAAAAAAGGAGAAAAGATAGCGTTACATGCCAATGTTCCAAAAATGGAACATCCGGGAAATCAGGCAAATTTTTTGTTTTATAGTCTTTGTGGGTGATTTTTAATGTGAATTTGATGAATTAGTTGTGTCTGTTATTCCTGGATCATAGTGAGGCATGTAAAAGGTTAATCTTGGGGGGGGAAGGGGGGGGGGGGGTGAACGGATAAAAATACTTATTCATTAAATTGAATATTCATAATGCAATTTCTATTTCTTTGGGTGCACCACTGATGAGTCCCCTTCAAACAGTTTAGAATTGTGTGGTATGCAATGGTTTATAATTCATCCAGTCTCATACACGGACCAATAGCTAATGATATCCTTCAAGAGCTATACTCTATTATGATATCTGAATTCAATGATTTGACTTAAAAAAATTGATGTTTTCCACATTAATATGTGAATGATTACATAAAGTACAAAAAGGTAAAAAAAATATATATATACTAAACACAAATTAAGATTATCATAATTAAGTTCTCGAACTGAAAATAACCAACATTTTAAATAAATTAATAATATATTATACCATCGCAGGCATGCAAACTCTCGCACTTTCAACATCGGCTCATTTATTTATTTTAATGTTTAGCAAGAAACTTTTAGGTAACTATAATTATAGTACTACAGTCATTAATTACATCTGCTTTATCGTTCATCTTGCAGTATTTTTTTTTTCTATCCAATAATTCAGAAAATAAGGTTTTTTAATTTTTGTTCATTAACTCTCCTGTTCATGTATTCCAAAGCGTTCAATTCTTGACATTCGACTTAGCGTTCAATGTTTGGATACACAAGTTCTATTTTTAGTATCTCCTTTCAATCGTCATACCCGTACCGCCTCTCCCTAAAACAATGCATTGCTCTTTCCAAGTCAGATAAGCCATGACACGGTGCTTTTTGCCAGAGGTATTACACAACACAAAGGTAGCGGAAACAGGTGGCAAAAACAAAATTAAATTGAGGAGCACTTCGTGTTTTTTCCCCACGAACAATGTAAAACAACGACGAACTTTCTCGAGTTCAAAATATATTTCTTTGATTATTCATTCATTGAAATCTGCACCACCAGCGTTCACGGTTAATTTTTTTTTTCTAAACCTTCTCAATCCCTTTTATCCGCAGGCTTACCTCTTAATTGTTTTTAATATTAATTCCCCACAATGTAGTTAACATACATATTCGCCTGTAAATTAACGATTTTTAACCGAAGAAACACGAAAGGAGAAACCCCAAAGGAAAAAAAAATTGTACCATAAAATTCATCACTTTTTAAGTTGAATAGAAAGCAAGAAACTATATGGCATGTAACATTATTCTAGCAAATATTAAAAATTAATTTCCCTATTTTCATGCCAAAATTTCCTGGCTTTTTTTGTTTAAAGTAAGAATTTTGGTGGAATATATCGTAAATATATTTTTAAACTGTCTTTTAAATTTCTGTAAATTAAACGAACTAAACATTTTTTGCAAGATGCAAACAAATTTTTAGATGTTAAAAATTTTGACTAATTATTGAGAACGCTTTTAAGGATTTCTTTTCCCACAGTTTGCCCATCCACAGTAAGACTATGGCAAATCACAGTACTTATAAAACAATAGAAATCTGATACAATTACGAATAACATATACGATGGCTAATGGCTGAAAATATATTTCAAAAATTCAGGCAACAACGTCGTCACGTACACAACTTGTAGGATCATACTAAACTGAGCGTTTTTAAATTACCGATTGAAATTTTTTAAATTTACTATTTAGACATATATTATAGAATTCCCCGATATTACCAAGGCTCCATAGACTTGTAGAAACCCTAAAATTGATTACGTTTTTTCACTAAAGTCTACGCTCATCACCTTACTAGCAGTGCTATTAAGCTATTCAGAGCCAGGTGCTATCGTATATCACTATAAAAGATAATCCAACAATACGTTTGCCAATGTGTCAAAATAGATGTTGTACAACTTCCGAGATTTCATGAATTTTTTTTATTTTTGATTTATTTATTTATTTTTAAACCTCGTACTTTTTGCACATCTGATATTCTTCTACAATTTGCCTCATATCGCCACCGCAGTTTACCAATAGAAAATGGCGAGAAAACTAAATACGCCGAAAGAGGGGAAAATCTTAGGGCGAATAGGTGTTCCTTAAATACAAAAAAAAATAGGCCATTTCAAAACACCAAATTCGAAATTTCAGCACTAAAATGCATGTCCTGATGTTAGGAAAAGGTAGGGAAGTTCAAGCAGTAATACAGAACAGATAGTTAACATATAGCCTTTGCGAAGGAATAGAAAGCGGTAGTACTCCAAAACCAATCATCCTCTTCACAGCAAGAAAATTTATCCAGAATCAAAAACCTTTCAAAAGATGTGTTTTCCCAAAATTCACTTCACTGACATGTCATCCGCAGGAATAGATTAAGCTGCATACTAAAAGAATTCGCCCCTACGACATATAATACACGACGAAAATCAAAATTTAGGTTATCTTCCCGCTATTTTAATTCAAACTTCTGAATAAAATTATTTGCTTCTGAATTTTTCATTCTTCATATAATAAAGTGAACTTTTTCTTTCTCTACAAATACCGTGCGGTTACCCAAAAAATAAATAAATAAAGCGAAAAATCAATATTCACACTTAAAAATATTAAAAATTTATTGCTTTGATATCCTTATAAATTTTATAAGTTAAAACTTTCTGTTAAATTCTCTATTCGGGGAAATTCGAGGATCGACTACGACTTTCCCCATCTCCTCTTACTAACAAGCTCGTTTTCACAAGGTGTAAGGCAAACCTTTAGGGTCATATTACAAAAGTAGTAGAGGGCGATAGCCCAGCTACTTCAGAAAAAAATTGAATCGAGGCTCTGTGGGAAGATCATGAAATGTTATCTTAGTGCAATAGTCAACACACTTGACCGGTTAGCAGAAGGTCCGGGTCCGATTTTCGAGAGAACCAAATCGTTTTTAAATTGAAAGAATGCAAATGAGCATGAATGGCAAGTTTGGGTCATTATAATCTCATCACTACATTTTGAGTCGAAAACGTTACTTTGAATGTTGGAGGATTACTCTGACACCATGGAAATATTTATTGATTAACTCCAATAGTAAACTCAGAGAGGATTACATGAAACTTTTGGAATACGCAAAACAAATACACACAACTTATTAAATCAATCAATGGCAACTATTTTTGAACTAATAAATGTAGTTCTTCAACAGGCCAGCGATCGTTTGGTGTAATTATATCTGAGAATTTTTTTTAAAAATGTAAAGATGATTAAACTCTTCAATATTAATAAAAGAACAGAATTTTCCTGAAGCGCTCCGTGTGAAAGAAACGGAAGAGGGCCAAGTCAGTCAGAGGAACGAGGAGTGAAATTTATGTGCTCAAAACCATGTAAAAGGGCACACCCGAACACGATACAATCAAATTAAGCAAATCATGGTGAAAAGGCGGGAAAACAGAAGTGATAGGGCGGAATTATGAAATGGAATTAATAAAAGAATATGGTTAAGTGATTGAGGGGGGGAAAGCAGGAAAGTGGGATTAAGACACGCATTTATGAGCAAATATTTTCCCTGGCAGACAACTAAGAGACAAGTCATTGACTAAAAGATGATGATGATAAATTGTGAAGTAATACCCCCACGATGGTCGAACGCTGCGTCGTTCGAATGGTGACGTCGGCAGAGACGCTTCAGCTTTTGTAAAGAACGTACGTAGTTTTGACTCGGGACAGAAGTTCCCATTTAGAACGAGCTATATGCTCCTATTATTGATTGGGGTTTTAAACCCTTGTATATATGTATATATAGAAACAAGTTAGCAATTAAAATCCTTTATAGCTGAGCAGTCTTGTTTTATCGAATTTGCTATTTAGCATGCTGAACCACCGAATAGTTTTGAAACGCAGTTGCGCGACATAAATGATGATCAGCTATGTAAGTTCGAAACCAGTAGCCATTCTTAATATTCAAAAAAGATTCTACGACACAATGTATTCGTATTTAATTTAAAGGCTTTTTTTATTATTTCCTTAAGTTACAACTCTTGTTCGAAACCGTTGAAAACAATCAGTTCACCACGACCTTTTCAGAACTCGCAAAACATTGCGCTGGAGCATGGCACTGTTAGGCAATAAAATTAAACATTTAAAAAACTCTTAGAGGAAAAATATCTGTAGAAATTTTGGCTACAATCTCGGAGAATTAATAGTTTTTTCCCCACACATTACGCCAGATCACCGTGAAGTCCTATTATTGGCCTGGTAAGGATTAAAAAAGCGAATCTGCAGGTAATGTACCGGTCAGAAGGTTTGCTCGTGGAAACTTCAGTAGGAAGTCTCACTCAAGGCGTTAAGGAGTTATTTTAAGACGGATGAAAGGTTATTCCAAACACTATATACTCTGGAACTCATCTAACAACTGTTGTTGAGACCTGAGTTTATTTTAGCGAGGCACATAGCGCTTTACCTAGAGTATGTACAAGAGAATATTTTCCAGTTGTTTTGAAGATATCTTGTATAATATTTTATGTATAAATATTTTTTGGTGTATAAATATTTTTTTAAAAGTAATTATCAATTTGGAATTTATCCTATATAAAAGCTACAGCTTCAAATGAAAAAATTCACAAAATATTACTCCGGGAGATTCAAAGTACGCAATTAAAAATGCCAACTTCGGGAAAAAATGAGAAATATTAGCCTTGTAAGACCTTAAAACTCTCTAACGTAAACTATGAGTATCACGTATTGCTTTCATGGATGATACATTGACACAGTTTTAAAAAAATGTATTAAGATTGATAAAAATTATGTAAAAAATAGCTAATTATTTACATTTTTTCATACATTACAGATCTTTTTTAAAACGTGTATACCATTGGTTTTATACATTATATAAACTTCTAAAAACTTGTATATTATTGATTTTCTTAGGGAATTAAACGGAATACATACAAATTTCTGATCGCAGTTAATATCACCCATACACTACGATCATCAATATCAATGAACCATCCATATTTTGCTGTTAAATTGTTGCTAAAAATATTGGTTGTAAATTTAAAATTAAGATATGAGGGTTTTAATGATTAAATCTGAATTAATTACCAAACAATATGCAGTATATAACGATATAAAACACCACGAATATCAATTTGTATTTTTACATCATTTAAAACAAAATATAGGTTTAAGGCCAATGGTTTGAATATCGTACATTTCCCAATAATGTAGTTTAAAAAATTGCAAAACAGTCATTGATCACTAAAAACAAAAGCAATAATGAAATATAACTGTTAACGGAATTTTAATCTTAGAAATAAAAAAGGATAGGGATAGAAATAGGAGTATGCTTTTTTTTTGTTATCAAAGTTTAAATTGTAAAAAATCTGAAAGATGGCTACGGTCTTCACAATCATTACGAGATTTATGACTTCGAAGGGCTACATGCCGAGGGTGGGGATACGACTCGCGTCGCTAAGCTTAGAGGCCGGTGTTCTGTTACTCCAGCACGCGCGAAAGAATTATATCTTATGACTTTCCTTTACAGCTTTTTGATTGCTATCACCATATTAATAAAAAAAAAAAAAAGAAAATGCACAGTAATCTCAGAATCACGCTGTATGAATGAAGAGATAATAGCAAAATCTGGACTTTAGAATGGAATTTTAAGCTTACGCCTCTTTTTCGTACTTTGAATAAACTTCGACCGAAGACAGTGTTGATTTTTGACATCTAAATAATATCGATACGCGAAAGAGATTTCGGGGAACTCCAACTGTAGGCAACACTTTCACTTAACCGAAACGTCGGAGATTTTGAGATTAAATTCCAAAGCGATTTCAAAAATGTTGTCTATATTCAAAGCTGCAAGTTTTGAAGTTTCCCTGTCTAGCCTACGTCATAGGAAATTATCATTATATAACAGTCACGATAAATATTTCAACTCCAAGGATGGAAGGAAACAGGATCGAATACAAAATTTACGTTAAACAAGCAAGTAAATTTATGAATGAAAAAGTAATAACTATATTTTTATGCAAGTTCAGATGCAGGAGTGAAATATAATGCACCATTTGGGTTCTAAGACATAGAACAAAAAGCATCTGAAATCCCCACCACCAATACTTTGCATATGACATAATTCGAACATAAGATTTCCAGCTATCAGAACTTTTTCCCCTCACTTAGATTTATGCGAAATTTCTTACCTCTTTTTATCACATTTCGTACCACCTTACTGATGGAATTGAGTGTTTTACATGAATCAATTGAAAGAATCATGACATAGCTAGACAGTCCAAGTCAGAATATCAACCTTTTCCTAGTCAAAACTCCTTTTCTGTGTATAGCCTACTACAATGCGACCCCCACCCTTTCAACTAAAAAAAGACATTTTACGAGAAGCTAAACAAAAATATATATATATATATATAAATAACCACTCTGACCCCTTTGGATTTCGTTGTTTCCACAAGTTCGAAATCCCGGATCTAGTTGTAACTTTCGTCTCTCCAGACGGATATGTTAACATCAAGAGCATGAATTTTTTTTTAAAATAAACGAATATAAATAACAGGAAAAAATAACTTAGAGAGAATTCGAAGGAAAAGTAACAGTTTATTTAAAGATCATGAATATTTAATAAAACAAGCGTACTTACAAATTTTTCAACAGAATTTTCATATTTCCACCACGACCGATTTATATTTTAAAAAAGATAAACACCCTGTAATGGATGAGTTCAACTGTGATAGGGGAAAATACAGAACTCAATCGACTCATCTCAAACTGATCAATTTGAAAGTAATTATGATATTATTGACTCAAATAGAGACGCAAATAAAACTTTAATGCTGCAGTCACACACATCTAGACAATTCTACAGTACGCAGCCCCCCGACACTTGCTGGCACATTTGGGGGTTGATTAGTTACGGTCCTCCCCCCAAGGTCCCTCGAATCTCTTTAATGATCTGACTAAAAACCAACTGAGCGCAGGATCGTTGGAGAGCGGCTCTGCAGAGCGCTGCCCATAAATCACTCGTTTTCCCCCTGAATACTGTGCAGGGCAGATGTGTGTGACCGCCTTATAAGAAACGTTATTAGTATTCAACTAATATAAACATTATCGAGACATATTAAGAAAACAATGACTTAAAATTGTGTACGATGAATTAAACAGTATTCTAATATCGTCGCTTTTTGCCGGAGTTACTAAACCCAAAATATGCCCTGTTACGAATTCCATGTCATTTGAAAAACACAATTACAGTTTGTAAATGAACACTAGACTTAATTTATTTTTTTCAAATGAATGATCAGACATAAAATAAGTCGAAATAAAAAATAAAAAAATAAAAAAAATCACAGTCAACACAGTGGTAACAATAGAATGTAAATCCATAGGCCTCACTGATAAATTATACTACATATCAAATTATAGATTATATTACATATATTTCACAGCTGTCATTTGTACTAAGGTTAAAAATGATAAATACGCGTTTATTAATGTTAAATAACTCCCTTTGTACTTCTGATGCGTACATTTGATCTTGATATAAGCACATAGGCTACGATATGCATAGCTTTTTCAATAATAAAACTTCATTTTGAAGTAGCTTAAACTCATCAATAGATGAATGCAGTTTCTTCCCCCTCACTTCCGCAGACTGATAACCCTGTACCAACACACACATTTCACTTTCCCCCTCCCCCACTCTTCAATGATTTGGTACTAACACCTCACTTTGAGACATTCAGAGGTAACTTAAGACGGGATCAATAAAAGGTGGCTATTCCAACAAATCTTAGGGAAGGTAATATTCTGGACGTAAAGTACACTCGTAAATATTACAAACAACTTAGAAAAGAGATTCCGAAAACTTTCAACAGATATATAAAGTTTCGCCAAATATTCATGAGAGTTATATATTTATATATAAGTGCTTGAATGCTGTCTGAATAACACCCATAGTAATTAATGAAAAACAAAATGACGAAAAGTTATGAAGTTAGAATGAGAATCTGTAACAGGCTATATTATTTATTTATATTTTACTAGCTGAAGTACCCGGCGTTGCCCGGATTTTAAGAATGTTTGTTAACCAAAATCAATTTAAAAATTAACACAGTATAAATAACATGTAAAAAAATACATGTCAAATGTTATACACATCTCAGAATTTAGGAATTTCAGCCTTTCATCATTGTAGCACTAAAATCTGAAAAGTAAAAATGTCAAATTGTCTAATGTTTGTTAACCAAAATTAATTTAAAACTAAACACAGTATAAATAACATAGAAAAAAAACGTGAAATGTTATACACATGAATAAAAGGAAAACCCAACATAAAAATATATAAATTTATAATAAACTCCTCAGAATTCAGCTAGATTTAGCCTTTTATCATTGGGAAAGGGAAAAAAACTGAAATTACAGGTTTAGCACAATTTTCCAATAGAACCATGAAATGACTCCAGCATTGCCTCTTAAAAAATGAAGTGTTTAATTAAGGGATGCAAACCATTCAACTCCTCTCCACATTAAACTCCTATAAATATCCTCTACATATTAAATTCGTTTTCTCTCCATAATAAACTCCTCAGAAAATTTGGTAAATTCAGCCTTTCATCATAGTACCACTAAAAGCTGAAACATCCTCTCCAGAAATATAAATCTATTAACTACAATAATTAAGCACTCACCAATGTATAAATTACACAAAAGTTTTTTTTAACCGACATTTAAATAATTCGTAAATGAAAAAGCATATGAAAATAAAGATAAAAAGAACTTCCGAAATCAAAATTAATTACCGTTAATTTTGAATTAATAAAAAAAACCAACGTAATATGAATAAAAACGATAGTTGTTTAAAAGCATATGAAAATAACGCTATTATAAAGATAATAAAAAAAGCATGTGAAAATAATGTTCGCGCATAAAGTTAACGTTACGATATAAAGATAATAATAATAATAATATAAACCGCGTGCATAAAGTATTTAGCTTTTCAAGCGAAATAAATTAATTTTTAGAAAAAAACTACTTTTAATCGAGAAATTAAATACATTGCACAAGTTGGTAAAATCAAAAAGAAAATATTATAAATGGTTTGGAATACTAAAAGTTTAAAATAGTGGCGCCATCTACTGCACGTCTGTGAATCGAGAGTAGCATCCTTCAAAAATTGATGGTTTTTTATTAATTAAAAATATTGGAAAGTTCTTGTGGGTCGGTAAATATACATGTGGGAACAGTCTTAAGATTTATAAATTATCGACCTACACAGGTGATAATTTATCCAGCGTTGCCCGGGATTTTAAGAATGTTTGTTAACCAAAATCAATTTAAAAATTAACACAGTATACATAACATGTCAAAAAATACATGTCAAATGTTATACACATCTCAGAATTTAGGAATTTCAGCCTTTCATCATTGTAGCACTAAAATCTGAAAAGTAAAAATGTCAAATTGTCTAATGTTGTTAACCAAAACTGGAAAAAAACCAAAATCCATTAAAAAACTAAACACAGTATAAATAAGAAATCATAAAAAAGCTGAATAAACAATAAAATAAAAAAAATAATTAAAAAAATAAAATAAAAGGTGAAATAAAGCCTTCATTAAAAAGCTGAAATTCCAGGTTTAGCAGAATTTACACGGCCGGTATTCGAACCCGCGTCAAAATTTCAGAAAGTACGCGGTCTTCCGCATGCGCCACGATGACACAGTATTATGAAGAGTAAAGTGAAAGATATTGGAACTGTGATTATTGGAAAGTTTGTGTGGATTGGTGAATATACATGTAATACTGCGAGCATACATTCGCGAAACAGAGAGCGAAGTGTAGGGGAAAGAAGTGATTTATTGGTCCCGTCGTCGAGAGGAGGTTTTATGGCGTCTCTCGTCCCTTTGAAGATTCGTACTCAGACCCCCCCCCCCCCCGGAGAGCGGTTTTAAGACGAATGATCGAAGCGACGAAATACTTCCCCCACATTAGGGGGGGTACTAATCGACACCAAAATGTGTCAAGTGGCGACGTGGGGAGCTTATTCGCGTATGTGTGGTTATAGCATTAGAGGAGTTTTAAGTCAGAAATAAGTTAGCAGGATAGAAGCTGTCTTTAGCTCTTCAATAGACACAAAGATATAGGCGAGGGGGATTGCAGTAGCAATTAAAAAAGATCTCGTGACACTTAGCAGAATTTTCCATCGCGTGTCGAGAGTGTCAATATGCTGTTGGATCTGATCTATTTTAGAGTATAAAATCTGACTTCAAGGATTATTATTTTCATTTAATATTCTGGTTTAATATATGACTTGAAACTTTTTGATTTTATTTATTTTATCTTTTCGCTTGCTGCTTGCCAGTTATCCCTAACGTGCCCGCCATATTCAGAGGGGTGATTCCACAAAATGTAGCAGCTTACATTTAGTGCACGCACCCTTCAAAAATTGTTGGTTTTTTATTAATTAAAAATTAACGGCAATTATTTTCGATTCCGGAAGTTCTTAAAACGCTCGGCTGTTTTTAAACGACGCCTGTACGTAAAATTTCAAGATCGTCGCTCCTAAACTGTGAATTTCTTTTCAATTACAAACAGACAAACATTCATTTTTATATATATATTAGATACACAAACAAACACAAACACACACACACAAACATACCCACATATGTATTTACTTATGCATACATACATAAACGTACACACACGCGCGCACATCTGTGTGCTTTAATAAATGATTAGAGGAAAACAATCTTAACAGCAATAACATATACTCATGTCCATAAATTAAGGATAATGCCAGCTCCGGCAAATAAAGGTTCAGAAACAAAACAAACGTGACTTATTCATAAAGACCATTTATTAAACAAAAGATAAACAAAAAATCTGGTGTATGTATGATACCATTCATAAAAACTACGATTTTTGCTCCCTGGAGCAATTATAAAAAATATCTCCTTTACAAAAACTTCATATTACATGGTTGGTTTGATGGTTACTACATTGTATGTCTCCCATGCGATGAAATACAGTCCGTATGACGCCTAGGCATGCTGAGTATCAAATTATCGAGCTGAACTTGGGGAAGATTACTCCACTCAGCAAGCAATGCTCTCCCAAGTTCCGGTATACATGTAGGAGATGGTTGACGGGCTGCAACTCGTCGGCCAAGCATGTCCCATACATGCTCTATCGGATTCCAAGTCAGGTGAGAATGCTGGCCATTCCATACGGGTGATATCCTCAGATTCAAGGCATTCGTTTACGATGTTTGCTCGGTGAGGACGGGCGTTGTCATCCATAAACACAAATTATGCGTCCATGGCACCCCTAAGCAAACGAACATGTTCCAGAATGATGTCCCGATAAATGTGGCCGTTCATGGTTCCGATTTAAACATGCAGATCTGTTCTGGAGGCCAGTATAATTCCACCCCAACGAGCAATCCTGCACCACCGTATCAGTTTCGTTCAAAGATGTTGTCTTGGTGGTAACGGATACCTGGCGTTCTCCATATGAAAGTCCGACGTGAATCAGACTGTAAGCAAAACCTGGACTCGTCGGAAAACATCACACAAGCCCACTGTGACGATGTCTATATTGCATGTTCTCTATTCCAGGCTAATCGCTGCGGACAGTGAGTTGCCGTGAGCGGATCACATCTGACATTCCTGCGAGCATATAGACCAATATTTCCCAAACGTCTGTACACGGTTTGCCTTAAAACTGTGGTATCCGTGGCTGCAGATATCTGACGAGACAGGTCGGATGCTGTGCTCCGTCTGCTTCTTTTGGCAGTTACTGCCAAATACCGGTATTCGTTCGGCGTTGTAACTTGGGGGCGACCTGTACTGTAACGTCTACTGACATTTCCATCATCTTGGAATCGTTGCCAAAGCCTAGAGATGACACTTTGGGTAATTCTAAGTTCCTCGGATACTTCCATCTGAGTACGCCCACATTCCAGGTGGCCGATAATTCTACTACGTAAAAAATCATCCACATGCGTCCTCTGTGTCATAACTATTCGGTTATGGCACTGAGCGGCTTACAGAACGCTTGTGAACAATTTTACTTCTTTGTCACCATTCCTTAAATACCCCTCTCTTACACTCTCATCATTGTGATGTACTATCGACGTCATCTGGTAGCTTCCTGTAATTTGCATATTTTTCTTGAAGATGTGTGATAATTCTACAGGTGAATTTTTTACTTTAGAGTTCGAGTTCCGTGTGATTCTGAATTATCCTTAATTTATGGACATGCGTGTAGTTTAATTAAATGCATTCAGCTGCATGGAGATTATTTTTCTAAAAGAAATAAGTTAATTTACACATGACACTCACAAATTTGATCCAGCGTTACACGCAGTACAGATACATAGGAGGTATGTAAAACAACTGTTAAGATTTCAATAAAACAGAGCATAAGATACTCGAGTGCAGCGTTCTATTACGCGAGCTCGAACAATCATATGCAAAGAACAATTTGAAATGATTTAAATGAAATTTTAATACAGATGTCATAACTCACACTAGTATTGAATTATGAGTTCCTACAGAAAATAAAAAGCAATAACTTCATCACTAATATCAACGGCAGTTTTTTGTCTTGAGCTGAACCTAATTTTTAAGTAAATCACTTAGATTTCCAAATTAAACTCTCATTTCAGTCTACCGAACACGATCGTAAAATTTTGGTACTACCCATCTCAAACGCCATTGTTCAATTACTCTGTCGAGATTCAAAAGAAAAAGGTGCCAAAATAAAAGAAAAAGTCGATAATAATTCTGAATAAAAATTGATATCGAAGGCTACGAAAATCGACCAATGGGAATGGGGAATTTCATTCTTTTAAAAATGCCAAAAGAGACTGGCTGATAAGAGTGTACCGAATGCATTGTCTGGGGAGCCGAAGGAATGAATACTCCCTCTCGTCTAGTAAGCTATGTATTATACATTTATTTTGTATTCGTTGTTTTTCCTAAATGGAAACTTATTTTTCTAATGTATTCTATTTTTCTGTGGCTAATATTGAAATGGCCACATGTGAATATATATATATATATATATATATATATATATATATATATATATAGTGATTTCCGCTTATAAGAATCACGTTTGTTATTACTGTTTTTGATTCTTATAAGCGGTTGATTCTTATAGCCGAAATTTAGGTTTTTGAACAGGCACACACACACCTATATATACGTATATTAGATAATTTATCATAAAATACTCAATTTACGCTAATTATCTCTTATTAAAATTATTTTTTATAATATCTAGACCTATAAGTAGATACATATGATTATAGTAAGAGAAGAAAAAAAAATCCAATTTTTTGTTACAACATACCTGCTTAACAGTTTTAACATTTCAATTACAGGAAGGGAGCAAGAAAAGTTTTCTATGGTAGTTTGACGTAATGAAGTTTTCAGGAGTCTGTTTATACCTCTTTCAATACTAATAGTCTCAGACGAATATTCACCTTCTAGTTTACGTTTCACGGTTTGATAACGTGCTGAATCTACTAATGTCACGTTTGCCTAAGTGATAGTGGACACTTCGCCGAAGATTTGTGTATTTCAGGGTCCAGGAAGCCGCAACCAGGATGTGGGAAAAAAGTCCCTATTTTTGTTTGTCAGTGGAGAAAAGTGAATTCGGACCCGGACGGGTAAGATGCCCCTGGGTCAAACTATTACGACAGTGTTATGCTAAAGCCTTTAAGAGGAAACTATTATGTTATGTCTAGCAAAGAAAGGGAGGAATTTTAAAACTATATTCCATACCATGTTATCAATCTTTCTCTAAAAAAAAAGAAATAATTTCGTGCCTTTTGAGGGTTTCAGTGGTTTTTTTTTTTTTTTTGGAAAAATGACAGGAAAGCGAAGAGTGTGTAAACTGATTCTTAAAACCGGTGGATTGATTCTTTAAAGCGAAAATTTTAACATGGAAATAATACATTTGTTTTTGCGATATTGATTCTTATAAACGGTCGATTCTTATAACCACTTATCACTATAAGCGGTGGTTACTATATATATACATATATATATACATATATATATACATATATACACATATATATATACATATATACATATATATATACATATATACATATATATATACATATATACATATATATATACATATATACATATATATATACATATATACATATACATATATACATATATATATATATATATATATATATATATATATATATATGAAACGATAACTTTTTATAACCATTAAAGGAAACGCCTATTCAAAATTCTTTTATATTATAGCATTATGATAACTCCCATCAACCTGAATTCAACCTGGAAATAATCAAAATAAACTATTATATTTCCCCCTAAAGCCACGCGCCAGCACCGTTATATAACGAAGAATGTTCTACAGGCTTCGAGCGACGGTCAACCCATATGACGTTGAGGTTAGGTGTCGTGAACTGCCCAATCAGGAGTTCAGTTTCACTCGCACTCGGGCGAGAAAGTTAGTCTCTTTTTGGCCTTTTGTGTGTTCACACTGGTACGGGAAAGACGCAGTTTACGCTCTGCGATTATATATTTTCTGCGTGCTGTTCCGACAGCCCCAGGGCGAGAATTATGTTAAAATCCTAAGCTATTGAACTGCGAGTGTATCAAAGTGTACTTGAACCACTGGAATATATTTTAATAAAAACTGTTTGATGAACGTTTTCGGATGTCTGGTGAATCTCCATTGCCTGTCTACCCATCAACCCAGCCACGACTTGAGCCAGATCCGAAATACTATGAAGTTACAAGCCTTTTGCGCTTCGTCCCGAACCGTTAACATATATATATATATATATATATATATATATATATATATATATATATATATATATATACATATATATATATATATATATATATATATATATATATATATATATATATATATGTGTGTGTGTGTGTGTGTGTGTGTGTGTGATGACAACGGCCCACCATTATATATCTAAAGCGTATTTAAAATTATCCTGTTAATAAAGCACGACCCCTTTTCCAAAATTGCAACCTAAAAGTAAAATAAGATAAATTATATTATCCCTGCTGATCATGATACAGGCATGTAAAGTAGTTGAACTCAACATCCCCAGATATGAGTGTTAGAAGTTATGAGATTTCGAATGTCAGTGTAATGACAAAATTCTTGAAGAGCCCTCGAACCACTCTGAATTTATGGGTTCTGTAACGTCAAAAACCACACTTTACAAGAACTTTATGGCCACTTATCCTGTACCCAGGTCAATAGGTCGCGGTTCTAACAAGCGCGGGATCTAGCAGTACCGTCCGCGATAAACTTAAGTGGACACGTGAACTCCACGAATCTAAAGTCGCCCAATTAAAATATTAAGAAGTTATAGGCCCTCTGGCCTCAATATCGCAAAGCACTTATTTACTATGTGCGTGGACAGAAGATTTCTGTCTTTTGGTGTCTAAGTCTCGTTGCTGTCGTACCTGCGGTCCGCTTCTGTCTTGTAATGTAATCCGCGCCCTGTCAGGCCAAGTCATGTGGCCACTGCAGCTAATGCCTTCAAATAAATAAAGCAAGTTTTCGAAGTGGTATATTCCATCAATGGCTCCATGTGTGCGTGTATCGCCTAACGTTCGGAAGTGATTCACTGGATCTACAATTCGCCCGACTCGTGACGGCTACGCCTCCGATTAGGGCTATGCCTCTCCTCCACGGCGTGAGGTACGGGGCATCACATATATATATATATATATATATATATATATATATATATATATATATATATATATATATATATATATTGTTCTGGCAGATGCCGAAAATAAAGCAACCCTTCTACGAAGGCGCCATACCAAAAATGTAGCAACCCTATGGGGGACGCTCCCCACCCAGAGAGGGGGGTGCGTTGTGTATAGCTCTGAGACAGAGAGAGAGAGGGCTAGCTTTATTCATTAGAGGAATAAATAATTTAATAGATTATGAGACTTAATTTGTGTGAAATTTCTTGTGTAGTAGAGCACAAGATCTAATATATATATATATATATATATATATGAAATAAATTTCAAACACCTTTTTACAGTTTAACACACCCTTCCAAATTCTTCATCCTAACGCAACAGAATACCGCCCCTTAACCTTGGATTGCGACCTATATTCAACCATTATCAATCTATTAGTTTTTCCCCTAAAGCCACGCGCGGAGCATTACATAACAGTTATATAAGATCGAACCGGGTCGAACATTCGAAAACCATCACCCCATATGACGCGACTTAATCACGTGTTCGTTTCTGACAAATTAGAAGTTTCATAGACCCGTACTCGGGAGAGAAATTGCGCGATTTAGTGTTCGTGTGTTTTGCTCACGGCCAGAAAAGATGCGAGTTTTAGTTCCTGTCAAATTTGTACGGGCGGGGCCGCGTCCCCGTCCCGGCCAGCGTCGCGGAAGGTGTTCGAGTAAATCTAATTGATGTTCTACGAGACAGTGTCGGAAATAAAGACTTTGTATGAACCAGCTGTCTTTTTCCTGATGTGTTCCGAGGTGTTTTATTGCCTCTCCATCTACCTCGCCACTCGTTACTTCGATTGCACGTTATGGATACAAAATGTTTGAAGATCCCGGCCATTGCTTCGCCCCGCCACAGTTTCCATTTGCCTTAGCTACGACTACAAAACTGATGATTTCAACGGGCAAGTTATTTGCCTATTTACGACTACACCCCGAGCTTACACCTATTGTTATTATTACATATATATATATATATATATATATATATATATATATATATATACATATATATATATATATATATATATATATACATATATATATATATACATATATATATATATATATATATATATATATATATACATATATATATATATATATATATATACATATATATATATATATATATATATATATATATATATTAATTATATTTTTTTTACTTTTTTAATTTTAATTTTTTTTTGAAGGGGAGCATAGTATCAATGCAGCCACTGGTTACTGAGTAACAATTTTAAATATCGATATCTCACATTAATATCACCAACCATCATTGCTCACGGGCAGTAAAACATCTTTTGTAAAGATTTCCTAACACAAATAGAAAGATTTTTCTTTTTAAATTAATCGTGAAATTTAAAAATATTCTAAAAGCAAGAATCATTTCCCTAGAATACTCTGGAGTTTGAACTTGTAAAACAAAACAAACTCGAAATCTACGAATGGCTCAAGAAATTTCTAGCACGAGTTTTACATAGTTTAAGATACCAGGGAGTAGGGAAATGAACAATATGAGAAAACTTCGTTTGGGTTAGATTCTGTACTGACAGGGATCTGAATTTAACTTTCTTGACCCCCCCCCCCAAAGTCAAAAAAGAAAGAAAGAAAAGGGGAGGAGGAGGGGTGGGAGTGGGAAGTCACCTTTGCAGATTATCATCGAGTCGATCTTTTGTTTTAAACACCAAAAAGTTTTAGCACACAATTTTTTTGAAAAATTATGTGAGGAAATTTGTTCATTTTAACAATGTCCCTCTATGACGAAATAATTACTTTAAGTTATCACGGCAAAAAGTTACGTTTCGAATATAAAAATTTTGCATACGTTCTAAAGTATAAAAAAAATTAACCAACTGTGAAAACCTTACAATTACCCAGCAATTTGGCAGTTAACTTCGAGAGAGCTTTCATATTTTGAATTTTTTTACATAAACCAGTGTTTCGAAATGCAGTGTGCGTAATTATTAGATGTGGGAATTCTGCGTGGGATCCCAGCTCAACAGGTTATAAAATTATTCAACTATGAT
Organism: Dolomedes plantarius; assembly: GCA_907164885.2. NCBI lineage: Eukaryota > Metazoa > Arthropoda > Arachnida > Araneae > Dolomedidae > Dolomedes > Dolomedes plantarius. The sequence continues at coordinate 125,985,704 of OU015493.1, read as the reverse complement.
TACGGACTCAGGAGTTGCCGGCATTTAAGAACTGCGAAACACATTTAAATACATACATAAGTAGATAAAATCATCTATCATTCAAAGATTTAATTTTAATTTCAACTTATTTCAAATACAATCAAAATTAAACTAATCGTTCCATTTAACACCAAGTTTGATAGTCAAAAATACCAGTCCCATTCAAATATATAATTTTATAGAATACCTTATAAACCAAACAAAACGATAAAATGACTAGTTCAGCATTAAAGGCATCAGATCGAAAGCCAAAGGTATAACAAAAACAGATATGAACATGATGTAACACACCTTATTGCTTGTGACGTTGTTCAAAGAGTATCGCAGCATGGATGGATGGTATAACGACAAGCCTGATTGCAAAACAAGTGGTCTGGGTACGAATCAAGAACCAGACTCATATTATAACTTTCTTAAGGTAAAAGAGAAAATATGAGTGAACATCTACACACACTCGTTGAAATAGTTCTCGCTTTCAGCTGCCTTCACGCAAGTTGCTTTCGTGAGCAGGTGTAAAATGCAGTTTTTTTATGCCCATGAAACTTGAGCAGAGTTTCATCGTGTGGTAACTTGATATTTCTCTTACTTATGACATTAGTATCTGTACTTTTAATCAGAACTTCCATGCATCTCCAAACAAAAACAGGTATAAGAGAAATGCCAAGTGTCGGGAATAATTTTAACACGAGTCGTTAAACAAAAGGAATACTACAGGCTTTTTCAAGAAGAAAAAATGAAATTGTTTAACGTCGTATATATATCTTTAACAGAACATGGGGTCATTTCTGGGTTATCTGTGTTTTCCTGTTCACTTTGCCGATACATGCACTAATTATCAGGCATAATCGGAGTTCGGTTTTTCTACATCAAAATGTTATATGGGGCTGCTATCATCGCTCGGGATGGATTGCAATTTCCGTTTCTGTTAGAACTGGGAATCCGAAAAGGAAAGTTCTGTTTTTTTCCGAACACAGATTAGCAAATGCATATCTTTTAAACTCGATTTTCAGCGTATAAAAGATAGGCATCGTTTACATAAAAAACGCGTAGATTTTAAAATTTAATTTTTCTTCCTTTACTAATTTTTTTACAGGGTGTAAAAAAATAGATGTCCATTAAAAACTTCAAATATTTAATTCGATGGAGTGTCTCACTAATGTATAGGAGCACCAGTAGTTTTCGAAAAGTTAACAAAAAATGACTTTTATAGGACAGCGTGTCAGTCAATACCGCATATCTTCAAAGTGGAACTATAGGGAATTTTTATCTCAGCAGTTTTCTAATCACAGTTTAGCAAATGCATCTATATTAATAAAGAGACAAGAGGATGTCGAGATCATCACGTGACCGTAACGCATCCGGGCGGACCAATCCTCGAAAAAAAATGGCCGACAAATATACAGGAATCGGTGTAATTTTTTTTCTCATGAAAGTACATAAATGTTACATATTTGGAAAGAGCTTCGAAAACTGATAATTTTTTCTGTGCACACTTATTCTGTTAATTCAAAAGTTTTAGAGATATTTTCATTCTAAAATCACTCACTGCTGAGAAACCAAATCATCTGGTGCAGTGGTGCTGCCATCTGTCGGCAGCGACGGGAATGAAAATTGAAAGGAATTTATTCATTTGAATTATTAATACATTTGTAGGCTTTTTCTTTTATGGGGCCTGAAGTACATAAATATGTTACACGGATGGCTTGAGCGTAGCTAGGCAAACCCCGAGCCTAGCCGGGCGAAGCCCGGCTAGTGTTTAATAATCCTGTTTTTAGCACATGAAGATATATGTTTAAATAAAAAAAGCTCGTAGTTCTATTTTTTTAAGTTGTTAATTTTCCTTTGAAAATTTAATAACTATGACGTTAAAAAACTGAGTTAGACATTTTAATACGAACCAAGATGTTCCGGATTAAATTCATTTTTTTCCTCTGTTTAACGTCCCTAGGGTATTTCTGTTTAATTTGTTTATTTGAAATTTCGTCGAACTTGAAAACGGCAGAAACGCAAATCTGTCAAACTGAAAAGATTTGCATTTGAGAGCTAATAAAACGATTTTTGACGAACACGCGCATAACATTTAAACACCTATTTTCTGGTTTATATCCCTTTTTATTATTAATATTATTATTGTTTTTGCTGGTTTTATTTTTTTATTCCTCTTTTTGCTGGTTAAAATAATTTTAAATACGCATTTGCCAATCTGTGATTAGACAATAAAAACAGAAAAATTCCTCATAGCTCAACGTAAGGATTGAATATTCGTGATGTCAACTGATGCACCATCTTAAAACGAATTTACGAATTTTAAACTTTCTATCATAATGCTTTAAACAATTGCCTGCCCACGACGGCGGAGAATTTTTCCATCAATCCTCAGACAGAATAAATTATCAAAATATTTAAATGAATGCCAAGTTAAAAAAATTTTCTTCGATAAGATTAAAGCAAATAATCAACATGTACACAAATATAAAACAAATAACTGAAAATTCAAAAAAATTGCTTTCAGCGTCTAAAAACTCAGCAATATAAACTCAATAGAGTAATGAAAATAAAAATTAGAAACGTTTTCTTTGACAAATATTAGGAGTTGCATTAAATTATATTCTTGTTCGTTTAAAAAGAATGTTAAAACAACGCTAATCTCTTGATGTTTCAAATCATTTAAAGTGAAATATAATTTGATTTATGTTTCCTATAAAATGAAATACCTTTCTATTCTACGCCTGAAAAAACTGAACGAAACATAAAACTACCCTAAAAAAAATGTTATTTTTTAAGATAAAATAAAAATCAACTTCTACTTTCTTAGCTATCTCGTGGTAGTGGAGAACTTGCCTTTCGTCTAGACAAAAACAAGAAGTGGCATCCGGTTTACACAAAGCGATATCGGTTTTGACGTAGATGTACCCATCATCTTGAGATGATGTCTGTTTTGAACGCATAAACATTTACATTTGCGTCTCTAAATTTACTCAAATATAACGAAATGGAGTTAAATTACGTTAAGCCTTGACATTTAAAATCTTATGCAGTATAAACTCATTACAGCCGTTATGTTTAATATCTGTGCATTCGGGTGCAGCTTCATTTTATATATCTTTTTAAGAAAAAGGAGTTTTCTCATCTAAAACAATTTCATTAAGAATAAATTCGTGTGGACATCGGCCTCACTCTCGTTTGACTTCGTATTTTGGGTAATTCAATTATGACAAGTCCTTTTCGGAAAACAAAATAACGCGCAATTTTACTTATCTGTGTTATATAATAATTTCTCCGCATAGACAATTTCCTAATGCTTTCGATGTCTGCGAATAACGACTTGATGGTGGCGTATGACGTACCTTGTTCGGAATTTAACTTCTTTAATAAAGAAAAAAAAATTCACTTGATAGTCTCCCTAATCAATAAACATAGAACATACGAAGGTTCTGTGGGCCATTTTTCTGCAGCAGTCAGCAAACATTCAAAATTCTTTTACAGCACACCAACTGGGTAATTTGAACACATCATCGGGTAATTTGGACAAAGAAAGAACTCCATTCTAAAAATTTTCTAAACTCCATTTTTTTTCTTCTTTCTGTCAGTTAAAAGTCCGCAAAAGTCAGTTAAGTTACTGGCGGCAAATTATTTAACGCTCGAAAATGGCACGCAAAGATGTAAGAATTCTTACCAGACTTATAATCAGTCACTCTTACTAATTAAACTGTCATCAAGCAATTTCAGATGTGCTTCTTGCGGTGTTCTTCATACTCTTAGCTTTTGGTACGCACAATATATAGTACATATATACTTTTAGAATGTATACCTTTAAAGAATACCTATGTTAAGTACACCAACAATTTTTACACTCGCGCATATACCTAAAATCTCTACTATAATACGCACCCGAGTATAATACGTATGCTTGATTTTACGTGAAATTTTCGGAAAAAATTTAAATTCGACTATAATACGCACCCATAACTTTTCAATATTTTATTTAAAAATTGCAAAAATATTTATAAACATAAATAACATTTGTAATAAAAAGAAACGAAAACGTCAAATTCGGTAGGAAAAAAATTAAATTGTTAATTCAAAACACACATCACTGTCAAATTATCAGTCTTAATCCCTTTCACTAGAATACAGCTCATCTATTGTTGTTGCTTCTATGTCATCGTTGCCGTCATAATATATATATCGACATCATCATCCTCACTTGACGATACGAACTGTGAGTTTCGTTAGTTTAAAAGGAATACCTGTTTAGTAAACGAGTGGTTGAATCACGGAATGCAGATGCGCACGCACCCGTGTTGTGACAATGTCTTAAGCTGCTGTACGTTCATTTATCCAATGTTAAAACACTCTATTCGACAGCCAGGGCCGTTCCAACCCGCGGGTGCAAGGGGTGCGGGGCACACGGGCGGCAAGTCAAGAGGGGGAGGCGGAAAGTCCGCCGCCCGGTTAAAAAAAAATTAAACTAATTTATTAGCAAAATATTCAATATAAAAAATATTATTATGCTAGGTAACGACTTAAGAGTTAAAAAGGCATTTTACAAGTATAACTGAAAATAAACAAAATCATATTGGTTTTAAAAACGCTACTCCACGTCGCAACCAGTTGGTAAATACATTGATCGTTTTTGTTTTAACACGTTTTAACCCACCATCCCATCAAATCGCGTCGCATCGCCGGCATCGCGTCGGTGCGGGCGTTTTTGTCAGGTTGCAGGAAAAAATACTCATTATGGCCCGTTTATACTCGTTTATAGAAAGTATGTTACATGATCCATTTAAAAATGAAAAAGATATTATAGCTGATGATTTACGCAATGAAATTGACAACGTTGCACCCTATATTTCCCCTGAAATGAACGCGTTAAATGTGATTCAATACCTATTTACAAATACCTCATCTATCTGTTTCCAAATTTAGTGATTGCCATACGAATTTTTTTTAACATTACCTGTGACTGCGGATAGCGGGTAAAGAAGCTTTTCAAAACTTAAAATAATAAAAAATTATTTGAGATCAACAATGGGATAAGAAAGGCTTTCAGACTTATCTATTATTAGTATCGAAAAGAACATTTCGGAAGATATAGATGTATCAGATACTATAACAGAATTTGCATTAACCCTCTGAAGACCTAACCGGCCGAACATTCAGAAGTCCAGCCATCCAGCCAGCCAAAATTCTCCTTGATTGCCTCCTCCCCACCTGGTGCCTGGTGGGTGATCATTCCACCAACAGTTCAACGTCACCGCAGAGTCATTCTCTTATCTTTCGATCTTCTTTTATTGTCTAGAACCGACCCCGGCGTACTTTATTACCTGATGCTGATAGTGGGGACTTTTCGAACCCCACAGTGACAAATTTCAGGACAATAATCAGAATGTTCTGGGGGGAAGAGTAAGGGGTCTCTCGTTCTCGGCCGGAACGGTCTTTTGGGGTAAGCTGCAAAATGGGCCTTCGGTTGTCAGAGGGTTAAAAAAGGCAAGAAAAGCAAAGATTAAGCATTTTGACTGACTTATTAAGTATATGTATTAATAGATATGTGTTATATGTATTTAATATAAGGTATTCATTTGGTTATTATATCAATACATTAATAATTATTATGACAGGTTGTAAAATTAAAAAATAAACTGAATTTATAATATTTTCTGTATGTCTTATGTTTTATTTAAGGGAAAAATATTTCAGAGAATCAATTAATCCATACGGTATGAGGGGGAGGGAGGGCAAAATTATTCTCGCACACGGGTGGCAGGTACCCTAGAAACGGCCCTGTCGACAGCCATCTTCTTTCGGAACCATGACTAGCCTCCATAGAGAAGTTTCACTATACATATGGTGTAGGTGTGTAGAAAAAAATTTATTAAAACTCTACACCATGTCTGCTCTCCTGGACAAGATGGCAAGCACCTGGACCTATGGCAGTGGCGTAGCGAGGAGGGGGGCGGTAACTGGGTCTATCAAGCCCTGGTCAGTACTCGCAGGGGGGCGCCAAATGGTCCCCAAGACCATGGGGGGGCGCCTAAAAGGTATCGTGCCCCAGCGCCAGTTATGCTCGCTACGCCATTGACCTATGGTATAGATTAACAGACCTTGAATGCAAAATTTAGCTCCAAAAGTTTGATACAAGTGAGGACGCTACAGCAGGTACCAGTTCCCTTGACAAATACTATCCTGCTTTCGATTTTGCAAGCGTTTAAGAGAATTTACCGAGATTTCCACACGTCTAGCTGAAAACCCAACATGTATGAGAAAACAGCAAGTGTACCAGTTTTATTGAAAAAAAGGTGCTATGATAATTTTGAAATATTCATAAAATTGAAACGTTGCAGCACTAGATAAGCATATGCACTCCTGGCATTTCCAGCGTGAGCCGTATAAGAGGTAAATGTGGCTGTTCCCTGCATGCTAGAGATGAAAAAGGGAAGGATCTCAACAATTTCAAAAAACGGAGCATCATTGTTGGCGAAAGAATGATAAGATTCATCTGTTACGAAAAAAACAACAACCTGCTATTGCCTTTGAAGTTGTACATAGTTGGGGTCTACGTCATGTTACGTAACCGTAAACATGAGGACGCTGTGGCGTAACGATAGGTAGGTAAGGCTTTGCTCTGAGGCTTTGCTAAATTTACCACTATTGGATCCATAACTAAGAAAAGACAGAGTCCTAATTAAAATGCAAAAGCCAATTTTTAAACAGAAACTTAACAATTTATTTACAAAAAAAAATTAACTTTAAAATGTACAACATAATTAGTTAATTTAAGTGCAGATTCACAATACAGGCTCCAGGACCCATCTCGGCCCAAAAACAGGAGCTCCTAAGAAACACGTCTGTTCGGCTGCAAGTTACAGGCCGATCTCCTCAAAAATTCTCCAACCCTCTGCCTATATCGTGTGGCGTTTTCTTTGTCGGCGATTCTCCCAATTCCACGGAAATGCGTCTGTTTTTCAGAGAGGGGGCCGGCAACCCAGTTGGTGACAGTTCTTCGTAGCGAAGCATAGTTAAGCCATCTTTATGGCCCGCCGATGTCACTCGCATCAAGCTATCGCTAAGAAAAGACCGCTTTACGACTGGTGGGAGGCGTTTGCTTGAAAACCCGATATGCATGTGCTTAGCTTTCAAGCCAAAACTCTGCACGTGTTTAAAAACGGTGGAAACTGGAAAATGGTATTCCCCCCAAAAATATGCAGTTGGTCCGTGGGGTGTGAGAATGTACCCCCGTAAAGACGTGACGTGACGTCACAAAGCGGATAAAGACGAATCGTTATCAGCAAAATTCTATACCGAACTTTCTTCACAGAGTCCTATTGCTCTTGAAGAGAAAAAGAAAAACCAATACTGATGAACAGTTGAACAAAAAATTTTTCACCTGTCTGAGTTCTATATCAACAAATTTTCACATTAGGAAATCTGGCGCACACTTCGTTGAGAATCGATATAATTTACGGCATAAAACCCTATCCGAATGAGAATTTCATTTCAACACCGCAATACACATGTGAACAAAAGCGCAATAAATATGCCTCTATGGATCTCTTCTTTCCTTTGTGAAGGAACGTAAAGGATGCTAGTTGGATTTGCTTGAAGCAATAGATAATGCAACACTCATTTTGGACATGGTTTTCCCGATACACGATGTATTTACAATATACAGTGATTTCCGCTTATAAGAATCACGTTTGTTATTACTGTTTTTGATTCTTATAACCGAAATTTAGGTTTTTGGACAGGAACACACACACCTATATATACATATATTAGATAATTTACCATAAAATACTCTTTAATTTACATTAACTATCTTTTCTTGTTACTACGCGTTTTCTTGTTACATATATATACGAGGATTATTCGGAAACTAAGGTCCGTTTACTTATAAAACAGAAAACATTACAGATTTTTTCAAAAAACTTTATTTTCTAAATTCCTTACATGTGTCTATTTTTCTACATAGTTTCCATATTTTTTTAAACATTTGTCATAACGTTCTACAAGCTTCTGTATGCTTAAGTTGTAGATGTCTGCCGCCTGTGAGGATAACCAGTCTTGAACTGCTTCTTTCACCTCGTCATCTGTGGCGAATCTCTTGCCGCCGAGAAACTTTTAGGTAGCGGAATAAGTGAAAATCACTCGGCGACAAGTCTGGACTGTACGGTGGATGGTCAATCTGTTCCCATCCAAAAGATCTGAACAGATTTTGGGTGTGAATGGCAGAATGGGGTCTGGCATTGTCATGCAGCAACAAAACTCCAGACATCAGAAGACCACGTCGCTTATTCTGTATTGCACGTCTAAGTTTAGTTAGGGTAGCGCAGTAAGCGGCTGCATTTATTGTTGTCCCTTGCTGCATAAACTCGACTAACAAGACCCCATGTCTATCCCAAAACACGGTTGCCATGACCTTGTGTTGAGATTGTCTGCTTGGCCTTGACTCTGACTGGTGATGTTGTGTGACCCCATTCCATTGAGTGACGTTTAGACTCTGGGGTTCTGTGAAAAACCCACGTATCGTCCCCTGTGACAATCTTCTCTAAAAATTGATCACCTTCTTTATGATATCGATCCAAAAAATCAAGAGCACAAGCCATTCTTTTCAGTTTGTGTTCCTCAGTAAGCAGACTGGGAACCCAACGTGCGCACAATTTGCGAAATTTCAACTTTTCGGAAGCGATTTTGTGCAAAGTTGTTCTACCCACATTCGGAAATTCCAATGCTAAAGTTGAAATTGTGAATAGCCGGTCTTCACGAATCTTTTCATCCACGGCATTGACCAAATCATCTGTGATCACTGATGGTCGACTTGAACGCGGTTCATCATGAGCATTTTCCCGTCCGTCCTTGAAAGCTCTCACCCACTCACCTTGAAAGCTCTGTTCAGATCTTTTGGATGGGAACAGATTGACCACCCACCGTACAGTCCAGACTTGTCGCGGAGTGATTTTCACTTATTCCGCTACCTAAAAGAGTTTCTCGGCGACAAGAGATTCGCCACAGATAACGAGGTGAAAGAATCAGTTCAAGACTGGTTATCCTCACAGGCGGCAGACGTCTACAACTTAAGCATACAGAAGCTTGTAGAACGTTATGACAAATGTTTAAAAAAATATGGAAACTATGTAGAAAAATAGAGACACATGTAAGGAATTTAAAAAATAAAGTTTTTTGAAAAAAATCTGTAATTTTTTCTGTTTTATAAGTAAACGGACCTTAGTTTCCGAATAACCCTCGTATATATGTAACAAGAAAACGCGTCTTCCTAAATTACTTTACTTTAAAGCATATTCTATTGTTAATAAAGTACGACCCCTTTTCCAAAATTGCGACCTAAAAGTAAAATAAGATAATTTATCGTAGCCCTGCAGATCATTAAGCAGGCATGTGAAGTATCGGAACTCAATAACATCCCCAAATATGAGTGTTAGAAGTTATGAGATTCCGAATGTCAGTATAGTGTCAAAATTCTTGAAGAGCCCTCGAACCACTCTGAAGTTATGTCTTCTATAACGTCAAAAACCCCACTTTGCAAGAACTTTATGGCCACTTATCCTACTCCCAGGTCAACAGTTCACGGTTCTAACAAGCGCGGTATCTAGCATTAAAGTCCCCGATAAACTTAAGTGGACACGTGAACTCCACGAATCTAAAGTCGCCCAATTAAAAATTAAGTAGTTTAGGCCCTCTGGTGACAATATAGCAAAACACCCATTTAATATTGCATGAACAGAAGACTTTTCTCTCTTCGTTTCTAACTCTTGTTGCTGTCGGACCTACTGTCCACAGTCCGGTGGTTACAACGCTTTTCTCTTAACTCTGGCATGTAAACACTGCTGTTAACACGTCGCGTCCTGGCATGGACGCCGAACAAGTCCTGTGGCCACTGCAGCTAATACCTTCGCGATGCTTCATAATTGAATAAAGGTAATTTCCTGGATATCGTCGGAAATGTGTGTTCCTCTTCTATGGCTCCGCGTGTGTTATTCTCCTAAATTTCGTAAGTGTTTTCCTGAACGAACACTCAGCCCGACTGCATCTCACATAATTTCTACGCGTTCGAAATGTGATTATTATCACATATTATATATATATATATATATATATATATATATATATATATATATATATATATATATATATATATATATCTTAATAAACAACTACATATTTAAATACCACTCCAAATAAAAATAATAAAGTAGAAGTACTTTTAAATAATTTTAACATTATAAAGAAATACAATAGAAAAATAATAGTATTAAATTATAAATAACTGACATAGCAACAATTCCTAAGATAATTTTAAAATCCGATGGAAATTTTAAGCTAGTGGGATATTTGCAGTTGTCTCTTGCTTGAAAGTAATTGAATATTTGGATCAAGCTTCGTAACGCGAAGCCTGCGTACATACATTCATGCCGTTCTTTATTTAATTCCATTGATTTGCAAATTGTTGTAATCTATAAAATTAAATATTAATTAATACCAATGCTAACTTTTAGGAAGGCCGCACAAGAAGATCACGCAGGCCGCGTGCTCACAAGTACAAATCACGCGAGAAGAGGGATACATGAGATATTACTGAAGTTCATATATGATAATCCAAACAAAATGTCCATAATTAAGACGAGAAATAAATAAAATTTAAAATCACAGCTACCAACACTAACTACACCAGTTACCTACGACATTCGTGGAGAATTTCCAATTACTCCTCCTCTCTGAGACACGGGTGCGGGGAAAATAAAAGACGTAACAAACACATTTGGGTGGTTAACAGATGAGTAAAAGTATGATCCATTTAAATAACTCATAAAAATAACTCGAGGCATCGGGGAAGATGTCATAGAGAAGCTGTATTGGACACCTTAGTAAAAACAACGTGACCTGGTTTAACATGCAAAACAAATTACGGAGGAAATAACTAAACAGTAATTAAAAGAAAAAAAGCGAGTAACTAAGTCTAAATTAAGATAATTATTATAGGGCACGTTTATATTTTATATAATGTTAAAAATTATAATTCATGTAAATAATAGAGTTTTTTAAAAATACTTAAACTAAAACCTAAAAAAGAACAGATTCAAGAAAAAGGGAAAAGTTAATGGTAATAATGACTCATCTTCAGCAGCACAAACATAATAATTAAATAAACTTTATAAAAAGGTTTAATAAGTAGTTATCTTAAAACCCTTATCTCTCAAAATGGAAATTAACAAAATATATTTGAAATAGAGAGAAATACTGATTGTAAGATTAAAACTACAAATATGATTGATGAACATATATGCATGACAGTATAAATACATATGCACTAAGTACATATGCATGAAATGTTTTTAATATTGACGTAGTTTAATATGGTAACTAACAAACTTAAATTTTACCGGTAAATAAAAATAAAACCGTTACATAATTATATAGGATTATACAAGCATATTGCAAAGGGCCATATTTTGCCCTTTTCATTTTAAAAAAGTGAGCGGTTCTAAATGTGATAAAAAATTAATAAAATTCGGTAGACCTATTAGGACATGTCTACCGAATAAGTAGTTCTTTTCTGCAGACTTTCAGCTAGAGACAAATATTTAAGGAATTGCCTTTTCCATTTTCAATCGTCCTTAAATAATTACAAAGCAATTTTAAAAAATGCATAGCTGCAACACAGTGAAGCTATGATGACACTGTTTTTGAAGACACATCTGTGAAGTCACTAGTTATACCTTGGACTAAAGAATGTTCTCTCATTTCAACAGGAATTTTTTCGCTTCACGCAATTATTGAACGTTCATCAGACCGTAGATTCGCGAGATTTAGGTTCTGCTACGTACGGAAGATTTGAGAGAAATATTAACCATGTTTCGAGAAGTTTTCAGTTACTTCCTCAAAGAAATATTTTCACTTTATCACTAGTCTACCTTTATTCGGTGAAATCAGAGTTTCAGAAATCTCTCTCTCTCTCTCGCTCGCTTTCTTTTCTTTAACATTGTCACACAGAGTATTCTTTCAATAGCCGAGGGCAATGAATGAAATCGAATGCGACAATATATTGTAAAATTTCTCACGCAGAATCATAACACTTTTTCGGTTAAGTTCATGAGGATAACAACTGAAATTAATATGTCCTCACGTCACTAGGATGGCTTTGTTGGTAGAGCATCAACTAAAGGATGAGGAGGGGGGAGAAACTTCTGAATCAATTTTAGAAGTTGGCAGATAATCATAACATCATTGAGCACTTCATTAAAATATAAACAGTATTCACAATCGCAAAAGCAATAACAGATAAAGGACGTCATATATAAGATGAAAAATTTCAATAGATGCTTAGTGAAAAGTATTCGGGATATTACTTTAAAAAACATTAATGAATAAATCAAATAGCTGTGGAGAAAAATCAGGCAAAAATCACATTATGGCATCCATCTACTAAAATTTTAGTAAGACCTGAGCCATGTGTGATCAGTGTTTACAAATTTTACACTATGAAGAAAATTAATACTCTGACAAACACACACACAAGGGGAAAGAAAAAAAACACCAACCATGTTTACCAGCAAAATTACACAAAGTGAAAAAAATGGATCATACTAACAAACAAATGAGATTTTTATCAATATTTAATCCCTATATTTAAGAAAGCTTTGGAATTATAAATTAACCCTTGGACACTAAAACAGCAAAATGAAACAAAACTATACAGAACATGCGATACCCAATACATATTTAACTAGGGCGTGTTCAAGAAATGTTAAATCCTTACTTCGTATTTTAAAATATTCATGAAAAATTAATATTTCCCATTATATAAAATATGCAGCATAAAATAGCAACTATTAACTTTTAGGAAAGCAAACCCATATTTGATGTTAAAATGAAATACCAGTGCTTCTGAAGCACTCGGTTAAAGCAGATGACTCATAAAAGATCCAAGAACTGGGAAACTCCCAACCGATAAAAGCGTCTGGGGGAGAGAGAAAGGAATTCAGATAATCAATAAAATGCATCCAGAAAAAAAAGAAGAAAGCAAGACGGATTTGGTTTCAATCTACTTAATTTTCACTTCAGTACATTTTAAAATAAGACACCTGACACAGTAGGAGAAATTCCTGTAGTCAACTGTGTCAACAGATTTTTTTTTTTTTTCAAATTTTCTTTTTAACACAGAAAGGAGGTAGTAACGCTAAGAGCGCATACATCACACTGCTCCACTCAGCGTGACGTTAACGCATTGATTGGAACAGGGGTGAAAGTCAAGGGCACTGGGTCAGTGGGGCGCCGGAGAGGAGGGGTTATCCCAATGCTTTGGGGACACTGGAAGCATGGGCGAATAAATATATTAAACATGCTCTGAAAGCTATGAGAGATGCGCTCTTTTCTTTTTATTGCTACTAAATATTTAAAGAACTTCCAGTTACTTAGTAACTCTACTATTAAACTAAGTACATAGTACAATAATTATATATAGATATCATGAGGTAAGAAACACATAAACATTAAATTGATTCTTAACAGTGAGTTTAGTTTCGAACATACGTTAACACATGAAGATTACATACATACATACCTACCTAGATAAATATTACGTCCCATTCAGGATTTCCATTTCTTAAATGAGTTTAACATGGATTTCGTACAGGTAACGTTCAGGTACGGTTAATTAAGCAACGTTATCCTTTTTTCTTTTCTTTTTTTTTATTCTATATTCCTAAGGTTAATATTCCTAAGGTTTTATTCAAAACGGCACAAACGACAATTACCAATACTTAAAGGTGATTCTATAGTGAAGATCGTAGCATGTTCCGGCTGTGAAAATGGTTATCGAACCTGTTTTAACCCCAAAACTCAGATCTCGGGTTAAAATATCGAGCTGAGTAATTGTATCTTTCAAAAGGTGTATAAATGCGAGAAAGTGTGGCATTCGTCGTCATGAAGTCGACCACTGTTACAGACCACCAGGCAGATTGGCCATCGGAGCCCCTAACCCCTCCCTCCTTACTGTTATCTCATATCCGTGAGTTAATGTAATTAAGTGATGTTATAGGTCAGGGGTTTCCAAACTTTTTATAGCACCGTACCTGTGTTGTGATGATAATTAATAGTTTTGGAAGTGATTAAAGTTAATATTAATATCGGGTATTCAGATAAGTAAATTAGTAAAGTAAGTAAATTTTAGTAACGATTGTGCTTTGTTTTAATCAATTTATTAAGCCTCTGCTAAATATATGTAAGGGTTATACTTGTGGTGATCAGATATTAATTGATTTGATTAATGTCATCGCATTTAGAGAAGTGTGCGCAAGTTTCTCTAAATGTTTTGACATCGAGAAGAATTAAGTTTGAAATAGATCATCACAGGTTATACCTTATTATTGTTAATATTGATAAATTAATAAGCCTTATTTTGAAATAATTGTGAGGTGGCTGGTACGCTGGTGAATTTTTGGGTTTTTTATTAAATGAATGAATACAAAATTATAGTGTGTCTTTTCTTTTAAAGTTAAATCCTTCCTTTTGAGAGCCCCTTTTTGTCAGTTGATCGTAAACTGAGACATCCGATAGCGACTGGTCACGGACACCCTCCCCTTCGGGACGTTTGGAATGTTGATGAGCCAAGCAGATACGAATGCGCTCCTTACGCGGTTGAATACAGTGGCTTGTAGATGGCGGCGTTTTCAAGGAGGAAAAATGTAATCAAAAATTATGTGAAATAAGAAAATGAAAAAATCAACAATGAGTCGGAGAGGAGATTCCTTCGGCTAATTCCGAATTTCAGCGTTTTCCTCGTCCGGGTTTGACGGAGCGGATTGGACCTTCTTACTTTCCGCGGAATACAAAGTGAAAAAAGGAGCGTCAACTCGGGGGCGGAGGGTGCAAGTGGACACAGAGGGGGAGAGGCGAGCGAAGACCACAAATGGCGCCTGTGTCCTACCCACGCTGTGCCATTTTTTTTTCTTCAAATGGTACAAGTCGTGAAGACTGTTTGCAAATGAGCCATTTTTTTTTTTTCCATTATCCTTTCTTTCGGTGAGACGGCATGACATATTAAATTTTGGTATAGTAGAGGCTTAATTTTATTTTGGCACAGATTTTTTGGTTCATATGATTTTTATGTGGTTATGGTTATTATTATTTCTGATATTTTAAACGATGTAGATTTTAAGTTGAAATTTTTCTTACATTCCTATATTTTGTGCAATTATTTTAAATATTGATTTTTTTTTTTTACATTTTGAATTATTGAACGATATAAATGTTTTATTTTGGTGTTTTACTTAAGAGTATTGTTCTGTTAGTGCGTTTAAGGATACATTTTTCATTTGAATTTTTACATTCCTATATATTTTGAGGTTATTTTGAATATTGAATATTTTTTTAACATCTTTAAACATTGATAGATATTTTTATTGGTATTTTGTTGTTTTAACGTTTTCGATTACTATGCTAGTGATTTTAAGTATAATATTTGATTTGAGGTGTTAAATTGTGTTTCTTTTACAATGTTTTCCATAGTATATTTGCATACTAAGTATTGATAAATTTTTGATTGCAATTCTACATGTCAGGTCAATTTTTTTTGTTTGTTTTGGGCTTTTTATCACGGGTTTTTTGTTTTGTCTTGCCAGGTGCTAAGTTTTTTCTGTTTTCCTCTTGCCATTTAGAGCTGGTCTCATGGTAAAACGGGAAGTAGAATTGGTTGGGTTCTTGGACAGATTGAAAATTACATTAAATATTTTTCATATAATAGTTAATGATATTGTTTTTCACACGAAAGTTAGTTACAATTGGGTTTAAGTTTCAAACTTCAATGTCACAGACTGGGAAATTTGAATGCTGCGGTCATTTCAGTACCTAATAAATTCAGTTTCTTATGTCGGGTATGTGTTTGGACTTAATACCAGTTGGGTTTGTTTAGAAATTTAATTAAAATTGGGATTAATATTCAACTTCAATGTCACAGGCTCGGAAATTTTTGAATGTTGTGGTCTTTCAGTACCTAATAAGTTCAGTTTCTTATGTCAGAGATTTGTTGGATTTAATACCAGTTTAGTTTTTTTTTTGCGGAGTTTTAGCTTAATTTAATATTGATTAATTTCTGTTGTAAGGTATACTAAGGCGTCCGAAAATTTTATTGTTTATGTGTAGGATTAATGTTAAATTTTTTTTGGTGCTCTTGTCTACAATGTTTCATGTGCATATTCTGTTTTGAACGGGTCAGCATGACTTTTGGGGATCGACTGCGGTTCGATTCGCCCGGTTTTTGTTTATTTAAGTAGGGCATACAGTTTTTTAATAAAGTTTTGGTTATATTATTTTAGTAGGTATGCTTGCGTTGGTCTGTTCAGTTCGGATTATGTAAATGTACGTTAGACAGGGCTTCTTGTGTTAATCATTATTTTACTAAGCATATTAGAATTTCATTGCCGCGAGGGACGAAGAGTCTCTCTTCGCAGGCTGGAATTACTTTTGGTTTGGTAGGAGTAAATGGTGGAGTAGTTAAATATTGGTTTCAAAATTTTATCATTTACTTAGTTTTGTAATGTGCACTAAGGTGTCCAGGAGGTTAATGAACGTTAGACATGGCTTCAGATTTTAATCATTAATTTTTACTAGACATTATTAGAATTTCATTGCCGCGAGGGACGAAGTGTCTCTCTTCGCAGGCTGGAATTAAATTTGGTTTGGTAGGAGTAAATGGTGTAGTTAACGATAGCTCTCAAATTTCTATCAATTACCTGGTTTTGTAATGTATACTAGAGTGTACGGGAGGTTAAATTTTTTTTGTTATATGTACGGTTAAAGTTGTAATTTTTGTACACCTGTCTCACATGTTTCATATACATTTTTTTGAGTTTGAACAGTAAACATGTTAATTTTGTTTGAACAGTGATAATGAATTTCGTAAGAGAGAATTTTGTATTGAGTTTTGTTCGAAGAGGTTTTGTTTATTTGTGTTAAGCATACGTTTTTTAAAAATTTGTTTCGGATTGTATGCTATGGTCGCACTGTCAATTTCAAATTAAGGAAATAAACTGTGGACAGGGTGTAATGTTTTGAAATGATTGTTTTAACCGAGGATGATTATTTTGCTGTGCAGTTTTTTTAGTGTATATGGTTTAATTGTAAGTTGAACATACAGTTGTGGTAATGAAATGTTTTAGATATATGTTGGGTGTTCAATGTTTCATTTTTGCTTGTTTATATACAATTGTGGTAATGAAATTTTTTTTCGGGTAGTATGCTACATGTTCCATGGTTTATAATTTTGTTTAATAAGTAATCTCTCATGTAGATGTGTTTTGTTATGTGACCCGGGTCGAATGGGAACAATATATCACATTGTGTAATGTAATTTTATACTTTAGTCAATTCTTTTAATTCGCGAAATTTTTCCACGGTAATCTGTGTTTTTTTTTATAAAAAAAAAAATTTGTGCCAAAATTTTTTTTTTCTCGCGGAAAAGGAGGTATTTGTTGTGATGATAATTAATAGTTTTGGAAGTGATTAAAGTTAATATTAATATCGGGTATTCAGATAAGTAAATTAGTAAAGTAAGTAAATTTTAGTAACGATTGTGCTTTGTTTTAATCAATTTATTAAGCCTCTGCTAAATATATGTAAGGATTATACTTGTGGTGATCAGATATTAATTGATTTGATTAATGTCATCGCATTTAGAGAAGTGTGCGCAAGTTTCTCTAAATGTTTTGACATTGAGAAGAATTAAGTTTGAAATAGATCATCACAGGTTATACCTTATTATTGTTAATATTGATAAATTAATAAGCCTTATTTTGAAATAATTGTGAGGTGGCTGGTACGCTGGTATATTGTTTTTTTTATTGTTTTTTTTCGGTAGCTGGTATATATTCAACATAGTTAATTATTAATTTTAGAGTGTTTTATTTTTGTTTTTTCAATTAATAGTAAATTTTGTATTATGAACCCAAACCCTTGTGTAAGCTGGGCTGGTAGGCAATGTAATGAGATCTCCATTTTCACAGTATTTTCACAGCACATACCCAGGACTACACCGGATAAAGGGATTAACAGAAGTATCCATTTCAAGAAACAACCCCTTTTTTGCAGCTGGCCAAGAGATAAGCGAAACCACCGTTTTGATGAGGGGTAGGCGCATGGATACGCCTGAGATCGCCAAACGCCGAGTTAGTTCCAGAGTTTAAAATAAAAGAAAATAAATCCTGAATTGATGCAAGATCAAAGTTTGAAAATAAAATACTATACTACCTATCAAATTATAATTCAAGCCCCTCAAATTCTGTTGGTCCGAATTTCCCTGTTAAAATCAAGGAGCGAAGACGCACTCATTTTCACCCACGAGTAGCCATACAAAGGGGTGAGAAGGTCGTCCAATGGAGATTTGGAGACAGAGGGGGGGAGGCCGGCCAAGAGGCTGGGAGCGGACCCGCAACCCACGATGGAGAGAGATGTCTTGATTTTTTTTGGCGGCCGGCACGCTATAGAAATGGCGCTGGCCTGGGGTGCCCCTCATGATTTTTTAAAATAATAGTTTTTTTTTGTGCTGCAGCATTTTAATTGGGTAATATAGTTTTAATTTCCTTTTTTTTTGGTTTACTGAATTTTTCTATAGTTTTACTTTTTTTTTTTCTCATCACTTTTTCATTTAGAAGTTTTTTTTTTGATTCGCCAGCCACTTCACTTATTTGCATTGTTTTATTGATAATTATTTGTATTATGGAGAGTAGAACTCATTTAAACGAAATTGTATTTATTCAATTGAATTTGGTTGTCAGAATAATGTTAAGAAGATCTGGAGTTAATGAGTTTGTTTGTTATAATGTCAGGGAAATTCTTAAATAAATTGTTATGTTAGTTTGTAAAGTGGTGTCATGTCGGTCCTTGCCTTTTTAGTAAATTTTCTGATTTTCAGCTTTAGGTTTTATTTTTATTTCAGCAGATATGAAGCTTTTTCCTTTAGGTGAGATAATTTTATTTCTAGGTGTTCTCCAAGGTTAAGTAAATTTATTAGATTTAATTTCATTTTTCTTTTGGCTCATTAATCACCACAGTGATGCAGACAGTAATGAACCTAGGGTAAATTTTAATTATTATATGTTTATGGGTTATTGCATTTAAAAATAACACAACGCAACCTTACCATCTATCTTAAAATGTACTAACCACTAACGGCCAAATGGCAAATATTGTTATATTTAAATTTAACTGAAACCCACCTTAAGTAGTAAGAGTTATTCCTACCTTCAATTCATTAATTAATTAATTAGTAAGTAAATATAAATATAAAGTTAAAATAAACCCCCCCTAACACAAAAATATTGTTTGCCACACCTGCACGTTGTAAAGAATTTGATGACGTACCGGTAGACCAAAAATTTTTAAATGGGGAATAAAATGCAATGGAGAACAAAATAAATTAGGATATATAAAAAATCCTTTCAAATAAATCTGAGTTTAATACACTTACCTTAACAGCTTCTTAATACTTATTAATAATACAATTGCTATTGATTAATAATATGCAATTAATTTAAAGATGTTTGAAACACAAAACACAATTTTTAGTAGAACTCAGACACAGTTTTAATTCGTGAACACAGTTATGGACACAGTTATAATTCACAGGCCAGTGCCAAATTTTTATGGGGTGGTCATAGATAACACATTCAGGTGTAGGCGGCATCTTTTGAGATTAGGTAAATCCCAATAAAGTATTTCAACACAAACAATGGATAAGAAATTCCAAACCAAAATATTAAAACGTATGGATTATTAGTTATTATAGTCATTTCTTTTCTTTTTTCGCAATACAGATTTTTAATAGATTTTTGTTTTAAATTGTAAAATCATTTGCGTGCCGGTAGCTGATTGTCCGCGTACCGGTACTGGTACGCGTACCCAAGGTTGGGAACCACTGTTATAGGTATATACATCCAGGGACGTAAGCTGGGGGAAGGATCAGGGGGTCGCCACCCCACCACCCTAGGAAATTTAGGAGCTTCTTGCAATTTTGTTATTTAATGACCATTAAAAAAAAAGCCCATTTCATTTTTGCCACACATTGTGAGCCCCCCCCCCCCAATCCCAATTTTTTCTTACACCAATATCATACACAAGTCAAGAGGTATCAAATTCCCAGTGGGTAAAAATTTTTTCAGAAAATGTTATAAAGAGTACGTAACTGTGTTGTTAAAATCGTTATTAAAGATACAAAATATCTTGGATGTGTTATCGAAAATCTAATGTTCTGCATTAAAAATAATTTTTTAATAATAACAAATAATTGTTGAACTGATTATCGAGAACTGCTTATCAAAGTTCGCATTGTTGATCAGTTGTTAGAATTCGAATTTTGAAACAAACCATGTTCCATACAATAATGCACTAAAAATTGCGGAATAAGCGCTGTCCTTACCATTCTACGACTGAACGCGTTTTTTCTACGGTAAATAAAGTGTGGACATCAGAAAAATCACAATTAAGTGTTGAGACTTTGAAAGCCATTTTATGTATGCAATATAATTTAACAAATTCTTGTGAAAAATTTTATGGCCTTTAAACACCGACAGCAATCTACTAAAAAAATTCACTCTAATGAGAAATATGCCAAAGAATAAAATAATGCCATGCATAATTTATTTTTATTTATTATATTTGTAAATTGTACTTATATTGAAATTTAAAAATATATATTACAATACTATTTTTGCGTTCTATGAAAATTTTTGTTGATTCATATAGACCAAATTTTTAATCAAGAACATCACTCGTATGTGTGTCTATTTCACTCAGTCCCGACTTTTCTCGTATGTGTCGTTTATTTCACCCAGTCCCGACGATCGTATTGCTTTGTTATGGTCCCGCATCTATCTTTTCCCGCATTTATCGTTCAGTTTAGTCGGTCCCTTGAAAAACGATACATTGAGATTCCACTGTATATAATACATATATGTATGTCAAAATTTTGACGCATCTTAATACTTGTCTGTTTAACTTGTCAAAGTAATAGACTGGGTTGGCGATCTGCCAAAATTATAACTCGCGAAGACGGGCGGACGGACATTTTAGCGCCTGAAATTTTCCTTTCCGCAGAACCGTTATGGAGGAACGTAATCCTACGTTAAAAGCATTCGCGCTTTTAATTAACTTCAAGGGTCTAAACTTTAAAAGGACAAAAAAATTTCTTATAACAATTTTAAATTCTAAAAGTTGAATAAACATAACTTAATCAAAAAAGTTTAAAAAACAAGGAGCGCGATAAAAGTGATCATAATATATTCTTAAAATTAAAAACTATCCGCTTTCACTACCACAAATATATATATATATATATATATATATATATATATATCGATTACAAATATGAATATATTACAGAAATGAATTCGTATTTGTTAATATTTTTAGAATTATATTTAGAATTCCTTTGGTTTGAATGGAAAGACCGTCGATGATCGCACGCATTAACATCTATGATAAAACAAAAACTATTACGACAGGCACCAAAACGTATCTCGGAACAAAATATACTAATTACAAGATAAAAAGAGCTTTATATATACCATGTTTTTAAATTTTCTGTTGAATCATATAAACTTGACAATTCTATGTATTAATAAATACTTTTTAAAAAAATTTTTGATGAATTATCCCATCAACTTGAAAGAAAATGAAGTTAATTGGAAGTTAACTTGCGTTTAACTTTTCGTTCCCGTCCCGGACAATAGATGGCTGCACCAGTCTACAAAACAAAATTAACTTAAAATTAATTTAATTCTGCTTAAAGATGGCTAAAAGTATTAAAATAATGCATTGTCATCGTGTTCTGAGCTATTCTAAAATTTTCAAATGTCTAGCTAGTCGGGAAGTTTGTTAAAAATCGATTGCAAGATTTGTACGGGACAAACACACAAACAAACAAGAAAGCTAGTTAATAAAAACATGGTAAAAAATCGTAGTCACAAATGAATTAATTTTCAAATCTTCACTAAAACGTGGTTTAATTTTTTAAGACTCATCTTGTATTACTTATCAAAATGTTTTCAACAGAAAGATTAACGAATCTTCTAACGATATAAGAAAAATATACAATACTAGGGGCTTCGCCCCTAGCCTCGCTACGCTCGCTCCTATTTGTTTACAGTTGAAGCTTCCACCCCCCCCCCCTCCCGACGAAATGGATGAAGCCCGGCGAAATGAATGAATGGGTGAAAAATTGGTTCTTCTTTCAAAGGAAGCGAATGAGAAGATTTTTTTTGAAGTATTTCTTTAAAATTCAATTAAAAATCGAAATTTTAAGATAGAGACTTGAAATGAAGTTTATATGAATGAGAAAGCTTTCATCTTCCAGTTGATATAAATATTTTCTTTGTAACATAAGTCTGAGAGCATCGAATTTATATATCTCGAAACGCATAAATTTTTCCAAAAAAAGGGTTTTCAATTTTAATAAAAATATCAGTCTGTTTTAAATTATTTTTAAACAAATGAGGTCTTGTTTGAAGGAGAAATGTCTGTAGTCTTAGATTGTAAAAAAAAAAAAAAAAAATTATACGATCCTTTTTTGGCGAGTTATCGTAATCTGAACATGAAAAAGTCAATATTTTCCCACAAAACATAAAATAAAAAAAAACTTAAAGTCCGACGAATATGAGACATGTCTTACTTTCTTCCCCACATTGTTATGCATCGATTGGTATCGGTCTCGACCCCATACCCCCAGCGGTTTCGGAGGAGATAGCGTGACAAGCTTTTGACAGCGGCGGCGGCGGCAGCTAGTTCTTTTTAGAATAGAGAGATATAATTTTGTACATAGAACAAATGAAAAAAATTACGTTATTAACCACAAAAATAATTTTATCTTCCTTCACAATGGACATCTTATAAATTGCCAATAATAAGGGTCGGAGAAAAAATATATGTATACATATAGATACTGAATTCATGGGGAATATCTCTAAACTCAGCATAACAATTCATCAATTATACATTTGTTAAAGTGCTTTTCAGGATTTATAAGCCATTTTTCTATAATAAATAGACCCTTATGATAAATAGAATCCCTAATATACAGCCATTATTACAGTTCTTGTTCTTCGCATTAATCTGCAAATAATCTCAGCATACAAAGGTATCAAACGCGTATCAAACATGTATGAGTAAATATATGCAAGAACATAAAATATTACAGTGAAACCTCTTATAAACGGACACCCATGGGACAGAAAAGTCTGTTCGTAAAAGAAGGGTGGTGTGCACTTTGGGAAAAATCTCAGTTGCGATTTTACAAAAAATCTGTACTGATGCGCCGTGGTTTACCAGTTTGTGAAGTAGTAATTATTTCTTAGCTATTTGTGAGTGTGACAAAACAGTGATAACTAGAAAGATTAAACAGCGTATGTTCAGGGGTTTTTTTTTTTTTAAACCAATATACGTAATTATGAAAATACTGTCCAAATCCGCATCTGAGGCTCGAAAATCCACCGATACTACGGCATGTGTGCTGAGGAATTTTTAAAGAGTCCGTAAATGAAAGGGGTGAATATACCAGGTTCTAGGGTTTTGACATACGGTTTTGGCGCAGTCTACATTCGTCAAGAATAATGAGTAATATTTTAGTAAACACATTTCCAACAATCAGTTAACTTAAAGAATGGAGGCATTTTTCTGTTCAAGTATTTTTCCAGGCAAATTCTAATTATCTCTAACTATAACAAACTAACGACAACTGGTTTCTCTAACCAGAGTGCGAAAATCAACAATATTTTAAATTAAAGCTAAATAATATATACTTGCAAAAATAATTTATTTTCATTTATGGCTATAAGGGCACACAATAAACGGGAAAAGTAAAAAGTTCATAAGCTTATAGTAAATCTACAGAGCCCACAATCCAGACAGTTCCATTTCCAGAATAATAAATCAAACACAGAACACGAACGTATAAAATGGCAAAAATAATGTTAGAACACAAACTTACGAAAAGCATATCATTCATTATAAACTTTTCGAAACATATCGACAAAGAACACACCTCTAACTACTGCTAGTAAGAAGAATCGAAGACAGCGTAAGACCAATAAAATTGGTCACGAAATATCGAAAAATTAATCTTCATATACCGTCACGAAACTTCCAAATGCGAGTAAACAATTAAAACTAATTAGTATGGTTATAAGAAAATTATTCTTTGACATTGTACAGCTGCGTCTTTTTCCCGAACAATTTAACACAAGTCTCTTCAGAAAAATGCATTAATGTTTATACTGGCTCTTTAGAAATACATTTCAAGCAGGCGATCAATTACAACAAAAGCATTACGCATAAATTGAATTTCCAGAGTGAAAATATTTTGAAATTGTTCAGAAATAACAATTTTCATAATGTATGAATATTCTCTATAAGTGATATAACATTTCCCCTTAGGCATATACAGGAATATATTTGTACTAGAGGATATTTTATTTATGTAAGAGAGGAATAACAGAGCAATGTATTATTTTAGGACATAGGTATTAAAAGATGTGAAGATATGCGTTTAATAGTCAACTTCTGAAAGGGGCTAGGAATTCTGCCAAATAGAAAGTATTTAAGGGGAGTCACGACTCTTAAGTCGAGGAAGTAAGGCATATTTTCATAATTTTGACTCTTTGTAACTATTTCAATTTACTCCCAATTTTTCCATATTTTATGTATATGATAAATTGATATATTTATTTTAATAAACAAATTTTCAACTCTCAAAATAATTTTAAATAATTTGTTTTTAAATGCTTTAGATATGCCTTGTTTTTTTAAGTATTTTTATTGTATACTGGCTTGCGCGCAGAACTATGAAATTAATTTTACACTCAAATGTATAATTCCTGTTTTATATTTAAAATAAATAATTCAAAATACAATTGAGCATAAAACATTCAACATTAAAATATTTTTTCAATTTTTTTAAAACTGCTCAAAATATACTTAAAATATCCTTAAATTTTTGCATTAATTTACCCCTGAAAAAATAACAAAATGTGCAGTGATTGAAATAATTCTAGTTCAGAAGCAATACAATAACATGATTATGCAGTGATAAAAATTTCATGGAATTATGTTTCATAGTTTTTGAGATATCAGTTGCGGAATGATGCAAAATTACATTTTGAGAAAAATGAGTTTAAATTTTTCCTTACCATAAACTTGATCAGTAATTAAATATTTAGAATATCAATATCTCCGGAACTAAGCGGAATATTTTCATTTGGTTTGCAGAAATGATCAGACTTTATCATATGTTTTTTTCAAAAAATCAAATGTTTTAAGGATTTAAGGGTAGTGAGTCCCCTGAACATTTAAAATAGAAATTAAAAAAAACAAATTCCAAACAGACATTAAAACATTTTAAATAACTCAAAATTTCGGATTTTTTTTGAGCAGCCCAGACTGATGAAGTACAATATCCCATTCCCCACAACCAGAATATATAACTCTTCCGTAAAAGAAATATCAATGTTGGAAAATATACGTAATATAAAGCATAGTTAATTTTTAGAAATTAATCACCCTCCCCCTCAAAAAATGTGAAAAAATATAATCAATTTCTATGTTGGGCATAGGTACATTAATTTCGTAGGCTAGAAAGTCTCTTCGTGTGGTATGTGGGTGGGAGGAGGGTACAAGCCCAACAGATGTCGTCCTTAGGGGGTACACGGTCAAAATTGTGGTAGCACTAAGGGGCTATGTTGGTTCACCAAAACGGTGCATCCATAAAGATACTTCTAAACTACGCGTTGATTGACCGAAAGTCGAAAGACATGGCTGCCGCATTGGAACAACAACATAATCTAAAATTCCGAAGACAAATTTCAAAGACGAGCTGTTTTTCCCCCCAAATTATCATTGCACACATTTCAAAAAGTATGAGTTTACGGAACTCCCTCTCACTTTTTTTGCCATTTAAATTTCTATTAAACAGATTCCGAAATAAAAATTACATCGTTGCACACCAGAATACCAAAAAAAAAAAACATAACTGAAATGGTAATTAGAACTGAAAGTGTGTTCGCAAAAAGCTGGAAAAAATTACATCATATATTAGATTACCTCTATATGTTGCAGTTGCATAATAATAAAAAGCTTCAAACAGGAGACTCTTGCTTTTAGCCTTAACTTGCCTGACACAGCACTTCAGAGAACGCAACTTAAGAAAAATCAATCGCGAGATTAAATAGCAGTTTCATCAGCCAAATGCCAGTCTTTCTTAGGGTAGAACTATTAAGTTATTAATGGCTCTTACCTTTACACTAAAATGAGCAAGTAAAAGATGACGTCAAATGGCTGTTTACGTCAAACAGGAAGTTGGCAGTTGCCAAACGTATAAAGAAAGAAATTTAAAGTAGTTGTAAGAATGAATGCCACAAAACAATACTTAACACCAAAATGTAGATATTAATGCACTAATTCACCGTATTTTCCTTCCTTGTTAACTTGGAATATTTGAAAAAAGAAAAAAATCTTGAAATGTTTTTAAGAACAAGCCTGATTATAAATAGCCCAAAATAAATGTTCTAATTTAACATTAATAGACCTTTTTCTTTTAATACGTACATACCAAAATTGACATAATCAAATAATTTAAATAAGTTGATTTAAAATAACAATTCAATCGCATCTTCCAAAATAAACTTTTGTTTTAAATAAATTCCAACATATTTTAATACATTAAGAAAGGAAAAATTATGCAAATGCAAACGGGCTTAAAGATACTTTCAAACAATGGAAGATACCAGGATTTGAATCCGGAATGTTTTCCTGTGCTTATAAATGGGGAAGTTCTTGCATAAATTATAACGAGAAACTAAAAACGGTTTAATTTGTAACTAACCAAAAATATTTTTTCAAACAATAAGAGTTTCTATACTATTTCATTACGAATGTTTATGCAAAATTTACAAGAAACTTGTGGAAAACAACAAAATAACACACAGTTTCTTGAAGTCCATAGTAAAAATGGACGGGATGTAGCTAGTAGTTGAGAAGTTATGAAAAGTTCATCATCAAGCCGAGGAGCAATACGTGTGATTGTCTCAACGGGCAGTTTACAAATATGATGATCAAACTCTAACATAAATAGGGGGATACGACATAAATTTTAAGAATGACGTTAACATTAAAATATATACATGCATTTTTTTTAAACCGTTAAGTCTATTATAAGTGTTTGACTATTCGGCAATTCCAATTAAAAGCTATTTCATTTTAATGAGTATAAAAGATCCTTTGAAAATAAAGTTTTGTCTATCCACATTTCCCATGCATTTGAGCATCATGCCTAAAAATGGCTCTCATGGATGGATCACTTTGCATAGTTAATTAAACAGGCACAACTTGCACAAATCAGTATTGCGCGAAATGTTTTTTTACTCATTAGAAATGCTTTAATGTCACTACATAATTTTTAAGAGAAAATTAAAGTTAAAATGAAATTTACGTTAAACTTACAAATAAAGTTATCAATATTTTAAATTTTCTAACGATATATGAGCGCAGAACTCTAGAATACTATTACTACTCTATTTTTTTTAGTAGTGGGTAAAATTATGGATAAGAATGTTTCCCGCAACGAGCATGTTTTCTTAAGCGTACACAACTGTGGATTCTCAAATCCTACCTTAAAAAATACAGATAATATTGCATTATGAAAAATTCCATGCATTAAAACAGAGTAATTCTCTCGAGAAAGACATCCGGAGTACCAAATTGGAAGAAAAATTCAAATTATATTAATTATAATAATAATGAACTAGTTTTAACTATTTAGTAAGTCGTTTCATCATTTTTACTTTGCATAACAACTTGTGGCAACCTTTTTGGAAAATAAAACACTTCCCCATCACATTACGGGATAGTTCAGTCGTTAGATTACCTGCTAGAGGTTCGTCTTCGTAAGTTCGAACCTCACCCCAGGCAGAAGGTTGTCACAAACCTAAAAACTTAATAGAATTCTTACAAAAAAGATATAACTTACCCTACCTCCATATTTGAAATTATTTCATCATTATAACTGATATTAAAATAAACCTCCCAAAATCAAATGAAGTTTTAGTACCTTTAGGAAAAAAATTTAAAAAAAAACCTGAATTAAGCAAGTTAATTTCTCGATATCACATAATTCCACAGAAAAATATATAAAAAAAACGTTATCAGGGTGTCATAATAAAATATTATACTGACTTAATTCTGTCAATTACTTTATATTTCGCTTATTAAACGTTCACTATTTTTTCTCTCGAATACACTGACACTTTTTACAGTTAGTACATTTTGCTCATTATATCCTGGATATCCCAGATGAAATATTAAATTACATTCAGCCAAAAAAAAAAATTCTATTTAATTAAACATACCTTCAAATTTTCCTCAGATAGTAAGAAAAGAAAAAAGGGGGAAATGCTAAATGCATGTTTGTGCGTAAACGCACTCGTACTAAAACACATGATATTAAACAGACAATAAATTGAACACGATAAAAAAATAAATGAAAAATAAAATGAAGAGAAAGAAAACAGAAATTATGTACTAAAACTCTAATAATTTAAATTGCACTTACTCTGAAATGTATATGCATGGGTAAGGAATGATGTCCTATTACATTAGGTTCAATACAGTGTCTAAACAGGACATTTGCAATAGCTCTTTCTCTGTCCTAAAAACTGGATTAACTTTCAACATAGGATTTTTTTTTCCCCTTCTGTGAAAAGCCAATAATGTGTAAGGTTGTGGTACAGTTGGAAGCATCATAATGACGTCTGAGCGTCTAATCGCACAGGAAACTACGTTCAGAGTATAAACGTATCGAAATGTAAAAACAAGTGCTAAACTTAAAAAATCTATTTTGCTCACAACCCGCTGAAAAATTTAAAGAAATGAGTTTTACTCATATACATCATTCCATGGCGTCACAACTTGCGAGGCAAATTCAACCAAAATATAATTAAGATCTATCATTTTAAATTGGTTGTATCTAATTCGTTTTATTATGAAAATACCCAATTTCCTTAGTTCGCAATAACCTTGTTTTTAATTGATGCAGTAATACCTTAAGTGTTGGGGAGGTATAGTATTACAACTGCAAAAATTCAAATCATAATGCCTCCGCTTGCAGCCGAGATCTGTAATGCCACGCTTATACCCCCTTAGTAGTTTTGAATAATGCGATGTCGTTTCAGTTTCGTTTTTACCCCCTGTTCCCTACACGACAACCTCAGCCCGCATCAGTTAACCATCTACACACGCTTTGCTCTCTCTCCCCACACTTCAAGCGCCAACAGAGCATAAACAATGAAGCGATACCGGAGAGGAGAGGGGGATATCCAGCAACCCTTCGTACCCGGTATTCGATATAGCTGCAGTGGCGCCATTATTTCCATGCCTCCTCTGACCCGTTGGTCTACTGCTCGATTTCGATTTTTGTTTTTTCTGCTAAAAATCCTTCGCCTTTTCTCTCGGTCGAGTCACGGATCGTAGGTTTTCTATTCTTATCGGCCATCTAATAATTGTGCTGTGGAGACTATGGAAAGTTATGTTCACAATGAATTTTTCAAACGAAATGAATAACTTACCGCCAATCACACGGTGCAATGATTTATTCAGCCTTTAAAGAAAAAGAAGAAAAAAAAAGACTCGGCTAACTTTTGGACCGCTAAGAAAAACAGGTTGAATCGAATTTTTAACTACGCTAAAAAACAAAGAAGGAAAAGAAGGGGTGGTTGACTAATAGAGGGCGTTAAGAACATATTTATAGTAGAAGGGTGGCCAAACTGCTATTCGCGAGCCCCAAGCGGCTCTTTATCACTTTCTTTGCGATTCTTGATTTGATGATTAATTTTTCAAATAATTTATACAAGAAAGTCTTAAAAATTGTTCTCGTAATTCTTCCTGCTGTTTTTCTTCGTTAATTTTTTTTCTAGAATTAGAGAAAAACCTGAAAAATTGGTATTCTTTTATTTTCAGTACAGCGAAGCCCATAGACAAACATCCTTGTCCAAAATATACATTAAAAGGCACAAGATGAAAACATTAAATAAACAATAGAAGATACACAGAAAGAGAATGCATTTAAAATAAACAACGCTCAATATTGACAAATAGACATAATGTACAAAATGCAGGAAATCAATACATGCAGATTTAAATAATTTGGCAAAACAATTAAAAGAAAATTATTAGAGCTATTAAAACTAGCTAAGAATTTAGAAATATTAATCATTCTTAACAATTGGAGTATAATATCTATACTAATATATAAAGAGAGAGAGCGGATTTTGTATGTGGAGGGTAATCTCCGGAACCACTGCACCTATTTGAAAAATTCTTTCACTATTTGAAAAGTACATTATTCCAGATGGACATAGGCTATTATATTATGTATATCTGATCAGTAGAAAGAAACTAAATGTTGAGCTGATGCTTCATCCTTCTTTACTACTTTTCCTTTGTTAACCATAGTCAAGTAAACATAGCATCATATCAAACGATATTTTCATTTATTATCAGTAAAACATTTAACATTTGAATTTTCTTTGTCAACCATAGTCAAGTAACTATAGCAACACATCAAACTACATTTTCATTTATTATCAGTAAAACATTTAACATTTTAAAGATTCAAGTGGAGGAGGTATTGATAAATACAAAAAGGATTTTTGAAATTGGCAACGTTTAAGGGTTTATTGAAGAAAATTACATTTGGAACTACGCTTTTTATTGGACGCTTTTTATAAGGTAAAAAAAGATTTATAATTTATTGGCTATCAACAGGAAATTTGTTGGTATAATATTACAGAACTTTATTTAACTTATAAACTTTGTTTTTGAATTTATGTACAATTTCATGCCCAATTTGCGTAAATCGAACTTGAATTATTGATCTTTACTCAAAAATCAGTGTGTTTCATTGAAACTGTGAAATTTTTTGATTATTTCGAATAGGTCTATGTTTGTTCCTTTATAAGTGAAAAAGCATTGCTTCAATTGAGCTGAAATTTTGTATAGATATAGTTAGTAGTTCAGATTAAAACATAGGCATATTATTTTTAAAAATCGGGCCCCAGAATTTTTTTAATTAATGTTTTAATTATTTTGCCCCTAAAAGTTGCTTATTTCAACAGCTTCCGCGGCTGTCCTCGCTGACAGCGAGACTATGGGGCCAAATCGTACCAAAATCGGCACGCGGGTGGCCCCGGGCACGATTCAGTGCCTGACGTAGCCGGATATTTGAAATTTTAAATTTAATAAAAGTTACAGTTTTTGTGCCATTTTTGGTGGGTTTTTTTTTGTGTGTGGACTCTGCAGCGGATAGGCTATGGGGCCGAATCGTATCAAATCGGCATGCGGGTGGCCCCGGACACAATTCAGTGCCTGACGTTACAGTTTCCAATAAAAATTTCTTTTGCCATCACCATCAACAAATCCCAAGGTCAAACATACAAATATATTGGACTTGACTTACGAGAAGATTGCTTTACTCATGGACAATTATATTTTTGATCTCTCTAGGTCAGGAAATGCGGAGAATCAATTTATTTTAAAACCTCAGAAAAACGAAACAAAAAATGTGGTATACCATGAAGTTTTAAAATAAATTATACCTACCTAATATCTACTTAAGATAGATAATTGTTCAACCAGGACAAAGTCGGGACGGGACGCTAGTATTTAGTAAAAACATTATACTCCACTAAACATTTAAAAGGAAAAAAGTTTAAAATTTCTTTCACGTCAAATATAACTTTTATTCTGTTTAGGGTTCTTTTAGGTATGCAGACATTCCCAAATGGCTATGAACAATGTATATATCATACCCATGTTATAGCCACCCATGTTATAGGCTAACAGACAAACAGAATACTTTCTTCAGTGATGCAATATAATGCACCTCTTCTACAAGTTACCGTATGATTTTCCTGTACCCTAGTTTTTACGCATTAACAATGGAGATCTGACAACAAAATCTGACCAAAAGTAATCGACAGCAAAGGCTTTTTTTGTCGTTTCTCTCATTCCACTTAGTTTCAAACTTAATTGGTAAGGTTGAGCATTAAAAACTTCCCCATTCGATTTCATTATATTAACATTATGACACCGTCTGTAAGGTATACACCTGAGAAAAAAATTGGGAATAATTAGTAAGCAATAAACAAACTATTGTTCTACACCTACCACTTTTATAATCTTATATATTGCCCATATGCAGACACTTAATAAGGAAAAGTTTGAAAAAGTTGCAGTATAGGTAAATTAAGATATACAATTGTATTCCAAACTAAATATTTTTTCACTCACTGATGGGCAATCCAGCACAGTGATATTCATTTTTCAAATTTATTTTAAATATTGAAACAATTTAGCACATATTTACAGAAATTTGAGAAGCCAGAAATTTCAGTGTTCTGAGCAAAATTAAAGAAAAATTTGATAAAATCAGTTTATGATCAGAAAATGGGTAAAATGTCAGAAAATCGGAAAGCAATTTACCTTATATAATTCAAACTCGAAATTCGGGTTCCTTATCTTGTGTAATTAATTCAACGTAAATAAGTATGCCAGACGCACTTTATTTAATAGGCAAATTTTCAAGTAATATTTATGTTCAGAAATGTTATCAGTTTTGGTCATTACTCGTTAAGCCGTTCAATAGTATATTCCAAAAACAGAAAAGCTTTATCGTTCAAGAGACAAGTTTGATAAAACTAATTTATTCCCGTAAGAACTGAATAAAGAACCTTGGCATTTCTTACATACTATATGTTCATGCACGAACTGGTTATTGTCCATCAACCTACATTATGACGTTCACTGTACAAAGATACTTATAACATTACTAGTGGTAAATTCTTTCAATAACCCTGAAATTTGAACACATTAAAGAAAAATGGATTGGATTCTTTAAAATATCACAATATTTTAATGCCATATCTAAGCCGAGTTATAGAATATATTCGAAGTCTGCGAGGCACACTTCCGCTCTAGTTAATTCTCCACCATAATCGTAGTTTTGTCTGATGAAAAGAAATAAAATGGCGTAATCCTCTTATGGTCCTTGTAGCCATGTCGGGCCAGGTTCCGTGCATTTGAGAATAGATTAATCAACTGTAGGAGATCAAATGTTGCGTAAAATACATGTATGTAGAGTTTCCAGATATTCCGTTTTTATCCACTCGGTGAAAATTTTTAATTTTTATCTCTTCTTTTTTTTACCCTGGTCTGAGAAAGAAAAATATGGTAAGTATATATATATTTACGAAGAAGTACAGCGGTTTTTTAGAGAATCACTATAGGCACACCAAGATGTGTTCTTGAGTAGGAATTAGACTTTCTTGATTCATAACAGTGTGAACAGAATTGCAAGAAAGAACACAATAGTACAGTGAAAACATGCCCAAAATGGACCGCCGTAATTTAGCATACCAAACATCGGAGGAGGGGTAACACGACCGCAGAGGATATTCTAACAACAACAACATGTGTCCCAAAAGAGATTACATAATACTACACTTCCCAGTAATTAACAGAATGAAATAGTATTACAAATGAAAAATATAGAAATGAATAAGCCATAGTTTGTCAACGGTACTGAATTTTCTAAAAAGAATGAGAGGTGGCAGAAGTTTTGCATTAATGACTTAAAACTGCGAAAAACTTATAAAAATAGGAAAATATCCTAATTTTATAACGTGGCGGTCTGTGAGACCGATGAGCTGGGGAACAGTATAAAGACAGATGAGCCGACGTAAGGGTTAAACTGTGTTGTTAACAATATGTAGCTGCAATACATAAATTAACTTTGAAACGATCAACTGGATCCAGAATCGCGAATCCCCCTATCACGAATCCAAAATCCCCTTA
Organism: Dolomedes plantarius; assembly: GCA_907164885.2. Taxonomy (NCBI): domain Eukaryota; kingdom Metazoa; phylum Arthropoda; class Arachnida; order Araneae; family Dolomedidae; genus Dolomedes; species Dolomedes plantarius. The sequence goes on along the minus strand of OU015493.1, from coordinate 125,951,780 downwards.
CAGAATCTTCAGATCTGTAGGGGGGGGGGGGGGGGAATCCAGTTTAATTACACAAGCGATTTGAAAACGTCTCATACCGCCTTTTATCTTCCTTTAATGGGCAGCAACATAGCATTCTGGTTTCTACATATTATTTTTTGATGATGCTGAATTTACTCCCCGCGAGGTTTGGAGGTGTTTACTGTGGGGCCATTGTCGTTCACTCCAGTGGCGCCAATCTGGCCATCACGGTACAGATCTAATTCCTATCTGCGTATGAGAATTCGAGGAAAGGACCATCTCCTGACGATATGAGAAAGTCGACATTTTGTATGTCTTTCTAACATATATCAAATCGCATGTCCTTAAACTAATAATTTATTAAATTTTACTCTATTAAATTATCACCTTCTCTTAGCTAAGTTTCACAACATTAAAGCCTTATCGGTAAAGTCAAACTCCCTTAATTTACTTCAAAAACCCACCATGAATGCCTTTGTAATACGATGCACAGAATACGCATTTTTTCTGCGAATTCAGAACAGAAAATCCTATTATTTATTAACGCCACAAAAATCATTTTTTCCCTTTTTTCCGAGATAACGACTACATTTTGACCTTCAGCGTCTTCCTAAACACAGAAACGGATGGCTGCGATTTCTATACAATCATTCATAAGATGAAATTAACAAAACACGATAAAGGAAGTCGCTCTCCTTCAATCTCCGAATGCATGAATAAACCACAGCATATTTTCAATATTAGATTTTTATTTTAAACTAAGAGGAGAGGGGTGATAACACTGTGATAGATGAAGACATGCTTCTATTTCTTATAAAATAAGTACTACACAAAGAAGTATCAAAAAATTACTTAAGCGTGTGACACACACAAACATATTGAGACACTGGCGAAAAAGAAATTTCGTTAAGCTTACTAGCTAACAAGATTCATTCAAATTATCATCACGAGTCAGTAAGGGTTAAAACATTTTCATGAAAATTTGTAATTTATTCACAAAAATAATTGTTTTCTCGAAACTCGACCCTGACTCGAGCAGAAACAAATTGCTTGTCTACGCAATATTTCAAATTTAAAGCGGACCAACTAAGTACGCTTTTTTTTTTTTTTAATTTCATAGAATTACTTAATGTTTTCAAATTATACAAAGAAAACTTATTGAAAATTAAAATATAGTATATATAACAGTTTGAAACAAAAAAATTATAAAAAGACGCGTTATATTAAAATAAGAATTTCTTTTAGAAAAACAGAATTTTGAAAAAGAAAACACTCTTAGGAATCTTGAACGATTTCCCTTTTATTGATTTCGATTTTAATAAGATAAGTCATGTAAATGTTACGAATCACGCTGCTAAATTCTGCATAATGCATATGACGATTCTTCTGATAACAGTTAGTTAAAAGCAATCAAACTTGACTTCGAATAGAAATGTTTTTTCATACCTAGAGTTCGTTAAGTGTTCATTTTAATGTATTAAGCACATTATATCACTGAGGTCATTTAAGTGCACAGGTCAGTTACAACACGAGCGAATCAGCTAAAAATGTTCGCTGTAAAAGGATATAAATTTTTTAATTATACATGAGTGATTAATGAAGTTCAAAAGTAAGTATTTGTTAATAGCTCTTTATTGCATGTTTTCCTCGGATTTAGCATGATTTCAAAACATTTATACGTACTTAACAGTAATTGAAGTTTCCCATCTCTAACGATATGAAAGTCATTTATGAACATAATTATCGCACAATTTTAAAAATATTCTCCGACAACACGCGGGGAAAAAATGAAATTAGTTAGAAAAGGGAAATTAAGGCGATTTAGGCAAAACAAGTTCAGCGGGAGCAATTTAAAAATTTTAAAATAAATACTTTCAATAACTGTCCAATTAAATTTCTAAAAAGAAAGCAACAAAGAAAAACATATAGAATCCCAAACACAAGCAAGATGGAAATTCTGAACTATGTTAAACGCGAATAAAAAATATTCATTAAAAAATCCATGATTGTTTAAATGTTAAATATTAAGTAACAGTTGTTAAACAGAAAACCAACAAAATAAAATAAGGGTTTCCACCCAATTTTATTTTCAGGTTTCCTAAATAAATTAATTTTAATAAATATACAGTATATTTAGTAATTTAAAGAGAATGTTGATAACTCAATTATTCGTGCATTAACGGAACAACGGATCTAAACACAAGAATGGTAGATTTCACAGAAACAATTGGACCGAATGTTATTATCCGATATATTTATATTATCATTCATATGCATAAGCATTATATCTCCAATACTTGTCTCCTAATGTAAAACATTAAATGAAGACCAAAATAAGAGGACTTGCTAAATGAAAGTATATGTGACACAAGATTCAGTAAAATGCGTTTGGAAGTCGATTCCAGGAGTAAAAACTGAACCTTGTCTTGCACTTAATGTACTATTTTTAAACACTCTTTCATTGACGTCAATTGGGCTACCATCGGTGTCTTAACTAAAATATATTCTAAAAGGATCACTCCACAACGTTAAACGTCTCTAAAAATAAAACAAAAAAAAATATACACAGGAAGTGCTCTTGGAGAAGACGGAAGCTGAATAAAAATGTATTAATCGACATACATTTAATATTTATGCTGTAACTTTTTAGACATTTTTGTCTAAAATACCAATAATAATCAATATTAATACGATGGAACAAAAAAGACGTGGCAATCAAATGCTATGGTGCGTCTTACTTTTACTTAGAAATCTGTGTGAAACGTGTTTTGGTCCTAGTTGAAGTTTTTTGGTTGCTACGAGGAATACTACATTTAGTACCAAATCTTATTAATAAAAGAGAACGTTTGCGCGTGTGTGTGTGTGTGTGCGGCCCCCAGGCGAATCTGTGAAACTTACAGCCGTGAAATTTGGCACACGGGTAGTGAAGAGTCTGAACATGTGCACCTCGAAGCCCGAATTAAAAATTTTATTACCGTTAATTTTAATTAATAAAAAACCAACAATTTTTGAAGGGTGAGTCTAGAAAATGTAAGAGTCTCTCAGCCGCCATATTTGATAAAGTCAAAATCTATGCATTTTTTTTTCATGAAAGTACATAAATGTTACATATTTGGAAAGAGCTTTAAAAACTGATAATTTTTTCTGCCTACAGTTATTCTGTTACTTTAATAGTTTTACAGATATTTTAATTCTAAAAGCACTCCACCGCTGAGACGAAAGACTCAAATCACCCATCTCCAGTATGGTGCAGCCATCTGTCGGCAGCGACGGGAATGAAAATTGAAGGGAATTTATTTGTATGGCCCTGAAAAGGGCCTTTTTATTCTTTTGTGGGGCCCGAGCATAGCCGGGCGAAGCCCGGCTAGTTAGCAATAAAAGATTAAAGTAAAAATAAAACAAAGTGGCGGGGGGAGACAAAATTCAAATAAAATTTACAATAAACTATTTCGGTATCGGTTTTATGAGACAATTTTACGAACAATTTCGTCAACTAAATCTTGTTCGAAAATTTTGAATGGCATAAGAAAATAAGTTTCATTCTAGGCAAATAATTTCTTTGGTAGATGTAGAACAAAGTTATGGAGAAATTTCTATTTTCTAAAATATACTTCCCAGAATCAAAAGATATGGGGTTAATTTCATCACTAAATGGCGTAACTCTGATTACTTTTACCGTGACTTAAAACACAAATACACAAACTTATCTTTAAAAAAAAAATTCATGATACAGTCACACCCCAATATAGAGAACCCGGTATATAACGAACTCTCGGATATAGCGAACGAAATTTTAGTCCCGCCGTTTTCCTATTGTATTTAATGATAATTTATCCTTTTATAGCGAACCTCCAAAATTTTAAGAATCGGCTATAACGAACCTTTTTTTCCGCCGACTACTGAATTTTTTTTTTTTTTTTTAACTTTTTAAGAAGATACGACGAATGTTGAAGATTTACCTATCGCGATGTGGATAGAAAAGCACAAAATTTCATCCTTCTCAGATTGTGACATGCAATTGTTCGAAACATGTGATGATAAAGTCATTAATGTGAAAATCCGACTGATGAAGATATTGTGACAGAAATTAAGATGAATCATTCTGAAATCGAAGATTCTGCATCTGATGCCGATGAAGAGGAGCACATAAATGACGAAATCCCCACCATCTCAGATGCTACAGCACCGATGAGCGTTATTAATAAGTTTTTGTCTACACAAACAGTGGAAGAAAGAGTGTTGGAGTCATTTGATGTATTGGACAAAGAAATTCATAACATGTTTTTGAAATCGGCATCACGTCAGCAGAAGAGTACCGATTATTTCTGTATTAAAACTGTGAATCATTAATGATCATTTTTAATAGATTTTATCATTTTTTTCAATAGATCACTATTGAATACACATAGCAACTAATGAGTTATACATTTTGTGAACGCTAACATTTTTCTTAACGGTTCGGATATAGCGAACGAAACATTTGGTCCCTTGAAGTTCGTTATAACGGGGTTCGACTGTACCTTAAAAAAGCCCTAACGTTTACACTGTTTTAAAGGATCTTGGGGATAGATAACTTCGCTCGAAAGAAACTAATTCAGCTTACTTAACAGCAAAGATATGAAAAATTCTACGCGCAAATTCACAGAAAATTTGGTGACTACTTTAATAATTTCAAAGTTTAAATGCATCATTCAATCTGTTCAACTCACATATCCCAAACTCTACAAATTCAGAAACCATATTATTTCAAACAATCATCTCAGTAAAATCGGAAATGAAGTTGGGTAACATTTTGAGACAAAGGCGAATTGGGATAAACTTGATGACACTGAAAATATACTTTCACTTACGAGCAGAAATTCAAATTTTCTTCCGAAGAAGAGAACGAATGTCCTTCAATGAAGGTATTTAATCACTGTTCTATAAAAAATTAAACAGAAATGAAATCTCAACACAAAAATATTTTAGAAATTTTATTTTTCTCGGTCACCATTTTCAGTCCAACTACATTTAGCTTTAATCACGATTTGAAAGCTGCGCCAGAAATACGAGTTATACATATACAGGTTGTACAGCTATGCACAACCTGTGCATGCAGTTTATCTGATGATCCTATGCAGTTTATCTGATGAGATTTTTCTTTAGGAAAAATGCGTCGCACAATTACATTACATGCTGGAAAAACTACGAAAATCTCAAAATTGGAAGCCTTTAGGTATTTCATATTAGAGGAGCTCTAAGTGCAAATGCGTGGGTTAGCCAACAAAATTTTATAAATTTTACTACAGGGAAAAAATGGAATTTAGTTATAATTTACAGTTACGAACATGAATTAAAATACCGTGAAAAATAAAATAATCAGATAAATTATTCGTAATTACTCGGGAAGTTGAACAGGTGGTCACATGACTAACATTCCTATAACTTAGGATTGCAATGTTACTGTTTCGCACAACATTGAACCATTCCGTTCTATTATTATATACTACGAATTCACAGAAGATTGCCGCCCCCATTCAGTATCATTTTTATAATAAAATTTGGACGTACACGCACACAAATATCAAAATTTAATCACCCCTTGTAGTTAGAAAATTCAGCTGGGTTACATTAGAGATACACAGCAAGTAAAAGTTAAAATATGTTCACCGATAATATTCCATCAAAAATTCAAATTAAACTAACCATTTACAAATTTGTTGCCTTCCCCTCTCATTTGTAGCACTGTATAATTCTATACTCTCGTCCGCAGAACTTTTTGCGAAGTATTTCCCAAACATTTATCCAGGTAGAGTTTGAAACTGGTCACTTTCAATCAGTCTTCTTTTGTAAAATATCCCTGAACGTTGTTATGCTTACTTGTCAGTTTTAATTCAAACTCCCTCCCACCGCTGGGATCCTAAAAAGCCTGGTTTCTAGCCTGAGACAGAAAACGCACAGAGATAAACGAAAGAGAGGAAACAAAAATTTAATGTTTACGGAAATAAGAACATCTCGAATAAATGCATAAAGTAGGGGTAATCAAGAGTTTTCATACTCGGGATTCAGTGCAGGACTAAGACAAGTTCAAGAAAGAGTACGTAGTTCCTTATACGAAAATTAGTGCTGCCATCTGGAGAGGGGGTAAGAAAAAAACGCACTACCACGACCTTTAGTTACCAATCTAAAGTGAGCTCACAAGCAAAGATATATTACACCAACGCAAACATAACCGCATATACAAATATAATTCTCGAGTTCTAAATAAACTGCAGCATAAAAATTTGTTGAAAAATTTCTTTTAAACTAAAATTAAACTTTATAAGTAATATTCGTTCTCGTCTCTCGCGGCGGAATAATAATTTGGAAGTGTCAAACAGACTGTCGACTGGATTACGTTTCATTTTTCCTGATGTTTGCATCAATGACGGTCAATACAGATAAATTTTCAAACGGCTTCCATATTTTGTGTTTCTAAATATCAGAATTAAATCCTGGGAGGAACAATAACGAGAAAATTGGGAATCCTTTCCTAAACGGGAATCATTGAACATTAAGACATGCTGCGATTTACAAAGATTTTAGAGTTGTAAAATAAACACACCAACAGTAATAACTGGGGCGGGGGGGGGAGGGTTACTCATTCCTAAGCGTGATATTTTTTAAAAGACTTGCACCATTTCAACAGTTATTTTCAGCTAACATTAAAATAATAACAAAGAAAATAAAAATATTTAGCCTTTATGAAAATTTTAAAGTAACACTTATCCTTGTTTTAAATACCTTGAACCTACATCTTTATGCATAAAAAATAAAGTAATTTAATTTTTTTTACCATATGTATTTCCCACATACATACACAAACAAACAAAAATTACACTTAAAGTTTTTAAAAAAGAATTAATCCTAAACTGTATTTAAAACTGCGAAAAAGATGTCTATCTGTTAAAAATCTTACAAGAGACTTCAGTAAAAAATACATTTTTACTTGTATTAATTAACGTTTCTTGGGTTTCATTGGTATCCTATGAATTGAGGTGGCTAGAGCAGAACCTCTTAGGGTTTTACGAAAGACACTGTTATTCTACAGAATTTTGAATATAGGTAATTAAATGTTACGCGTTGAAAAGCTTTATCAAGAAAGTAAAGTATGGAGTATTAATAAAATGCGGTTCGCGTGACCTGTACGGCTATCAACCAAATGTATATAAGGGCATACACATGCGATGCAAGAATGACTGCCACACTTTTGCGACTTAAGCTGGCTCGTTTTGAATTCCCCTTTTCACCCAAAAAGCCTGTTCACATAGAATCCGTCAATGTCAAAATTTTAAACCAATCATACACCATTTTACCAATCAGCGCCAATTTAATATTTAACGCTGGCGTTGACGTATTCTATATGAATACGCCATAAGGGTGCTACAGTAGAAAAGGGCTACTCCTAAACAGAAGGCATATTGTACCATCCTACAGTTTGTGGAGTCTGGTCCTCAATATACTCCAGACAACATTCTTCAACTGCAAAATCAACCTACAGATTTCCTGTGAAAAGACGAATCCGGCACACATTTCTACATTCATACACAAGGAAGTTACGACAAAATTTAAAACACACTGCAGTGCTTGTATTTATTTGTTCCTATCAATCACATACTGATCAATGTATACGATAACTAAGAGTAGTCTAATTTCAGATTACAGCGTAATCTTAAAAGATTAACACAAAGCAAATCCATTTTTAATACAATTCGCTGCATCTCGAACTTTGAGAGAGTATGTGAGAAAGGGAAAGAGGAGTAAACAGGAGGAGGACTGAAAACTGTAAAGTGATTGAACTGACATGTTAATGAATGATAATGTAGTTCAACTCTTGCATATGCACTGAACTACCAATCATCCGTTCTAATTGATGAAAGGGAATCAACCCCAAATAAGCCCCCGTAAAATTTGGGTTCTTCAAATATTATTATACAAACGTATTCATTCAAAATAAGCCTGTGACCCCTCCCCCCCACCCCCCACCTTCATCGAAATTTTTTCTTGCTACGTGCCACACCGGATAACGCATATAATCGGAAAACACGAATAATCCATAAAACGACACATACACAATAAAAATATGCACTCTTCGGTGATTTTAATTGCATAATGTTTTAAACAGGTTCAAAAACTTTAAATACAACTTTCATACATTTTCTTTGTTTACGAGATTACTGACATCCTTCCGGACACTTCATTTAACAGGAAGCAAAACAACAAATAATCGAAACCGAAAGCTGACAAATCCGTTTTCTGTATACGAATAACAAACACGAGTGAATCAAGATGACAACTATTTTAGTCTTACCAAGCCGCAAGCACAGTTGTCGGCAAAATATTGTTCAAGAGTCAACATGCTGTTAAATTTTTTTAAATATGTATACGCCAGATATACTCAAAACAAGAGATAGGGGGAATATCAACAAAATGTACTCGATGAGTAATATAGAGCTAAGACGATTTTTTTAAACTGAAACACATCTTACTCAATGTTTGGAAATACTGTAACTTTATATCTAAAATAAACATGGACAGAAACGAATAATTTCGTTATGATTGCGCAGAAATTCTTCTTTTGCTCCATGTTGAACATCACACTTGGTACCGAAGACTCAATCTGCTTGTAACCAGTAAGGGGAATAGTAATGTTGCTCATAGATCACGTCCATGTAACATCGCATGACTTCCCTCCATTTTCACGAGGAAACTTCAAGTCAAAACACGCTGCCATCAAGGTTTCCTTCACTGCCTTTAAACTACTATCACAAATAAATAATTAAATACAGAATTTACATAATTTGTTCAGGTGAATACTTTCAGCAAAACTAAAGTTCGTTGAACAATTTTCTAAGCAAGTTAGTAACTTGAAAAACTTCTAATCAAGGTAAATGTCTTGTAAATCCATTTTCTCATGGACATTGCGCATATGGTAACAGTGAACCAGTGGCGCACCCAGTGGGGGGGTGGTGGAAGGGGCCCTGCCTCCCCCCAAAGAAATAGAAATTGCATTATGAATATTGATTTTGCATTATAAATATTTTTATCCGTTCATCTCACCACCCCCCCCCCCCTCAAGAAAAAATCCTGGGTGCGTCATTGCAGTGGACACCATCTATATATCTGCAGCATTCTTATCTATTCTTTAGACTAACCCCAGCACACGGATAAGTAGATAATCCAGAGTACATTCATTCATTTAAGTAAGACCAACAAATTTTTATATGTATTTACGCAAATGCTAAATTTCTAGTTAAAGCTCATTTATAATCATAAATAAGTATTAAAAAAAAAGCTCCATAAGATAAAATTCTATTTTCACTTTCTATAAATTATCACGCAATGCTGTATTAGAAATGGCATTCACGGATCACGGCGCATTTAAAAAAGAAGCAGATCACTGAAGCCATCGCAAGACAAAATTCACATTACAAACTTGTGTATGCTCAGCGGAACGTGAAAAATCGTTAATGTAACATTAGAGATACTTTCTTCACATTGCATTCGCAATTTCCAAGTTGAATAATGCATAGAAGTCATTTTAAATTTGGCGCTGTGAGTGAGGAATCTTCAAGCTATGAAGCTAGAATTAAATAAATAGTAAAATGTTCGATGAGAGAGTGTTTCGTTGAGATAAATGATTGAGATCTGCATGCATGAAACTCAACATAACCTAAATTTATTTTATTACCGTAAAAAGTGTCATTTATATCTTACAATAAATTTTGTCTAACATTAATTTTTTATTTCTGCTTAATTTAGCTTCTTTAAAAATCTCAACGAATTGTCATAGTGGAAAATATGCGTTAAACAACAAAATACCTCAGTTAGAATTTTAAAACAAAGGCAAAAGCTCCAGAGATTTAACTTTCAGAACACCGAGATATAATGTTAGGAAAATTAAACAACATTCATTTTATACCCGTACTTTAAAAAAAAGTAAATAACCATCATACATGTTTGATTCAAAAGCATCTTACTCAAATATCATCGGTATTATGACTGTAACTTTATAACAAAAATAAAAATTGACAAAAGATAGTTTCGCTCTTATTTACCGCAAATTCTACTTTTCTTCGGAGCCAAAAAGTTTGAACTATTTTCGGTAAAAGAACCCAGAAATAAAACCTCTTTAAGCCAATGCTTTTGAAAATTTACGAACTATCATACGTAACAATATACCCAGAATTTTCATTTGATAAGAAAACTCACGCACTTTGTTTTCAGCTAAGTGAATTTCATGATTAAACTGTCCCTTCTAGTGCAGTTATTTACTATGCAATTTAAAAGATTAAAAAACGGGTCATGATAAAATAACCGCGGTGGCTCCTCTACATTCACCAGAGTTAAAGCTGCAAGACCCTCACGAAATTGTAAAAGCTAGATAATCTCTACCTCCACACGAACTTTAACTCTGTATATTGTTGACCACACTTATAACGCAAAACTGTAAGTAAATACATTGCTTTCAAACCCATCCTACTCAAAGATCTAATATTTAGAGTTTTTTAAAGAATTCACAACGTATTGTTTCAAAATTTCAAAACTATTTTAAAATTTCAAAACTACAGTTCAAAAAATGTAGGCACAACACATACGAGAGATTGCGCAAGTCAATACAGTAAAAATTCGATATGAGCACTACATGAACAGTATTTAGACACAAAAAAAAATTAGTCTATAAAATACAGTTTACGCGTTACCGCACAATACAATACTGCGTATTCTAAACTTAAAAAAAATTAATACAACATTCAGCTGCTTAAATAAAATTAATAAAATCGCATTTGATAATTTATGGATAACTCAGAAAATCAATCCGCAGAATTCGATATTTGATTGTTAAATAAGTTTACTCTAAATCTATACTAATATATAAAGAGAGAGAGCGGATTTTGTATGTGGAGGGTAATCTCCGGAACCACTGAACTTATTTGAAAATTCTTTCACTAATTGATAGGTACATTATTCCAGGTGGACATAGGCTATATATTATGTATATCTGATCAGTAGAAAGAACGTTAGGGGCCTAAATGTTGAGCTGATGCTTCATCCATCTTTACTCTTTTCCTTTGTCAACCATAGTCAAGTAACCATAGCAACACATCAAACTACATTTTCATTTATTATCAGTAAAACATTTAACATTTTAAAGATTCAAGTGGAGGAGGTATTGATAAATACAAAAAGGATTTTTGAAATTGGCAACGTTTAAGGGTTTATTGAAGAAAATTACATGTGGAACTACGCTTTTTATTGGACATTTAAGGTAAAATAAGATTTACAATTTATTGGCTATCAACGAGAAATTTATTGGTATAATATTACAGAACTTTATTTAACTTATAAACTTTATGTTTTGAATTTATGTACCTCAGAAAAACGAAACAAAAAAAGTGGTATACCGTGAAGTTTTAAAATAAATTATACCTACTTAATATCTACTTAAGATAGATAATTGTTCAACCTGGACAAAGTCGGGACGTGCCGCTAGTTATATTAGAAAACTGATCAGTTTCATAATATAACTAGCGGCTAGTTATATTATAAAACTGATAACTAGCGGTTCAATTCTTTCAGTAGAGTAAACACATATTTATGGCATTAGATAAAATAGGGGGGGGGGGGACCTGGCCAAAATCTACATAAAATTTGTACATGATACGTCATTTGAGACTTTTCTAAAAATGACAATGGATTTTCGTAGCTTGAATATTCCTTCAAAATTAATGTAATTTATTTTCCATTCGTTTCCCTTGCATTATACACAGGAGTTAAGGTCTTAAATATGCATCTAATTCTATTAAGAGTAATGTGTATCCATCGTTTACTAACCGAAAATGTGCAAGGTAGATAAATTTTAAAAATATCTGAAATCTATCAAAAACTAAACAACAGCAACTATCGTAACACCTACCACTGTCATGTGTTTCCACACACCAACTTACACGTGTGCAAATTTCAGAAATCTACACTCGCTTATCTCATTTTTTAAGTATAAAAATATCTCTATCAAGAAGCGGTATCCACACAGGGGAAAAATGCCAAATAAACAAAGATCTGAAGCATCTCACGTTTCGGAAATTCTTTATGACGTAACTCATGACGTCAACTGCCATCATCAATAATAACGCGGAACACATCATATATGCAATCTGAAAGAATAGCGAAAAGCCAAAATAAAGGTGAAAAATTATTCATATAAAATTATTAATATGTGGTTGGAACGCAAGAAGTGCGACATTTAATGCTCAGTATTAATGACCTTGGATGAATAATTTTATGCCAATCTGTTATGAAACTGCTACATCGTATTCTAGTGCACACGTAGTCGTACATAAAACAAGTATAACAATATGCAACCACTTCTCATATTATGCATCTTTATCCAACAATAAAAATAAACTTGTAGAACGTGGCCCTGGATTTCGAAATTCTATAAAAACTATTCAGTTACTGATAAAGTTCGTTATAAAAAAAATCTTAAAATGTTAGGATTTTTCTCCGAAATATTGCTTTAAACTGACACACTTAACACAGAAACTTCACAACTCGGTTTTATTTCATTATAGCAGCAGCAGGCAACAACTTTTTAAATCGAAATTTTTTACGCACACCCACTCACTATATATGCAATCCTGAAATTTTAAAAGATCTAACACAAATAAACATTCATCAAGCTTTATAAATTAGAAAATCTCAACAGTTTCTAGAGAATTTCAGTAGCTTTAACTTTTGCATAAGTTATATCTATCATAGACTGTTAATGAAATATTTTTCCAAACTATAAACTTAACTATTTGTAAAATTATATTTTAATAATTTTAAAAAGAATGTTTGAATTATGTTTAAAACCGTACTCTGAGAATAAAAACAGAAGTATGTGAACTAAAATAATCCTATGTTAGTTATCAATCCATTTCAAGTGTGCAAAAACGGACTACTCTTGAAAATTATTACATTAGAATGCTACGTCGAGTTCTTTCATATTAGAATTCGACTGTAGGTTAAAATTATATGTTAGTTGACTTTCCATTTAAAGTGTGAAAAACGGACTTACTCTTTAAAATTATTACATTAAAATGTTATGTACAACTTCTTGTATATTGGAATTCAACACTATGTTATTATACGCATATATGTATTTACCTATACATTACCTAAACTAAAATGTTTACAAACATAAGTATACTATAATATTACAGCATGAAAGCTTCTAAAATTTCAGTTTAAAAGATCACAATATATTTTTTTAACATGTATACTTTAAAATTTGGATCAAACAGCTAAAATTTCTAAATAAAATTAAAAACATTCTTATTGCGTCATCGAAATCCTATCTCTTCATGATAACACATAAGATAATTGTTTGACAAGCATAATCTTTGAAATGTATCAGCAACCGGTAAACGATAACAAACCAATAAATATATAAAAGAGTAAAAAACTCTATAAACTCAAAATTAAAATCCTTGAAACTTCGATATTACTCACCGTGATCTTGAAATTCATCGCGGCCGCTGCAGGAAAGCAAATTGCACATCTCTAGATGGTTCTGCAAAAAAAGTCTGATAATGTCCGAATCTGCGCATGGCTTAAACTAGGAATAGCAAACTGCGTCATCTGTGCCGAACTGCGTAGATGTTTGAGGGAAAATAATAGTAAAAATCGCCCTTTTTGTTCGCCATCCCAAGAATTTTTAGAGAATAAAATTTTTCTATCTAGAGTTTAACCAATACAGAAAAATAAGCACCCGCAACATTTCTTCCGTTTTAGATTCGCGCGCTTCTTTAACCCTTTCCCCCTTGGCGTGAATGTCATATTCTTTGTCCGTACACGACATTTGGCAGGGTTACCGCGTTTCTCTTCGTTGCGCCAAGGGAAGTCGCCAAACATACAAATCAGCGAGTGATTAATGATGTTGGCTCACCTGGAAAACACAGGAAGAGCACGACATTTTCAAGATTCATGTTTTCAAACAGCGGTGAATAAAAACTATACGTGCCGATCTATTAGTTTTCAATTAATGAGCCCTAAATATTTTAATTTCTCTCCATATTTCTTACAGAGGTGTTAGCAAATGAAGCAAATAAATTCGTATTATAGCGCAAACAATCGTCTAAGGATTTCCACATCGAATATCATTGATTTTCCCCAAATATCAAGTACAGTAACAGAAAATGGAAGAAACTGAAAGAAAAAGTAAAGATGGATTTCATTGTGAATGAAATACGTTGATAAAAAACACAAATGAGGTTTTTTTTATATCTATCTAGTTGAATAAATTAAAAAATATAAGTATTGCATTTCAATACAGAACATTTTAGTCTCCATTTTTGTGGTAAAGCAAACCTGAGAAAGAAAAGAACTGAAGAAATATAAAAAAAATTTAAAGGAAAAAAAACCTTTCTTATTTCGAATATCATTTTGAAAATTGTAACCGTCGTTTCTATCTGACCTCAAAGGACTGATGTGCGGTAATATAATGTTCTACTTCACTAAATAAAATGGATGCTATTATTTTCGGGTATACACCTTACCTTTTTTTCTACGCAGAGTCAGGGAACATTTACCAAGGTTTGAAAATTCTCTCAACTTCTTGAATTCCACCTTCTGTTAAGAATGATCTAAGCTGTAGTAATTGAACAAGCCTCTTTTCGTATTTCATGCAAGAGCATTTTAAAAATGAGACGGTTTTAAAACTAGAAAATTTTAAAAAGGCAAAAGTATGTTCAATATTGATAATTATGAATTAAAAATAATTCACTCCAATTCAGTCACATACAATTTAATGCGAGTTTTAGTTTTATGTCTATACTATATTACTACGAGTAAAAACTAATAATTTCTGTTTCGGTACTTTTAATTATCAGGAATTAATTTAACCACAATTTATTTTATCTAGTGTAAATATTGTGCATATAAAGCCTTTAATTCAATTACTTTTAAGACTAAGTAAAAGCGGATAAATCTGTAAATAGAAAATACATTATATTTGGTCTAAATTATCGTTTTCATTATTTGAAGGTTTGTGTATCGAAGTTGTTTGTTAAGTACAGGGTTTTGCTAACCACATCAAATTCTACAAAAGAAAGCAAGATCCTATGATTTATAAAAAATAAATAAACCTGAGAGTCGCAGTTCCAATCTATTTATATATAATAGATAGAGAGAAAAATTTCCATAAAAAGTTAATTATGGTACACCCAAACTTAAACATGAAAATACTCTGTTTAACGTAACTATGAAATATTCTGATGATGAACAGAGATTGGTTGGTTGGCTGAGGGCGCTGTAATCACCTATTGTTACTCGAGTCCTAAACAGACTAGGACCATCAGTTTAAAAATGTCCATGGAGGTGATGTGTTAGCATAGATTGTTTTAAGTTACATGTTGATGCTATCCTTAAATTTATTGATATTTTGTCTTTTAAAACACCGCATTTTCATCCAGTAGTACACTATAAAACTATAAAATAGCCAGCCAGTCTAAAATATCTTTGTTTTCTTTTTTAAGAAAAAAAAATGCCGTTTGGAAATTTGTTACCGAGTTTTGACTCTATACACTCATTTTTTTTAATACCAATTTTTAATAGAATTGACAAAATAGATGACAAGTGAAATTATTTTAGCTGAAAATTTCCATAAAAGTTATCATTTATCGACAACTTAAAAAGATTTACTCGTAACGGAACAATTACTCAAAGAAGAATTGTTTTAAAAAAATGGTCAAGAGAAATAATTCGTAAGTTTATGTATGTATTTCATGGGTGTATTTAAGTAAAATTGACTGATTAATTGAACGCATAAAAATTCTGATCTTCAAGGCCCTTTACTTGTTTGAACGATCACAGATTCTCTGCATGACTTGAATCAAATGCCGCCACGTGTAAACCGACTAAATCAAGGCCTCTTTTTTTGGTTCAAAGTTTAATATATTGTAAATAAGAAGAATGTAAAACATTATGACTCATCAGGATCCGGGATGATTACTTTTACACGCTCACTGACATTAAAGTCAAAAGAAATAGCATAGTTATAAACTGCAAGAACATGACAAAATAAGAGGAAATTTTGATGATAAACTTAGAACAGTTAAAAGAGCATAACTCAGAGGTGGGGAACGCGCGGCCTCCGTGATCTTCTTGTGCGGCCTTAATAAAAGCTAACACTTGTATTAATTAATATTTAATTTTATAGATTGCAACAATTTGCAAATCAATGGAATTAAATAAAGAACGGCATGAATGTATGTACGCAGGCTTCGCATTACGAAGCTTGATCCAAATATTCAATTACTTTCAAGCAAGAAACAAATGCAAATATCCTACTAGCTTAAATTTTCCATCGGATTTTAAAATTATTTTAGGAATTGTTGCTATGTCAGTTATTTATAATTTAATACTATTATTTTTCTATTGCATTTCTTTATAATGTTAAAATTATTTAAAAATACTTCTACTTTATTATTTTTATTTGAAGTGGTATTTAAATATGTAGTTGTTTATTAAAATTTAAAAATCTGGATATATATACGTGTTTACATGAATAAAAATACCAACAGTGAAATATAAAAAATTACAGTGGTACCTATGAATCTTATAATTTTATTTAAAAAAATAATAATTAATGATTAATGTTATAATAAGTTTTTACTCTTATGTGAATACAAAAATATTTTATATTGTAACTTTTTAAGTCAAATAATAAATAAATAAGGACTTAATTTTTTGTTTTTATTTTTCTATATAATGCACCAAATTGTTAAAACTGTACCTAACTATAATACACTGCTGGCCACCCAAATTGCAACACCAAGAAAGACAAGAGATATCACAACAAAATTTATTTTGTA
Source organism: Dolomedes plantarius (assembly GCA_907164885.2). Classification (NCBI taxonomy): domain Eukaryota; kingdom Metazoa; phylum Arthropoda; class Arachnida; order Araneae; family Dolomedidae; genus Dolomedes; species Dolomedes plantarius. The sequence continues at coordinate 125,934,906 of OU015493.1, read as the reverse complement.
GATAGCATGTTGACCAAGTATCAAATGATTAAATTTATAGACTTCTGTGAAGTGTGGTTCCTGCCAAAATCAGTAGCCAGAGTAGCCGCCATTGTTGGAGATCACCGCTGCCACACGCCTCAGCATTGATTGAAAGAGACTTTGGATGAGTTCTTGGGGTACAGCAGACCAAGCAGCTTCCAGACGTTGCTAAAGTTGATCTGCTGTGGCAGCTGGGGATGGAATCTGGGTCAATCGTAGAGCAACCATGGACCACATGTTATCTATCGGCGAAATATCCGGAGAGCGAGGCGGCCAGGGAAGCAATTCAATCTGGCGATTGACGAAGAACCGTTGGACAATGCGTGCCACGTGTGGTCGTGCATTATCCTGTTGAAATATGGCTGTGGGCAAGCCCTGAAGGTAAGGAAGGACAACTGGCTCCAACACCTCGGAGATGTAGCGCTGGCTGTTTAAAGTACCGGCTATGCGTACTAGAGGTGTGCGAGAGTGATATCCAATACCGCCCCATACCATAATACCAGTGTGGCGGTGCATAACGCAGCTGTTCAGCATCCTCTCTTCACGGTGTCTCCAGACTCGAATGCGACCATCGTGGTGTTGCAGACAGAAGCGTGACTCGTCAGTAAAGACAATTTCATTCATTCTGCCGTCCACATCCTTCTGTCATCGCACCATTGGCGACGGAGACGTCTGTGGTTCAGCGTCAAGGGTAGACAAAGCAATGGACGTCTTGCGGACAGACCACTCTGCTGTAAACGGCGTCGAATGGTACGCGTAGACACTGGATGATGCGTTACAGACTGCATGTGCTGTGCTATGGTTCGTGATGTGACTGAGCGATCCGTCACTGCCATGTGCACAATTTGCCTGTCATCACGTGAAGTGGTGCGCTGAGGTGGATGCGATCGAACACGCCGGTCCGTCGTACCCTCCTGCATCCAACGATCACATATCCGCATTACAGTTGTTTGGTTTCGTCCAACACGACTACCGATTTCCCTGAAAGATAATCCACAATCTCGGTAGGCCACTATCCTTCCTCTGTCGAACTCGGATACTTGATCAAAAGATGATCGCTGTTTTCGACGAGGCATAATTGATCGTTTTTTTGAAAAAACCACAAGAAAAACACAATTGACGAACTTGAAATGGTCGAAATCTACAAGCCTTAAATAGTGCTTTGAAGTGGCGCCACAGGCGCGCGTGATATGCGTCTGAGCTGAAATTCTAATCATTTGCATATCTCACCTCCGCTAATGCATGTTGTAAATTTCATGTTATTTGCATGTTTCCTTCAGGGTGTTGCATTTACAGTGGCCAGCAGTGTAATTTCATAAATGTCGCATTTATAGGTACATCAACTTATGCGGCCTCCTTTATTACTGCCTAATTTACATGTAGCCTCTAATGGTAAAAAGGTTCCCCACCTCTGGCATAACTCATAAGACCAAAAAGCACCCATTTATGAAAAAGAAAAAAATCTTGTATCAGAAGGTATCGGTCAAGGCCGAATGAAAAAAGGTGGGTTAATAACTTACACCTGATATCTGCGGTACGATGCCTTATACAACAGACAGAAAATGCTTTTACTAAAAGGCCCCGGGGCGAGGGGGGAGGGGGGGACACGTCACTTCATTTACATGGGTGTGCGTACATTTTTACTGCCAGGAAATAGACGCATCGTCTACATCGCAACTGCCTCGGGGTCAGATAAGGATGCAAGCGTGTGGTAATCGTAAAGGGAATGAGTTTCAGTTTCATTTAGGGATAGCTGTGGGACAGAAAAACATGTTCCCAAAAGACGGGTGAAACGTAAAAAAAAGGAAAATTGTAATTTAAAGTTTGTCTAAAATACAATTTCTTTCTTTTAATCTAGTACTTTAAAATTTTGATTTTCAGTAATTAAATTTAATTGTTACTAGATAAAATTGAATAAACGTGTCCATATATATGTAGATACGCAAGTGAAATTAAAAATTACTATAACTGTTCAAAAAAAGATGCTTGACTGACCGTTTGGTTGAAATTCGTCGTAGGGTTTATTTAACATTTGAAATGCATTTGTAACTCTATGTATTATAATCTAATGTTTTTGCATTGTCGTGTATATAAATACTTTCACACTGTTTAACACCTTGAAAGCTTCAGCGTAGTTGGAAATTTGGATTTTATTCTTTTCACACTGCACTTCTTCGTCCCTGTCGCCGTCAGTCGCTTCACGTTAATTCTTTCTCATAGGGTATTTTTTTTTTAACGTCTCGCATTTCTTTTCAATCGCCTCTTGCTCAACGATAGGAGTAATCTCATGGTCACATCCGTAAACGAAGCCTTTGGCGGGTGTCTTTTATCAATGCTGTACACGAAATTCGCTATCAGTGTATTATTCCGGACTTTACAGCGCTACAGAATTTTTCTCTTTAGGGATGGGGTCACAATTTCATTGATATCTTACAACTTCAAAAAATATCTACATTGGGGCTCTATTCCACTTTAGTAAATTGTGAAAATAGTGTCCTCATCCGAACATAAGGATGTTCGCAAAGCAGCGGTGAGGAATACATTAGGGGCAGAGGTAGCGCGCTGAGCCTCGGACTGGGGGATGCTTAGTTCGAAATCGGACGAACGCCATTAAATACCTAGGCCTGATATGGGCACGTTTGATCCATAGACCGGAAAGTCCTTTCACAACGTCAGTGGATAGGGGAAGGTACGAGCCCTCAAAATGTCGACCCTGGGATTGCTCGATCAAAATTGATGTAGCACCTGGCTGAAGTCAGATTCCGACCCTTGTGGTCCCATTGTAAACCGGAGCCGCATTTCTCTAGCCACAGTCGAGACCTGGTCTGGTATGTTCCAGCCGGGAAGGAGGGGAGGAGGGGGGGGGCAAGAGTCACAAAAATAAGAAATACATTAATGTTAAACAATGTACATCATCCGGGCAATGTTTATGTGACCTTAAAAGAGATGGGTTATTCTACAGGAGAGGTATTGCTGCTGTGACACTGTCTCAATTACTACATGAAATTAGTATTTATATAAGTATGTGATGCCCCGTTCCTACCCCTCAACATGTCATCTATCGGCGAACTGTGGATCTGGGCGGTCTCATAAACTCAAGGATAAGAGGCCATAAAGTTCTTGTAATGTGCGGTTCTGACGTTATAGAACGCATAAATCCCAGAGTGGTTCGAGGGCTTTTGAGATTTTTGACACTATAGTGACATTTAGAATCCCATAAACTTCGAACACTTACCAGCAGTTCAAATGCCAGAGAAATCCCTTTGAATTCGCCGACAGTATAAAAGAAGACCCCAATAGTTCACGAGAGAAGAGATCTTTTTGAGTGCCAGAGAGACGCAGCTCTCTTGGTCAGAGATGCCTCATAGGCCAGAGCTGTCGTTGAACCCGAAGCCATCCTGACTATCTAACTATATATTCTAACTCGCTGTACATACTTGCTTTAAATGTTGTAGTTGTAGTATGTTTAACGTATCGTAGTAAAGTAATTGAAGCGAAAGGCTTGTCGTATTATTGACTACGGTACACTGCGCTGGAGGTGAATCCACAAAAGTATAAGCAAAAAAATAATGCTTGTTGAAGAGGGCTTCCAAAATGAATACCATCTACCTGCCAGTGTTGGAAGCGTAGGTTGAAAACGGAGCGAAAAGTCATCTCTCTGATACATCCGAATTTCTTGAACTCGTCATAAAAGTCGTTATAACATGCTTCTTTCGAATTAACTTCATATTCTTTCCTGCCTAACGGAGACAAAAGGCTAAACGATGGCTGAAATCACTCTATTTTTCGCTCGAAAACACACACCGTTAATCCATGTCATAGCTTCACCGAAATTTCACACCTCCCGAAATACGGGTCTCCCTAATCACAGATCATACAAACTGCAAACGATACTAACTCCTAAAGAAAGTATCTTATCTCTTGATATTCTCGGATCATTCTTGGACCTTGTTAGTAAATGACCTTGTTAGTAAATGAATCACATAATCCTTTTACTCACTGAACAAACATTTCTAACACAGTGGCTAAGGAATTCTCCTCTGCACGTTCAGGTCCCACAATATAGCAGTGGCATTTGGCATTTCGAAACGATACTTTCTTGCACCTGCTTCTAATCAGCATAAGCGGATCATTTTTGGGGCATCAAATGCGGTAAAAGTTTCTCCTTCGGTTTTAATTTATTTATTTATTTATTTTTGAAATACCAATAAGACAGTAAAATTATAAAACAAATATTTTTTTCCCATAATCAAGTTGTTTATATTTGAAGGATGTAGAGGTTCTGGTGATGATAAAGTTAATATTTGATCAAGCTCAATAAAGAATTAAATCAGCTTAATTAATTCATTTAAATTTGCTTATGCAAATGCGAATGGCGGATGCCGGTTAAGGCTGTTGTGTACTAACCCTTTTCTACACCTTGCAACAGGATTCATTTTATAAATTTCGTCCACCAAAGGAATTTATGAACGTTTAAAATACACTATATCAGATTTTTATCCCGGAATAATTTAAAATATCATTTGTCTTTTTTTTAAACAAAAAATGCCTCAAGGTGTAAAATTTCTTTCTCTATTATGGAGTACAATTTAAAAAAAAATCTTTAAATCCAAGTCGGCAGTCCTCGGACAAATTTTCTCCATAGATTAACATTGAGATGAGCGAATCCAATAGGGTTAGTACACAACAGCCTTAAGGCTTTGTTCATATTGTTTCCGGAGAGGAACGTAGCGTTAGCGTTGCTCGCATCGAACTATTTTTAACCAAAGACATCAAAACGATTAGCCCCGAAATTGTTAAGGCCTGAGATTGGTTAAAAATAGTTCGATGGGAGTAACGCCGGCGCTCCCGAAGCAATGTGAACAAGACTTTAGAATCACAACAGTCAATGGTATTTTCGGGTCTGAAAAAGTAATAATGTTTCTCATTTAGCCAACAAAGGTATGTCTTGTTGTTTTCATGACTTCAGTAGAATGAGAGTAAAGATAATTCGCATTCAGTAAGAGATAATTCGCATACAAATTATACTACATGAATAGAGAAAATATTTCTAATTGTAGCGTCATGAAAGTATGATGTTATTTTTCCCAAGACCTCACAGGGTGCACGAATACATCTGCGTGCTTATCGTAATATCATTTTCCAGTTCCCATCGTTTTGAACACGTGTGTGGATTCCAAGCGGATTAAAAAAACGATACCAGCAAATGCTGCCAGAATTTTTTGCCTGAAAGTTAAGCCCTGGCATATCGGTTTCCCGAGCAAGATGTGAGAATATCTGTTTTGAAAAACAGAAGCATCTCCCATCGCCTCGTAAAAATGTCTTTTTTAGCAATAGCTCAATGCGAGTTTGACACTAAAGCGCAATAAAGATGGCCGAAATATTCGTCGATAAGAAAAACTGTCACCAACAAATCCGCCGGCCCCCGCTGTGGAAAACAGATGCAAACACAGTCTGGAAACAGATGCAAACACAGTCTGGAAACAGACGCAAACAGACAGTCTGGAAACAGATGCAAACACAGTCTGGAAACAGACGCAAACAGACAGTCTGGAAAACAGACTCTGGATGGACGCCGACAAAGAAAGGATCGCGAGAGATCCCCAGACGGCCCCAGGATGCGGTCGGGTTTTTTAAGCTCCTGTGGGAGGCGAACCGGGTCTCGGAGCGTACTGTTAAATCACTCTGCACTTAAGGGGTCACAGGATCTTGAAGTTCGAAGAAATGACTATAGATATGGTAAAATTTTAACCACAAAAACTCAAATAATATTAGAAAAAGAAATTTTCTTTCTTTATACATATAAAATACATATCTTTAAATATGTCATATATAAAAATGGAAATTATAGATTATAAATAATTTTAAAATTAGCAGTTTAGAGTTTTATATGATTAACTGGTGATTAAAAATCATAATGTGCTGTGCGCATCATAAAATTTAGATATATGCTTACAGAAAATAATTAATGGTCAGAATACACTTGTAATATATTTACCTGTAATGTAAAACCAAATAGATTGTAATAAATATTATTTAAATTAAAAACTGAGCATAAAATTGAAAAAATTCAAAACTTATTACAATTATTTGCATAATTTTCCCCACATAAGGAAAAGTATTCTAGGATTGCACATTTTTCTGGTTTTAAAATGTAGAGTAATATGAAATATACATATGAGTGTATTTTTATCATTTCCTATTGATAGTTTAAAAGAAATACTGCACACAAACTCAAATTAGCAGTTAATCATATAAAATTCTAAACTGCTAATTTGAAAATTATTTATAGATTTATAATTCCCATTTTTATATATGACATATTAAAAGATATGAACTTTATATGAATAAAGAAAGAAAATTTCTTTTTCTAATATTATTTGAGTTTTTGTGGTTAGAATTAGACCATATTTAGAGTCATTTCGTCGAGCTTCAAGGTCCTGTGCCCCCTTAAGTTAAAATTCATTTGATTCTGTTGTACTAGTTTAATGTTAATTTGTTTTGTTTCATTAAATTTTTGTTAAGTTTTTATTTAAGCTTTGGCTTTATCATACACCACGTGGACTCTGTTTTTGTTGGTCACGATTTTTATTAATTTTAAAAAGCCTCAGAGAAAAGCCTACTACGATGCCACATAATCTACAAAAAGGGAGCTGCTTTTAATTTCAGAACATGTAATTTAAAGAATTTCAAACGATAACCTTAAAATAATGGTAAAGAAAACAAATATTAAAAAAATATTTAATATGTATTTAGCATTTTCAGCAAAATATTTTGCACTGTAAAATATTTTTCACTGACGATGGTCAAAACTGTTCCAATAGGCCAGTGACGTAGCGAGATAAAAAAATTGGGGAACAGGGTGGGAGACAAAGACTCATTTTTGGTTAATTCCTTCGTGATAATAGATAAAATATCTGAAATTTGGAGGAACCTAGCCCCCGCGTACGTCCATGAATAAGGGGGGTGATTCCTCTGAAATTTTCGAGAATTAAGACATTTAATTTTTGATTGAATAACATTGTAAGTCTTATAAACTTTTTAACTACTTGGAATGTAATATGTCCTCGGAAGTTATAACTTTGTCAGTCTCATTACAGTGACGTTTGAAACAATAAATAACTCTCAGTTATGACAATAAGCAAAATTTTCATAATAATCCCGTCGAAAAAAATTCAGTACCAACTGTTTCGATTTTTTGAATTAGCGTGTGATTACGCCACTTTTTTAAGGAGTTTACAAATAATACTCGGTTGCAAGTTTCATTTATCAGCGCCGGACGTTACATATCCAGATGGAATTTTCATTGGGACCACAATGTCTTATGGAAACACCATCCTTTTAAATACCTTTGGGCTAGTGGTAGTAACCAAGAAGCCAACTTCCATCTTTCTTGTTGTATTGAACTGAAATATTTTATAGTAGATTAATTAAACAGACTAAAGGAATATTAAATTATCATCAGAATCAAAATAAGTTACACCATACATGTAGAAAAATAGTCCTTTGTATTTTAAGGCTAATTAACTCTTTTCGACTGCTTATAGTCTAATAATAACTTAACCCTTACTTTACTAACGTAAAATGTTTTATTGGATTATCTCTAGCATCAGTGGCTTCCCATGGTAGCATGCCGCTAACGTGGAGATTCAGGGCCTGTTCACATAGAATCTGTCAGCGTCAGCGTTACTCGCATTGACATATTTTAAACCAATCACAGACCTTAACAATTTCGTGGCTAATCGTTTGGAGGTTTGTAATTGGTTAAATATACAAGAGCCAGTCAAAAAGTTAGTTGCACTCGTTGAAAAAAAAAACACAACCGGGTTCAAATTATAGAACAAAATTTTACTAACATAAAAGTATGATATATAATCTATTTCTCGACGTAATCACCACCTTTATTTTAAAATTTGTTGAGGCGTGGCACCAGTTTTTCCATGCTATCTGCGAATAACTGCCGTCCAATGTGAGAAAACCATTGTTGGGTTGCAACTTTTACCTCCTTATCCGAGTGATATCGTCGAGTCGCAAGTTCTTGTTTCATGGGATCGAAGACGTGGAAGTCACATGCCGCAAGATTCCACACTTCCCATTTAAACTTTTCCAAAAGATCCCTCCTTAGGGTCACCGCATGCGGTCTCGCATTGTCATGCAAGATCACAATGCCTTTTGAAAGTTTACCTGGTCGTCGATCTTTAAGCGGCTTTCGCAACCACTTCAAGGTTTTACAATAAGACGCTGCATTAATTGTGGCACCCTTCGGCAAGAATTCGGTATGCAATACACTTTCTCTATCGAAAAACAGCGCCAACGTCACCTTCCCTGCCAATGGAACTGTTCAGCATTTCTTTCGAGAAAGATGCGTTTCATTTCAGGTGCGAAATGATGAACCCAAGTCTGATCACCGGTCCCGATTTAGTCTCAAAAAACATTTCCTTCTTGTTGATAAGGTTGAAACATGCTAGAGCTTTTTCAAATCGTTGCACTTTCTGTTGGTCAGTCAATAGACGAGACGATCTCGTCTACTGTGGCACGTCTGTTTTGAAGAATGAGTTCATTCACGCTTGCAACGTTCTCATCTGTCGTCGAAGTTGAAGAATCCTATCCTCGATATCTGTACGGCCATTCTCGAATGAGAGATACCACTTAGCAATAGCTTGGCGCGTTGTTGCATTATGACAGTACATTTCGTGCAACTGCCGATAAATTTCAGTGCAGTCACAACCTTTTGCCCACAGGAAGCGGATTAATGCACGCACTTCAGATTTGGACGCCACTGGCAGGTGTCGAAACATATTCACGACTGATTAGCAAGCGAACTGACACTGCTACGTTGAAGCCGCCACTGCACCTGCTGCAGCACCTGATGGTCTGTGCTGCCACAAAGTTTCAACAAAATGTCTGTTTTACCGAGATTTTTACGGAGGATTGCAACTAACTTATTGACTGACCCTCGTATTTCAACGCTGGCGCTGAAGGATTCTATGTGAATAGACCCTTACAGTGAACCCCTCCCCGATCAGTGATCATGTCAGAATTAATTCCTCCCCTTCCCCCGACAGGAAAATTCCTTTCGTGGAACCCTCCCCACCCCACACACACTTTCATAAGTATTTTCTGGTTGCACGACAGATTATGGCTGCACCGAGTATAGAAAAGTACTGTCTCTATTTGACTTTATACTATTCCACATTACTGAGTTTTATGTGTTTTGGGTGCAATTTTATGGGTGTGAATAGTGCTTATAGCCAGGTAGACAGACAAATGCTTGTAAAGACTAACTGAAACATTTCCGTTTTCTATAACCCTAAAATACCGAAATTTCCAAAAATAACCCGATTTCCATAATACATCGTTCGAAAAAACTTTCCCAGTACTGGCAATATTGGGAAATCTATTCAAATCACGTAATTTAGAGTCCACGAACCCATCTAAAAATAAATAAATAAATATAGAGATGCCTTGAGTTTCAAAAATTTTGACGCTTCGTTAGATTGTAGGCTTTTACCCTCGGTAGAAAACTGTTAAAAGAGAAACGAAAACAATGCATATATCTCTTTTCAAATCTTATCTCCAAATAGGAATTATTTATGCATTTACAAAATTATGTTATAAGCACGTCAATGAAAAACCTGCGCTCCCTTTATCTTCACTTGTACATTTTCGTGTTTTAAACAGTACTTAGTCGGACGTGTTCGGTTTTTCTAAAAGCAACGCTTGCTGAATACTGATTCGTGATTTTAAACCAAGTCATATCCTGTGCTTCTGATGCTATTAAATGACAAACAGGATGAATACAGGTAATTACTGGAAAATGAATCTGAAGAGGTTTGAAATAAGGCTTAAATTTTTTTTTTTAAATCAAGTTTTGTTTTATGCTCGAATAAGAGGCATGTAAAAAAGCAACATTATAGCAAGTGTGTAATCTTTTACATGCTTAAACGACATTTTTATGACCTACTCGCTATGTTTAAGGCTGCTGTGTACTAATCCTACTGGATTCGTTCACTTCAATGTTAACCTATGAAGAAAATTTGTCTACTATTTACAGCTACATAAATGCTGATAAATCCTATAAAAATGGCATTTTAAGATAGCTTGAACTTTTCTGCACCTTGCATCAGGATTCACTTTATAAATTTCGTCCTCCAAATGAATTGATGAGCGTTTAAAACACACTATACCAGATATTTCCCCCCGAATAATTTAAATTAAAAATATTATTTGCATTAAAAAAACGAAAAATGCCCCATGGTGTAAAATTTCTTTCTCTATTACGAGTATAATTTTTAAAGAAAATCTCTAAATCCAAGTCGGCAATCATCGGACAAATTTTCTCCATAGGTTAACATTGAGGTGAGCGAATCCAATAAGGTTAGTACACAGCAGCCTTAACATCTCGGCATTGCCTGGCCTTTTTACATCTACAGTAGGTTATCTTTTAAGCTGCTGCGATCGACCAATAAATATTATTAGTTTAGATTTACTTCATAACAGAATGAACTTTAAATGAATATTTAAATGTAAAAAAAAAATAAATGAATACAGGACAATCAATGACCAGTATGCACATAATTTTCCTTGAAAGGAAAAAATTATTTAAGTTCTTTCAACTGTAAGGCATGAAATTTTAAGGTTATTTTGTAACGGCTCCCTGTAGTACAGCTGAACACTGCTCGCCCAAGAACAGTGCCCTCTGGTGGCAAGCCAGAAAGAAACTTCAGTAGAAGCCAAGATGGCGACTCTAATGCTTGGTCTTGCGTTATTGTCCCATGTTTTTCCTAAAATTTTTGTGTGTACCGTGTGTAACGTACTTTGTTAGTTAATAAATAATTGTTACACTATGTGACACTCCTTCTGAACCATGTTGGGAGCTAATTGTGGGGAGTGATTAACACTCCCCACAATTAGCGCCCAACGTTCTGACGTTACTATATTTTGGGAATGTTCTCAGTGACGTAGCCAGCATAACTGGCGCCCGGGGCAAGATACCTTTTTGGCGCCCCTTCCCCGAAAAGCATATAGTAATATTATACATAGAATTAGTGAAAAGGTCCATTTGGCGCCCCTCAGCGAGTGGCGCCCAGGGCATGATAGACCCCCTTGCCCCCCTGTCGCTACGCCACTGAATGTTCTCTTGGCTTTTGCTCATTTTTTTTCAGCGAATTTTAGCATATCCGCACCTGTCGGCTCAGTATTTTTTTAGCTTCTGCTCAACCTAGTGAAGTCAATATCTGCACTTATTGTCTGGTTCGTCACGACAACAGCTCGGTTCGTCAGAAATAATTATCTTTTGTATATATGTATTTTGTAGTATATATGTATAATCATTGAAATCGGTGTTCTAAAGGTAGCCCTAGCTGGTATTTGAAACCGATAGTAAAGCAATCCTTGCTATATGAGAACCAACAGCGTTCTAACATTAATTCTGACTGTGTAATATAGAATTTTGTTTATTTTATAACATTTTGATTATTGTTGTATTTCCTTGTTAAAACCCATGTTTTCAAATAATATAGGGCTGGAATTTTTTTTTAATTTCGTTTTGATTTTGATTTTTGGTTGAATCTATCTTAATGTAAATTCTGTTTTGTTTTCAATACTGAAATTTAAAATTGATTTTGGTTTAGAATTCTCTAATTCTAATTTGTTTTTTTTGTTTTAATTCTTTAATTCTAACTTGGTTCTGGTTTTAAATTTAATTTTGGTTTAAATTTTCCTTTTGTTTAAATTTAAGCTTGATTTGAAATTCTTAAGTGTAAACTTTGTTTTGGATTTGAATTTTGATTTTGATTTTGTTTTAGAAATTGAATTTTGTTTTAATTCTTAGTTACAAACTTTTGAATTAAATTTTGTTAAGTATTTTGTTCAAAATTCTGGTTTTGAAATTCATTTAGAATTTTAGTTGATTCATCGCTATTATTGTTTCGATTTTGTAAGAATTTTATTATTACAGGATTGGCATGGTAATGTGTTCGAAACGTAATTGATTAAATTGTGTAAACCTTTCATTGTTGAATAATTTAAAAGAAAATTTTTAAATTTTAAGAATATTTAGTAACTTTTGATTTTGTTTTGTTTAAAAGAGAAAGTAGGTATATTGTTTTGTATTCACTCCCTATGTTCTGTTTATGTTCTACCGATCTTGTATTACTAATATTTTATTTCAGCTTACACAATTTATACACCAGTTTATTAAGATATTGTTTAGGACTGTTACACCCAATTGGGACCTAATTTTGTCAGGACTCTATACCATAAGAGTTGTCATAGATTTCTCAGTGCCACACTGTTAGGACGGTATTTTTTCGTCCACAAAATTTCGTTGGAACTCTCCTTCTCCCCCCCCCCCTCAGGCAACAATGGCTTTCTTCGCACGTGGAAAGAAGGAGGATATGAGGAACCTGGCTCAAGATTTTGGAGTCAATGTCGCTTCTGACATAACGATCATCGAATTGAAGAATCTCATCGTCAAATCTGATTAGTATGATGAAGACTTTGCTATAGAAAGATTGGCTACTATCATTGAGGCTAGAAAAGCCGAAGAAGCCGAAAGGGGACGACAAGCAGCCCTTGGCCGTGCTGAAAAGAAAAACGAAAGAGAACAAGATCAACGCTTCGAATTGGAAAAGCTGAGACTACAGTTAGAAGCTCGAGAAAAACAAGAATTAGAAACGAAACTTGCTCGAGAAAAGGAAGAAAAAGAGCGACAACATGCCTTCGAATTGGACAAACTACGTTTACAAATCGCCGCTGAAAAGTCCGTACAACCATCTGCCGGTCTCAATAGTGCTATACCAGCTAATTTTCACTTAAAACATTTAATTCCTAAATTTGATCCAAAAGAGAATGATTTTTCTTTATTCATTAATTTATTTGAAAGACAACTAAAATTTTTGAAGGTAGAAAAGGAAAATTGGGTTGCATATCTCCTTGGAGTGTTGCCCAATGACGTTGCACAACTCATTGCAAGAGAGCCTGAAGAAAAAGCTCAAGATTTTGACCACATCAAAAGTATGTTATTTATGAGATTTAAGCTTAGTGCAGATAAATTTCGGCAGCTGTTTGCCACTCACAGAAAATTACCTAACAAAACATGAAAGATTTTCATTTTGAGCTCCGAAGTTACTTTGAAAGCTGGTTAACTGAATTAAATATTCAAGATTTCGAGGAATTAAAAAATTTGATGATACTTGACCAAATGAAGAAACGTGTTCCTCCAGACGTTAAAGATCACTTTTTAGATGTATGGTGTGACTGGATCACCCCTGATGACCTAGTAGAAAAACTGGACACCTATGAAAATTTGCGACCAAGCAAAAAAGAAGTAAAAACATCATTCACTGATGCCAGAAAAAACTTTCAGCCAAAACAAAGAGAACAACTTTTACAAGGAAAGGTCTCCCTACACAAGGTTCTAAATTTGGGAATGACCAACACCCTCTGTCCGGGGTCCCCAGTCACAATAGGCGGTATCCCAGGGTCCCCAGTCAAAGTAGGCGGGATCCCAGTTCCAATGACAGAGCTCGTGATAAAAACTCTGAAGGACTTTCAAACAACAGAACCTATTTGTACTGTTATGGCTGTGGAGCTCCAGGCGTCATAAAGTCCAAATGTCGCATATGCACTCCTGTTGCGGAAAAGGACGATGCAGGTGCGTTAAGCCCAAACAATTCGAATTTTTACAGTTTTTCAATGGAAAGTAACCCTACAAGCCTCATTGAAGTTTTCATTTGTAAAGAACGAGCGGCTGTGTGTGCTGATACAAGTGCTACACATTGTGTAGCCGGAGAAAAGTTGTACCATCTTCTCAAAAGTAAAGGCATGAAGTTTGAAGATAAAATAACTAATATGACATTAGCCGATGGACATGTTCAAAAACAGAAATACTTACAACAATAGTAGACATCAGCGTTAAAGGAAAAGTAATCTCAACTGAAGTTATAGTGATTAAAAATGCAAGGAATAACCGTACTCTTCTCGGTATAGACTTTTGAAAGCTTCAGGGATTGTCCTAGATCTCCAGCAAAAACACTGGTATTTTTCTGAATCTCCCCAGAAACGTTATAGCTTCGTTGAAACGCCACCAAACATCAATGCTCTTCTAGCAGTACACATTGAATCACATCCCTGTAGACTTCGTGAAAATGAAGGTCCGCATCTTTCTTCTTGCCAACGAGACGAAATGAATATTATTCTTGAAAAATACGAAAAATGCTTTCAGCCAGGGGGGAGAGCCAACACCTTTCATTGAACACTGCATAAAAACTGGAAACCATCTTCCTGTGGCAGTACCACCTTATCGAATGAATCCTGCTAAAAAAGAAATATTGAAGAAATTGACAAACTCTTGGCTGACGGAATTATCGAAGAATGCTAGTCGCCGTATGCCTCGACAGTGGTTTTAATACTAAAACCTAATGGAACCGTACGCCTGTGTATAGACTATAGAAAACTGAATGCAATCACCGTTGCAGATTCCTATCCACTTCCTCGGATGGATGACTTGCTACACGAAGCAAAGCCTACTGCTTTCATGTCAACCATTGATCTTCGTGCAGGATATCATCAAGTGAAAGTTCATCCTGCTGATCAAGACAAAACAGCTTTTGTATGTCCCTTTGGTACATATACATTTTTACGAATGCCTTTTGGACTTAGGAATGCCTCTGAAACATTCCAGAGATTGATAGACCGTTTCCGTAGTGGTCGAAGCTATATTAACCCTCACCTATATCGACGATATAATTGTTTTGTCGGAATCATTCGAGAAACACATCTCTGATCTTCAAGCTGTTTTCGAAAGACTGTTGGTATTTAAGCTTCATGCAAACAGAGAAAAGTGTCACTTCGTTTCTTCTCGTGTTAAATATTTGGGATTTTGGATTACGCAACTCCGAAAAGGTTTCTTCTATCCAAAGAATACCACCACCCAAAAACGTTAAAGATGTGCAATCCTTCCTTCAAACCTGTTCATGGTTTCGAAGATACATACAGAATTTTGCACAAATATCACGACCCCTTAGTGATCTAACAAAGAAGAAAGTCCAGTGGACATGGGGATCCGATCAGCAAAATGCATTTGAAACTTTAAAGAAACGCCTCATAACACCTCCCGTGTTGAAACAAGCTGATGGAATAAAACCTTTCATCATTCGCACAGATGCCAACAATTATGCTCTTGGTGCTGTTTTACTTCAAGGAGAGACGTCAGACGAACATGTGATCGAGTACGCTAGTCGATTACTTACTCAGGCAGAGCGAAACTATTCTACGACGGAGAGGGAAGCCCTTGCTGTTGTTTGGGCACTGAAGAAATTTCGTGGCTATGTAGAAGGATCAGAAATAACTGTGGCATCCGATCACCAACCTCTGAAATGGCTTCTCAGCCTCAAGTCTCCAACCGGACGACTTGCTCGATGGGCACTGGAAATTCAATCTTTCAACCTGAAAGTACAATACTTCTCTGGGAAAGCAAATGCCCTTGCCGACATGCTCTCACGTCCAGTTTGCGAGGAAGGAAATTCTCCTTGTGAAGTATTGAACATTGCTGTTGCCGACATGCCTACAAGAAGTGTGAAGGATATGCGAGAATCGCAACTTCAAGATGATAATCTGAAGAAAATCATCGAAAGCTTTGAATTTACTCAAAAAAATGAAGACTATGCTAACTGGACCGAACGGGGATTTCTGATGAACAACGGAGTCCTGTGCCGATACGTCCCAGACTCGGACGCAGAAGAGGCTCAACTAGTGATTCCCGCAGCTGAACGTGAATCCATAATGCAAAAACTTACACTCACAGGGTTTCTTCAAAATTAACTAGGATGGCGATAGGACAGGAATGCTAAAAATAGAAAGATTAAGGATAGCTGAATGGTTTACATATTGGTGACTTAAATGATCATTTCACTACTTAAATTAAACTTTTTTCCGATTTCTAATTTTCTCCTGACATATTTTGTAATATCATCGTTTTCATTAAATGTTAACCCTGCAAAATCACTAAAGGTAGTTAAGGTAGGGGTGAAAAATTTTTCTTTTAACACAGTTACTAATTCTGTAAAATTATTAATTTGATAAAAATTTTGAATATAAACGTTAAGTGCTTTTCGCTTTACAAATGGTGAAAAATGTTTTAATTTCCATTCATCATCTTTGTTTCCTTCGATACATTTTTTGTTGAAGTAGGGTAACCATGAATCTATATCTATAGAGCCATCTTCAAAGGGCACAATGTTAATTTCGTTTTCAACATTCGAAACACTAAAAGAGTCACAACAATCAACATTTACTTTGTCAGTGTTCATCTTGCTTCACTTATATTAGAAATTTAAAAAATAATAATAATATAGTAATTGAACTGTTTAGAATATACAGTATTTTACTTAAAGCATTTTTAAAGAGTAAAACACTCTGATGGGGAACTGGAGAATTAGCTTATATGAGCTTCCCTGATCTCCGTGCAGCGTTCGGCGTACACACGGAAATCATAATTATTTTCTTGAAATTGAATTTTTTTTATGACTGTCGCTCACATATAAAAACTTGAATCACTTCTTGGAGGCCTAGTTGAATCGGATGACGCAACACTGGTACTTTATGGCGTAGTCCGAGACGGAGAAAAAAAATAATATAGGTCAGACGGGAAAACAAAACTTGAAATCCAAACTGCAACGAACTGGAACAAGGACATCTTCACTTGTTTCGATGTAGTCGATTTCTGTAGCAATCTCATGGTGTTGGATGAGGAATGTTTTAGCACTGGTCATTTCCTTTCAAGATGGCGCATTCAGGAACGTATGCGGAAATCGAAAGCTAAGTCCTGTAGAACAAAGACCTCCTCACTTTCTCACAATGCAGTCGTAATTTCCGTTGTATTTCTTAAAAGGTCAACATCCTGTCGACTGATGAGATGACCCGAATGGTCATCCCTTGAAGAAAAGCATACATCATGGCCGAAATAATGAAAGTCAGCTTCAGGAACAAAGGCATTTATTTACGAATAATGCAGCACATCTTACTCATCTCGAGTCAATCCAGCGTCTCCTCGTAAAAGCGCAAAAAATATAATTAGGTCAGAGAGGTTGCCAGAATTGGCGGAGGAAGTTAGTATGTGGGAAGGCGAAGCGTCTCGCCAAGGAGTCAGAAAAGGGGTTACCAGAACAGAGAGAAAGTTTAGAATGGGCGATTATAGGTTGTTAATAATATTATCACACACACACACACATATATATATATATATATATATTGGTACCTCCCTTAACGGACACTCCCGAATAGAGGACACCTCTAATTAACGGACATTTTTACGAGTCCCAGTCCTTTTATATAGGACAATCCATGTTATTCCCTCTGGATAGCGGACACTCCGAATAGCGGACATGTGTATTTTTGAAAAACTTTCAATTATTTTGGTAAGCATTTCAAAATTATTCTAACAAGCAAGCTAAAAATATATGCTTATGGGTCTTTGCAACGAACAACACCTTATGTTTGAAGGGTGAAAAAGATTGTTTAGTGGCGGGAATTGTTTAGTGGGAGACTTCCAGTTGTTATTGGAAAAGCTAAGAAGCCTAGATGTTTCAAAAACATTGATGTACGAAAATTTAGTGTTTCGTGGAAGTCAAATAAGAAAGCGTGAATGACCACTGAGATAATGAGCGATTGGTTGGTGGAGTTAGACAATAAAATGAAAAAACAAAAGGAAAAAATCATTATGTTCACGGACAATGCTACTTCCCATCCTGATGATTCAAAGCTCAAAACTGTTACTTTAGTTTTCTTACCTCCTAACACCACTTCGACGCTAGAGCCACTTGATCAGAGAATTATCCGCAGCTTTAAAGTACGATACAGAAAGCAGCTTCTGAGACATGTGCTTTTACAGATTATCTCCTGCAAATCCAGAGAAGAGTTGGCAAAATCGGTATCTGTTTTGGATTTCCTGAACTACGTCAGCCCTTCAAAAGGTGGAACCTGGGTGAAACCTTTTAAAATGTTTTATGAAGGTGGGAATTTTGAATACAAGCGAAGTGGCAACTGACAGTACTACTGAAAAAAGCGATGAAGAACTTGCGGATCTAGAAACAAATTTGGATTCAAATGTCAGCATTGAAGAGTATGTCAAGATCGACGACGGTTTATCCATTGAGGAAGAAACCCTGCATGTTTCCAATTTCATTCATCGAGACACCACTGAAACACTGGCCCTTTCTGAGGATGAAGATGAGGAATCGCCAATGGAAGACTGCAAAATCAAAGATTATTCGGAAGCACTGAAATACAGCGAACAATTGAAACAGTTCTTTCTGAACAATGAAGATTCGGAGGGACTGGCAAAGCTAAATCCTATGAAGATTCACCTCGAAAAACATATTTGCTGGATAAAAAAGAGAAATCAAACTTTGTTAACAGATATTTTCAGTAGTAATTAAAATAATTTAGCTCCTATACATTGTATTTTAGAATTATCTAATGCAAAATAAAAGGATTAACCCAAAATTAAAAGGTAAAGTAGTAAATAGTTATAATTTTATACCTAATTAATTTTTCCTTTTTAATTAAAATTGCATCCGTAATTTTCAATCAAATGTCAAACAGAAGTGCAAAAACATTTTTATAAAAATGTTGTCCTCCCCAATAGCGGACACCTCCTAACAACGGACAAAACTTTTGGTCCCATGACTGTCCGCTTTTCGGAGGTACCACTGTATATATATATATATATATATATATATATATATATATATATATATATATATATATATATATATATATATATATGGCGTTAATTGCATGCATTGACCGTTGTATTTAATTTGAATGTACTCCGTAGCGAAGCACGGGTATTCAGCTAGTCTTGTATACGTGTGAAGCGAATTGATGAATTTTGTTCATAAAAATAAGGACATTTTTATGTTCAAAACGCTTTTTAATAAAAACAACTATTCAGAGTAGAAAAGATTTTGCTAACAAATTGATATTGCATATGGAATACAAATCATATGAATATAGATTACAACTGATCAAAATAAAAAAATTCAGAAATCACTAATATCGCTGAAGATTTGGATTGCCCGCTCTACTAAATTTATTATTAATTGTTTCTTGTCCCATTTTTCACTCTTTTAAGAGACACATATGTCGCGAAAAATATACATAGAAGGACAACACATCTTTCTTAATGACAAGTACCCTATTTTTCAAACCATAAGACGCATCTTTTTACATGAAAAAATTGACTTAAAATTGGGGTTCCTTTTTATGGTGCGAAGGTAACATTAAAATAAAATGAATATTTTATTATATATATATATATATATATTGACCCGGCGGGAGCCATGTGTTCATATCTTCGGATTAAAGTTCAGGAAATAAAATCAACGGCTGTAAATAATCATCTGGCGTGACGACACAAAAACAAGGTATTTAGTCACACATATAAACAGGAATCAGAACAGCATCGCAATGCTGATCTTAGCACGAAGCTAAACGGAACACAACCGTCTGATTTGAAATCAAAACTAATACTACAGAAAGACAAAAACATCACTAGGAGTTGCCAATCTATGAATACAAAACTATTCAAAATTACAATAACATTTGACTGACATCTAGGGGCGAAAGGATAAACTACAAATACTTTCCAACGTCCTCCTCCGAGATGAATATCCATTCAGCACTCCTAAATCAAATATATCATACAAATTAAACAATTAGTTAAATACAAATGAGGATTTTGCATGAACAATTACAATACAGACAGTTTTACAATTACAAAACTAACTTCATGCCATTCTGGGGTAACGCAAATTCAATAACAAACAATAGCATTTCACGTAACAAATATAAAATACTAAATATTCAAATTACGCACAGTATACAAATGTAAAAATTCAAAGTTTACAAATACAGCATATTATTATTATTTTCAGGATATCAATAAGTAAGTAACATATTAAAATTTAAAAGTTAAAGTTCACTGTAATAATAAATTGAAAGTTTTCAAATATGAAATTATACTTATTCATTGAAGGGTAATGGGGAGAGCTTTGTTATGGGGCGTTTGAGCTCACCATCTGCAGTCTTTAGAGTAACTACTCTCACCTCACCGTCAGTTCCAGGAAAGACCTGAAGAATTCTACCTAATTTCCACCTGAGAGGTGGTTGATTGTCCTCTTTTATTAGCACCAAATCACTAATTTTGAGATTGTCTTTAGTCTTGTGCCACTTGACACGTTGATTCAAAGTTGAAAGATAGTCTGTTTTCCAATGTTTCCAGAAACTCTGAAACATGTGCTGGGTCAATTCCCATCTCTTTAGAATAGACACCTTCACATCAGCTAAGTCATGGTCAGCAATGGTTGTCAACGGGGCTCCAATGAGGAAATATCCAGGAGTTAGGGCAATCAAATCATTGGGGTCAGTCGACACAGGAATGATGGGACGAGAATTCAAACGCGCCTCAACCTGACAAATCAGTGTTAAGAATTCTTCCATTGATAAAACTTGTGAGCCCATCGTTCGTCTAAGGTGATGTTTCGTCGACTTCACTCCTGCCTCCCACAGGCCTCCTTGATGAGGAACACCAGGGGGGGTTGAAATTCCAAATAATGTTTTGAAACCTTTGTTGTGAAACCTTTCATCGGTCTTGAATGAGAGCATCATGCTACAAGTTTTAAGGGATTTCCCAGACTTCAAAGCTTTTATTTCTTCAAAAAAACTCGCTAGCTTGAACTTGTCTTACTACCGCTTGTAATGCCTTCTTCAATTCATTCGATGTTAAAAATCCCTTCTGCTGGCAGACTGTTTTCTGACAAAACCGGATGCACCAAGCTATCACTCGAAGTAGCTTGGTCCACGAGGAGAATCTTGATAAAATTTCATTGTTCAGATCTTCATTAAGAACAACGTTAACTGTCTAGTGATTGGATTTTCTTCTTTCTTTTTCAACCTCTTCACACGGATTCTCAACATTCTTTGAGAAATGTGTATCCCAAGTTTCACTAGATAGAGCCATCTTGAGCCCTTCCGTCACAGCTCGTCTGTCACAAAAGAGGCTGTCTTCAATCCTCTGGTAAGTTTATCAGTAGGATTTTCTGCACCTTTACAAAATTTCCAGTTTTGGGGCAAAGTCTTTTCATAGATCTCCGTGACCCGATGCGAAACAAAAGATTTCCATATCTTTGCAGTACTCTTGATCCATAGAGGCAAATTTCAGACTTAGTAAATAAACAGATATCTTTAGTATCTATATGGAAAGCCTTTCTCAAATATTCTGCAAGTCGCGATGTGATAACAGTTCCCGTTAGCTCGAGGCGAGGCAATGGCAATTTTTTCAGGGGAGCTACACGAGATTTAACTAGAATAAAATTGGTTGTCCAGTGTTCTTGATCTGGAGCTCTAATGTAGGCAACTGCTCCATAGGCTTTTGGACTAGCATTACAGAAAATACAAATTTGAAAAAGGTCTTTAGTGCTTGGTATATCATATGGGCTAGGTATGACGATGTTTGTAATGTCCTTTAGCTCGCTACACCACTATTCCCATCGAGATTTAAAATCAGGAGAAAGTGTTTCATCCCAAGCTAATCCTCTCTCCCACAGCTCCTGAAGAAAACATTTCATCCGGATGGTAAATGGAGCAAAAAGTCCCAATGGGTCAAAGATCTTTGCTACTATTTTAAGGACACCTCTCTTTGTCGCCTCAGCACCATCTAAACTTCGGAGCACCGGTTCCATTTCAAGCCTCAAGCAATCTTCTTCGCAATTCTAAATCATCCCACGAACTTTTAGGGTTTTACTGCAACTCTCAGCGACTGGCCTAACATTCAATCCATTATCCTTCCAGAGTTTCTTAAGTTTAGTTGAATTAGTCTCCCATTTTCTGAGCTTCATATTTGCTTCAGACATTATCTTTTGAGCTTTTAACGAAAGATTGTGTGCTTCTTCTACAGAATCTACACTGTAAATAAGATCATCGACGTACATTTTCTCCAACATTTTACACGTTTCACTGTGATTTTGCTCCTAAGACTTTAAGTGATAGCGAATCGTGGCACTTAAAAGAAAAGGGCTGCAAGAAACAACGAAGAGAACTCGAGTCATTCTGAAACATTTAAAGTTTTTCTCAGGTATATCTTCATTCAAAGAATCTTCATTAAACCACAGAAAACGTAGAAAATCACGATCTTCTGGGGTTAGAGAGATCTGGAAAAATGCTTTCTCTACATCGCAGCAAAATCCAATTTGGCCTTTTCTGAACTTCAAAATTACTTCCATCAAATTAGGATTCAAATTAGGGCCACTTAATAGACATTCATTTAAGGAAACTTCATTTTTCGCTTTAGAAGAAGCATCATAGACGATTCTGACTTTGGTAGAATCCTTCTCATTTCGAATTACAGCTCTGTGCGGCATGTAATACGATGCATTTCCACTTTTCTCAAATTCAGGTTCACACAGCTCGATGATTTCTTCATTTAGCTGCTCATCAATTATTCTTTTGTAGTCTTCAAGTAATATGGAATTTTTATCCAATTTTTCCTTTAACTGTAACAAACGTTTCTCTGCAATACGGAAATTATTACCCAAAACTTCATGATCTTTTTTCCATATCAATCTTGTCTCGTACCGATCATTTTTCTTCGTGGTGCTCTTCTCGAACTGTTAAAGTACCTCTGAATCTGAAAAGGACAATTCATTCTTCTGCTGTATTCCAAGAGCTTCCAATTCCCATAAATTTTTCAAAGAGCCGACAATTTCAACTCCTGTAAGATTCATAATTATTGGGGTTTCAATAGTATTTCCCGAATGTCCTTGAACTGTATAACCAAACGTCGTTCCGATAGCTAGCAGCCTTTTGGAAAGGCGGACGGATTTGCCATTCATGACTTCACTCAGGTAGTCTGACACCCAATCAAGACGTCAATATTTTCAACGGATCCATTATCTGCAAGATCTAATCCATAGGAAGCGGCCATCTTTTTTAACCATTTTGTAGGCACCGGTACTGTAACATTTGTGATTTTCTCTATAAGAAACCCTGATATTTGTAAGCGTCGTGAGGAATCAGTTCTGTTTTGCAGTTCAACATTTGCCATTTCGAAAATGGGTTCTTTCTTGATATTTTGAACCCCAAATCCATAAATACGAACTGGATGGCTTTTTTCAATCTTTAACTTTAACTCACCTGCAATTCTATGCGTTATAAATGATTTTTGACTGCCGGTGTCTAATAAAATTCGTACTAATTTACCTTTGTTTCCCGATTTTACAACTGCATCGCAAGTTTGCAAAAATACACACTAAAATGTCGGAATCTTTGCGTTCTTCTACCGCATTAGCAGCTGAAATTTCACTATTCTCCTTTTCCCTTGATGCACAAATGGATTCATGGTGGTTTCTATTACCACATTTCTTGCAAGGAAATTTTATTATCCTACACTGAAAACCTAAATGATTACGTTTAAAACATTTATGGCATCTTCTTTCAGCCTTCAATTTTCTTAATTTATCTTCAATCGAAGAATTTAAACATTTATGTTCATCATGAATTTGATTACAAAATATGCAAGTGCTCTTAACGGAAGCTGTTAACGTGGCAGTTGGCTTAGTGTTTTGAAATCTTTCACCCCCAAATTTATTACTTTTAAAATGGTTGTTTTCGCTTGAAACCGAAGTAGATCTTTTCTTATTTAAATACATTGTAGACTCACGAAATTCTATTTCCGATTTCAAGAACTCCATTAATTCTGTAACATCAAATTCTGATTTTGATTTTCGTTTCCAGTTGAATTCCAAAGCCAAATCTTCTGGCAAAAGTTTCAATAAAATACAACATAAAATTTGCCATGGCCCAGTTTTGATTTCTAATGCCTTCAATGATCTAATGTTTACTTCGCATTCGTCGTACATTTTTCTAAGCGCGAACACGTTTGAAGAACTTTTAATAGCTTCACATTTAACAAGCGATTTAAATGAGCATTAACCGTGAGGTCGAGTCTGCCAAATCTCTGTGTAAGAATATTAATTGCAATTTCGTAATTTCTATCAGTTAATAACAGCCCACTAATTGCATTTAACGCTGTTACACCACATAATGACTTTAAATAGTTAAATTTCTCTATATTTTTTAAGAGTCATTACTATCAATTGCACTTTTAAACTGATCCCAGAACTCCAGCCATTTAGAATGATCACCATAGTATCGAAGAATTTCTAATTTAGGCAGCCGAAGAACACTAGGGTTACGAACCGAAAGTACTGTGCTAGGTGTCGACGCAACAGAATTCTGCGCGGACGAAAGATTGGGAGTTTCACTCGTGCTTTTCAAATATCGAGTGATTTTCTTGTCAAATTTTAAGGCTCTTTCCTGATAATCCTCACTTGCTAAAATTTCTTCCTCTAAAAATTCAATATCAGTGAGATCTTCAATATCTTTATCAAGTTTTCTTAAATTTTCACCTTTAGAATTCTATTGATCGTGGAGTTTTGTTAATTCAGACATTTTTGTTTCCGTTTCCATAACATCATCATTTAAAATTGTTTCTATTCTGTTTAATAATTTAGTTGTGGCCATTCTAAACACAATTCTTTTCTTTTTAATTCTATCTATATCGGATTCTGTACCTTTTTCGGCCATTGTTACACATTAAACTGTTACGAATCAAAACTTTAAAATCTCTCTTACCTTGTCTGAATCTAATTAGTTACAGCCTCTCAATGATCCATTACATTAATCCATCGCATTCGTGGTCACCAACATGACCCGGCGCAGCCATGTGTTCATATCTTCGGATTAAAGTTCAGGAAATAAAAACAACGGGTGTAAATAATCATCTGGCGTAACGACAGAAAAACAAGGTATTTATTCACACATATAAACATGAATCAGAACAGCATCGCACTGGTGATCTTAGCACGAAGCTAAACGGAGCACAACCGTCTGATTTGAAATCAAAACTTATACTACAGAAAGACAAAAACATTACTAGGAGTTACCAATCTATGAATACAAAACTATTCAAAATTACAATAACATTTGACTGACATCTAGGGGCGAAAGGATAAAATACAAGTACTTTCAAACAAACAAACAAACACACACACACACACACATATATATATATGTGTGTTTGTGTGTGTGTGATGACATTCACATCACGTAGTGGAGGAGATGGTACACCTAAGATTCGCGAACACTTAAACCACGCATTACTGTTGATGGTAGTCGTAGTCACCGAGGATAACCATTGAAGAGCACGCACAACAGAGATGCAAAACACAAAGTGAAGATAAACACACAATCACTGAATAATTATCCTTGGACTATTTTTATTCAATTCCAACAGATCTTGCATATATTAAAGAAGGTTTAGCACAGCAGAATGATATAGGGTTTACTGGAGGCACATAATGAACAATAGCGGCACCGGAACCTGCCGGAGTTTGAATATGCTGGACACCACATAATAGGACAGACAGCGGCGGCATATATCTCAAGAGTTGTGCGAAGATAACAAAAATCAAAGCTTGGACGACACCAGGAGAGGGCAAGGAAGCAGACAGAAAAAACCCCGGGAAAATCGCTGTTCGGCTTTGTATAGTATGAGGGCGCTAGGAGGTTGAAATACTTTTAATTGGCTAGAACCGAACATCCGGCTTGACCACGTGAGCCATAACTCATGATTCCGATCATGCGATGCTTTCTGAATCATCCTCATGATTCACAGTCGCATGATTTTGAGCGCGTACATTAAGGGACAAACTAGTTAGTTAATTCTTTTATTCCTAGGTCACAATTTGGAATAGGAGCTCAAGTAATAATGGTGTGTGGGGGGGGGGGGTTATCGTTACATATATATATATATTGCATATATATTATTTATTATATTTAATACATATATTATATATATATTATATATATATTATATATATATATATATATATATATATATATATATATATATATATATATATATATATATATATATATACAGTATGCCCACTAAAGTCCCTTCCCACCCTCTTAACTTCGAAACGGCTGCTGCTATATTCATAAAAATGGTGTAGTAAAAATATAGTAAAGTAGCCATTCGCTACTGAATGAAACCACCTACCGCGCCACCTGGTGGAAAACTGCGGAGTTAGCATTCCTATCTCGAAAACGGAACGAGATAGGGGGAAAACGTGATTTACAAAGTTGTAGAAAATCATCGATTTAGTACGAAAAGATACCTTGTGGACATTAATGCAAAGAATATAACGGTTAAAACGCGTATTTGTTTTTTCATGATTTCCTACACTGTGACATCACGAAACTTAATGAAAGGAGAAATGATTATCTTTCGGGCAAAACATGACACCGCAATGTGCACAGTGGTATATAGCTTTTAATCCCTAATCAAAAGGACCGCGGTTCAAACCTCGAGGGTTTCATCCTTGTACTGATTGTCTGTATAAACAGAGTAGACAATACGTAGATCGTGTAAAATAGTGTTGCATCAACTCAACGCAACTTGCGTTTGGTGGTCGAAATTTTTGCAGTATGCAAATACGTAAGAAACGTCACGTCTGTTCACCTGAGACAGCTATAAAAGAGACATCTTCTTGGGGTTGTAGTATGTTGATGCTCGTGGTCATGGCTGAGTATTCCAAAGCTGAGATCTCCTGTGAAGCAATACCTCGTCAAGGAATTCGGGGACCAAATAATTGGGTATGGCGGTTTCGAAGAATGGCCTCCACGTTCGCCTGATCTGACTCCACTGGTCTTTTTCCTGTGGGGATACCTGAAACAGCAGGTGTATGCGACCCCTCCACAAACATTGCAGGACCTTAAACGACGCATTACGGACGCTTGTGCCAACGTGTCACGCTCTATGCTCTAATGTGTGCTACGTGAGATTCAAACGAGAATCCAAATGTGTAGTGCAGCTGACGGTGAGAAGTTTGAACATCTCAAATAAAGGTATATTGTTAAAATTAGTTGTTTTTTTCTTTCTCAGATCCTTTTGTCACGTCACAGTGTAGGAAATCATGAAAAAACAAATGCGCGTTTTAACCATTGTAGTCTTCTCATTAATGTCCACACGGTATCCTTTCGTACTAAATCGATGATTTTCTACAACTTTGTAAGTCACTTTTTTTCCCTATCTCGTTCCGTTTTCGAGATAGGAATGCTAACTCCGCAGTTCTCCACCAGGTGGCGCGGTAGGTGGTTTCATTCAGTAGCGCATGGCTACTTTACTATACCTAGATACCACTTTTATGAATATAGCAGCAGCCGTTCCGAAGTTAAGAGGGTGGGAAGGGACTTTAGTGGGCATACTGCATTTATTTTTATTGAGTAAGGAATTGAAAATATCGTTATATAACTAACAAAATACAAAATATTCTTGTCTAAAAATCCTCCCAGAAATTTGAGGTGCGTCTTATCGCCCAGTGAATCTTATGGTCCAAAAAATACGGTATTCGGTAAATCAAAAATCAAGGACCTAATCTCTGCAAAACCCATACCTCAGTTTACGTCCAACGTCTCATTCTGGTGTACGCTCTTTGGTGTTTGTAGGGGAGCAAACGAAGAAATTAAAATAAAAGCCAAGGGCTGGCATTTTTACGTTAAAATGGATGCTTTCGCTCCCATTTTCTATATGGTCGAAACTGTAGCTAAAAGGCATCGAGAAGACGTTACAGAGAAACCGATATTGCTGAGCCTTCCGAAAACAGCATGGCAGAGGTTCGCTTTTGTACAGCAAACAAAAGGCGTTAAATTTCGAAGATCAATAGAGAAAAGAAATGGAACATTGTTAAATAAATAAAAGTAAAGGGTGCGTTAAATTATTTAATTCCATCTTCCGTTTAAAAATTATGTTTCATAGGCATATGCATTATTGGATGCGGTTTTGTTCGTTAATGTGTTCATTCATCAAGTTTGTTTTGTTTGTTATAAATTAATTCTTTTCCCCATGACAAATGAATAAATTGAAAAATTGATGTCCCATTTTACTATTAAAAGGTGTTTAAATTTAGTTTTTTATCAACCTTCTTTGCTTTATTAGTTTTTTACTAATTATGTTCGATTCTATTTAACGACCTTTCTTTAAAACAAGGATTGGTGTTAGAAACTCAGCTGCATTTTAATATCTTTGATTATGTATGCATTTTCATTTGACGCTAATTTTACATTATTTGCAACTTATTTGAAAACTGTTACTAATAATTTAAAGAATCTGCTTATTTTTCAAAGATGCAACTATTTCTTAATAATTTATCTCTGCTGAAACCTTCCAGGAAAGCTAAAATCCCAAAACAAATTTCTAAAACAGTAATTATTTATTTTCAGACAACAAACATAAACGATTATCCTACGAGAAGCAACATCCTCCTACCGCAGTATGAGAAACAAATAAATGCCTTAGCGCGCATGCGCTTATTGTCCTAAAATAGAATTTTAATGGAGAACATAAATGGAATTAAAATCTGTATCTATATAAAATACATAGACAGAGCGCCTCGACTGATACTTATAATCCGTATTCGGGCGGAACAAAGATAGAAAAAAAAATTACCATTACCAAATACATTATTAATCGTGCGGTTTTTCCGACAAAATTACTAGACAGTGGCTGGAACAAACTAAAATAAAATTCCGCAGAAGTTAATTCAGGCAAATTTATTTTTGTATTTATATATGTATATGACGTCGGAAGACACAAGGGCAAAATTCAAGGAGAGAAAAAAATGAAGGCATTATAAGGAAATATTCAAAATTCAGCTTCTTAAACTCGTTTTAGAAAAACTTCATGGTCCTTAATCAGGGTTAAAAGTCACATGAAAAATAAGCACTCTTAAGGCTGCTGTGTACTAACCCTATTGGATTAGCTCACCTCGATGTCAACCTATGGAGAAAATAAGAAATTTTACGCCTTGGGGCATTTTTCATTTTTTTCGTTTTTTTAATGCAAATATTATTTTAAAATTTAAGTTATTCAGAGGAAAAAATCTGGTAGAGTGTTTTTAAAACGATCATTAATTCTTTGCAGTTCCTTCCAATCCCTTGCAATTCCGTGGACAAAATTTTAGAAAATGAATCCTGCTGCAAAGGGCAGAAAAGTTCAGGCTGTCTGAAAATATCATTTTTATTGGATTATAAGCATTTATGTAGCTGTAAATAGTAGACACATTTTCTCCATAGGTTAACATTGAGGTGAGCGAATCCCATAGAGTTAGTACCCAGAAGCCTTAAGCACTAGGTGAAAAACTAAGCCCCAACGATTAATTACATTTACATAAATGTGTGCATGTGCATATACATATTTTATCGTTATTATTTTTTAATAAAATAAATAACATTATAATGTAACCAACTCTTGCACGTTATGTGATATTAAAAGATTGGATGTTAAAGTTATCCTCTATTTGTGCTCTATAAAATAACAACAAAAACAGGGGTTTAATTACGAGTATTATTATCGATTAAACCTGCTTTGCCAAAAAGACATAATGACAACCCTAATTATCTGAAAAAAGGAATATTTTTTTTTCAATGCGGAGGCACTTGTCGTTAAACATTCGCCTTTGCTACGCCTCAGTTTTACTGTCCATTTTATTATGGGGACACCATATAGGCGGACAGCATTACTCCCTATGACGGGACGAATACAAACGGAGGCATTTTTTTCGTGGCGCAACGCCAGGATTCGATCTGAGCACCTGGGGATTCGATCTGAGCCGGGATTCGATCTGAGAAAACTGGTGCGCTGTACCACTGGGCCGCCACAAGCCCGAAAAAAGGAATATTATTCTTTACATATAACAAATAACCATATTTTAAACAAATCAATGAATCATTTTTTAAATATTTTACAAGTCATAGTCTATCAGTTACTCCCAGCACAAAACAGAAAAAAAAATCATGAATGACACACCTATAATTTCACTAATTCAGTGGTTCCCAACCTTTTCCCTACATAGACCCCTTTTAAAAGAATGATTTTCTTCATCGACCCCTTCTCACATTTTCTATATAATGCACAGCATACAACATGATTATAATACTAATAATTGCACATAAAACACTTAAAGATAACAATTTGACTAAGAATATGAACAAAAAATTAGAAAAAGTGGCTCATTAGGTTTATGTTTGATTATTTTTGTACTATTTTCATTTTTAATTTCACAAATATAAACAAGATTTAAGAAACACAGATTGTGATTGCACAAACATCGCCAAGACAAAAACGAAACTGCTTCTGATTAGTTGCATCGGTTGGACCCATGTGCTGTTTAAGGTCCAGTGAATTTCCCCAGTTCTGTCTAGTCTTGGTACACAAATAAAATCCGACGGCCGCATTCGAGGCATATACAAAAGCGTCATGACATTCGACTTTAGACGCGTGGATCACTCCGCCCTATGCAAATCTGTATTTATATATATTAAAACGGATATTATTATCTAATAGTTACAATCCTAAAAAAAATTAAATTAAATTTTAAACCAGAAAAATTTATCATAGACCCCCAATAGATCCCTGGAATACTATATACCCTTTTTAAACTTCCATCGACGCCTAAGGGGGTCCACCTGGACCCTGTTGGGAATCCCTGCGCTAATTTATACAGATTCCGACTAATATCAGGGCTAGAAAGCATTATAATTTTTACAGTGGCAATTTTTAAAACATACGGTTTTTTTATATACTATTTATATTGAATTTGAAAATTTAGTAAGTCATAATTCGAAAACAAAAATTTTCTTTTAATTATATTTTTAAATAAAATAATTAGCTGTTTTGTTTAGGCGTATAATGAGCTCTTTAATAAAGTAATATTGATGAGAAAATAATGCTCTACTTTATGATTAAGAAAAATCGAAAATCGAAAATAATCGGCACTGAAAATCGAACACTTGATGATTGGTTCGAACAATCTCCTGTAATATCACATGCAAAACTACTAGACATAATTGCCATCGAAAGTTCTTTAACTGTGGGAAGAACTTTTCAAAGATATATATCCGACTCAGAATGACCCCACGAGTAATTATTTAACTATTTTTCCGATAACGTTAAAGTTAAGAAATTATAACTAATGGAGATTTTGCTCTATTTCTTGCGTGAACGTCGCAGTACGCGCAAGTTCAAAAACAAATCGTGCTATATACTGAAAAGAGCAGCTGAAAAAATTCCGCAATGGGGGTTTCACGTCTAAGTGAGAAATTGAAATCTTCCTATCTTTGCGAAAGTTATTTAATTTAAAGGTATCCGTCTACGTTTAAAACATTGATTTTGACGAAAATTCCGAAATTGTTTTTATTCATTTTTTTAAAAGATTGTAAATTTATGTTTCTAAATATGCTTTTATTTTTTCGATACGATGATTAGAAATGAAATGAGAGCGATTTAAGGATCAGCAGCAGCTATGAATTTCAATAGAAGTTGAAAACTTTTATCCTTTTTGAACTTACTTTTCATCAAAAATGTAAACGACTCTTGAGATAATTCAAAATTTAATCATGATATATCTATGAAATTTTTCACGTATGTTTTTCATAATACTAAGAATGTAATGGACTACAGATTTGGTTCTAGGTATATTATTTGCTAATTCATAGCTGCATTTATAAAAAATCTCATGGAAAATTACTAAAATTTTACATGTAATTGCAAATAATGACTATAGGTATTAATTACCTAGAAGCAATGGATGCATGCATGGGTTGGAACAAGCAAGGAATACAACGCATTGACCTTAAACATACATTTATTTGATAACCCAAATTTCAATTAACTTGTCAGAGCTATTAATATAACAATCCGTTTCATATTAACAATTTTGACATAAGGTACCCAGAAGCAGAGGCAAACTATAGAGTCAAATATGATTTTTAGAGTCTATCGGGGAGGCACTTACTATAACGGATGTATGCAGCGATAATCGTAGCATCGGCGACCGGGACCCAGTATCATCTCCAGTGTAGGAACACCTTGGCGGGATATTCGCACTTCTCCAAGGCTATGGGGCAGACGAGAGTCTCTGACATCTAACTCTCAGGAACCCAATCTAAAATCTGTCATTAGCCGAGCTGTTGTCCGTTTACAGGGGGGCCATTCTGGCACGCCCCTCACTTTCATTGGGCAGTGGGCTGTTTTTCTTTCACTGGTTCCTACCCCTAATTGGTTCTTTATTACACCGCCTCTGTCGCCTCTGTCCATAGTCTATGTAGTACCTCCCCCAACATACTTTTATTTTGCAAAACAACTTTGACCCTTCTCATCTGACGTTTTTACTGTGGGCCATAAAATAACGACCATCCATCTTGTAAAATTTAGACTTCAGATCGCTATCACTGGCCACACCGACAGCTATTCTTCTATTTTTTATTGGTTTACAATCCTGTATTTACCCCTGCCTCTGCATCCTTTATAATACATTCTTTATTGTCCACACACCGTGGGGAATTATACCATTTTCACTTCTACACTGACCTCTATTTTTTTTAGATTTTAAGGTATCTATTAGCTTGTAGGTCATTACACTTAGAAGGTACTTACGTACATATTACAAGAAAAAGTTAATGTTATATACTTTTTTTTAAAGCGATAGAGCCGTTTTTGTAAAAATTTGCTAAATTTCGACCCAATTTCCTGAATTTTGTAAAAATTTGTATAGTTAATGTCTATTTTTTCATCATTTTCGAGTTTTGGTTTTTCAAAAAAAAAGGGGGCTCCGAACGTAGCCGGATACCTTAATTATTTCTTCAAATTAAGAGGGGGAAATGCAAAGGTTATAAACAGTTTGTAAATTCGCTCACGACCCACCTATGGTTTGATCGCAATTTTAAGATTTAGTCTCTAACTATAAAATTTGTATATTGTAATATAAACGTATCCTTTTCGATCACTTAAAGAAATCCTTTGGAATGGTGTATTTATTTTAATTTTATTTTTTTCTCTTACAAGTCAGATGAAACTTACTTAAAGTTTCAAGCAAATGAAATTTGTAAATCTAAATTAAAAAATTTCAAACATATACTTCACGGCTCATCACTCTCTCGTTCGCATTCTAAAAATGGCGACGCGTAGCGGAGGAGGGAATAATTAAGGAAAGTTTTCATGGACTTTTAGTAATTCAACCAGCTTTTTACCATTTTTTTATTAACTTGCTTTATTTTATTTTTTTTGTGTTTGTTTGTTTGTCCAGTACAAATCTTGCAATCGATTTTTAACTAACTTCCCGACTAGCTAGACATTTCAAACTTTTAGAATAGCTCAGAACACGATGACAATCCATCATTTTAATACTTTTAACCATCTTTAAGCAGATTTTTACCATGTTTTTATTATTTTCATTTAATTTTGTTTTGTAGACTGGTGCAGCCATCTGTCGGCCAGAACGGGAAAGAAAAGTTAAACGCAAGATAACTTCCAATTAACTTCATTTTCTTTCAAGTTGATGGGATAATTCATCAAAAAAATTTTTAAAAAGTATTTATTAATACATAGAATTGTCAAGTTTAAATGATTCAACAGAAAATTTAAAAACGTGATATATAAAAAGTTCTTTTTATCTTGAAATTATTTAACGTAGGATTACATTCCTCAATAACGATCCTCCGGAAAGCAAAGTTTCACCGTTGTCGTGAGTTATAATTTTGGCAGCGAGCCAAATCCAGTAGCAGTAAAACAGTTAAACAGAAAAGTACCAAAATGCGTTTGAAAAAAAAAGAGGTAAGCAACGATAAGTAATCCTAAGTTAATAACCCGCGGAAGTTTCGTTGGAAGAGACTACCTGAAATATATATACTGTAGAACCTCGATTTTACGTTCTCCGTTTCGTACGTTATCCCGCTTCCTACGTCATTTTCTGCTGGTCCGTAAAAATTGCCTATACCGATAATGTTAAAATATCCCAATATGTAAACCAAGATGCAAATTTGCAAAAAATTGTTAGTATTGAATGTGCTGTAGTTGAAATTGTATCTAAAAGCAAAAAACAAGTAAAGATTACATATTTTTCCAATAGTTCATCCGGTAAGTGTCAATTTTTTAATAATATGCTTAGATTTTTTTTAACTCCGATTTTACGTTTTCCCGTTTCGTACGTTTTTTACCGCTGGTCCCAAGAAAAACGTAAAATCGGGGTTTCACTGTATATATTTTTCGCGGCCGCTTCACTATTTCATGGTATTTTCGCTATCCACTTCCAAAATTTGCGACCACTTTATTGCATTGTGTGCAATTTCAGACCTAACATTTCATACCTACGCGAGGTAAAAATTTTTTTTTACATCGCGTAGGTATGAAATGTTAGGTCATACCTAAAAATTTCATACCTACCTTTTAAAAATTTCAGAAAAAATGAAGTTACTTTAAGCCCTTTTACAAACCCACGGAAAAAGTATGCGATTTGAAGGGGTTTAAAAACGTGCCTTCAAATGTAAGCACTTTTAAAGACACAACGCATATTGTCATTTAAGAACGTGATAGTAATAGCTTTTGGCCTACTTAGCCGATGTGGCTTTAACGCCATGTATGATTTTGAGATGTTTAAACAATCCATCAAAAGGTATTCATGAAGCGAGCCATGATGTGGTTGCTAGGCATGTTTGAGTTGCTAGTGTTTAAGGCTGCTGTGTACTAATTCTATTAGATTCGCTCACCTCAATGAGGAGAAAATGTGTCCAAAGATTGCCGACTTTTGAAAAGTTTTTTAAAAAAAATTGTATTCTGTTATAGAGAAAGAAATTTTACACCATGGGACATTTGTCGTTTTAAAAAAATATTTCAGGTAGTCTCTTCTAAGGCGCATCTACACACAAGCGAATCAGCTCCCCCAGTCGCCTCTTGACATATTTTGGAGTCGATTAGTCCCCCCCCTCAACGTGGGGGAAGTATTTCGTTGCTTTGAACATTCGTCTTAAAACCGCTGTCCGGGGCGGTCTGAGTACGAACATCAAAGGCAAGAGGGACGTCATAAAACCTCCTCTCGGCGACGGGACCAATAAATCACTGCTTTCCCCTACATTTCGCTCTGTTTCGCGAATGTGTGCTTCCAGAGTAACGAAACTACCGCGGGTTATTAACGTAGGATTACTTATCGTTGCTTACCTCTTTTTTTTTTCTTTCTTTAAAACGCATTTTGGTACCTTTCTGTTTAACTGTTTACTGCTACTGGGTTTGGCGCGCTGCCAAAATTATAACTTTAGCGCGTTGCCAAAATCGTAACTCGCGACGGACTCTGAATTTTTTCTTTCCGGAGAACCGTTATTGAGAAACGTAATCCTACGTTAAAAAATGCAAATATTTTTAAATTTAAATTATTCAGGGGGGGGGGGGAATCTGGTATAGTGTCTTTTAAACGCTCATAAATTCCTTTGGTGGACGAAATTTATAAAATGAATCCTGTTGCAAGGTGCAGAAAAGTTCAGGCTATCTGAAAATACAATTTTTATTGGATCATCAGCATTTATGTAGCTGTAAATAGTAGACACATTTTCTCCATAGGTTAATATTGAGAAGAGCGAACCCAATAGAGTTAGTACACAGCAGGCTCAAGAGGT
The DNA here is from genome assembly GCA_907164885.2 of Dolomedes plantarius. Classification (NCBI taxonomy): domain Eukaryota; kingdom Metazoa; phylum Arthropoda; class Arachnida; order Araneae; family Dolomedidae; genus Dolomedes; species Dolomedes plantarius. The sequence goes on along the minus strand of OU015493.1, from coordinate 125,899,317 downwards.
ATTGAAGCGAGTCATGATGCTAGCATGTTTGAGTTATTAGTGTTTAAGGAGATGGAACGAAGGAGAAAGACATAACGAATGATTCTTACCGGTTGGCATTCTGCTATACGATTAGTGGAGGAAAAATTATAGAGTGTTTATAATAGATCGGACATAAATCGTGGCTCTTCATACACGTAACGGTAAGTTATACATCACGAAAGTAGTTATTAAAGTTGATAAGCCTCTCGGCGATAAAGGCAAGATCTGATCCAGAGACTTAAAATAATTAAAATAATGCTCTTAAAGTAATTGGAAGAGAAAACCAATCTCAATAAAAATAAATCAAGTATTAAGGAACTAGAATTCCACCGTAAATGCCTAATTCATTATTTAACAAGAAATGGAAAAAGAAAGAGAAAGAACTGGTAGGAAAACAAAAACACACACACACAAGTTCGTGAGCAAATGCCAAAGCACGCATTTCTTAAAATAATAATAATAAATAAATAAATAATAAAATAAAATAAATAAATCTAATCAAGAGCTATTTTGCCAGGAACAAAATAGTAATTTTTTAACAAAGTCCTGAATCATAGATGCGCGCATTTATAACTGGCTCCTTGGAATAAGCTCGCCGTTTTGGATTTCGACCAGTGTGTTCTTTTATTGCCAAAAGCACTTCCGATTTTTATAGAGGGTTGCATTAAATCATCGAAAAACAATTGAATATGGACCACAGATCTATTTAAATTATATTCATATTCTTGCTCTTAAGCACTACAGTATCTTTATTTCTGAAGCCGGGAGCTGGTCACGGGAGGCACCAAAATTTTTGGCTGACTTTTGATACTGTGATACGGTCGATTGGCAATACAGTGAAACCTCTATCTATCGTTTTTGAAGGGACCTATTGAACTACACGATAATTGCGAGAATATAACAAAGAAATATTATCATCGGCACTGGATGAAATAAACGACACATTCGAGAAAACGATCCGAATCGACTCGATTTCATTCGAGGAACGATCGATCGAGATTACACTGTATTTATTTTCTGGGGGTCCCGATTCATTGCAAAATTGTGTAAAATGTTTCCCATTCGCCATGTGTGTGAATATAAGCAAACCTTATTATAAACTCTTCATGGGTAGAATGAAAAGCAACTAAAACGTACGATCAACCAGTGTATGTCATATATGTTGTTCCTAATGCCCCCTGACCTGAAGTTCCAGACCAGGTCCATATAGGCTTCGGGCTGAGTGGTGCGGCTCCGGTTTATAACAGCACCACAAGGGTCGGAGTCCGACTTGGCTAGATGCCACCATAATTTTGACCGACCACCCCCAGGGTTCGACATCTGGGGGATCGTACCTTCCCTACCCACTGACTTCAAAGAAGGGCAACGCGTTTAACGTGCGCATATCCGGCTTAGACACAAAGGTATTTATTGGCGCTTGTCGGGATTCGATTCGAGTACCCTCAGTACCGAAAGCCGACGCTTTACCGATAAGCTATCATGGGCCCACATCTATATATATAAAAGAGCTTGTCTGTTTGTTTGTCCGCTATAGTATCATAGACTGTTTCACCCACCGGGACCAAATTCGGCACAGTTAATGTTTTGGACCCGAGAAACTTAAATCAGGAAAAATGAAATTTGGGGCTCAATCAGTTTTTTTTAATTAATTTTTTAATGTTTTTTGTGCCCGATAGAGGTGCGTCTACCCCCTGTGGATTCCCCTCGACCAGCTGCGTTAAGAGGGGTGGTTTGAGGATGACGGAGGGGGGGGGGTCAAATTCCAATGCTCTGGAGAAAGAGGGTTGGGAATGACCTTAAAATCAGACGAAGGTCCGCAGGCTCAAAGTTTCTTATTTTTTTATTGTTTGTATATCATTTCAGTAGAAACGTGCTAAGCGCATTCTGTCTGGCCAGATGAACATGAAGAGCGGGAGTGCAGCCCAGTATTTTTTTGATGGAATGCATGAAATATTTTATATCTATATATCTACCCGGGCAATAATTCTAGTATCATATATAATGGACCACGTGGATCTAAGCAAATTTTAATATAAAATTTAATGCCTGTAAGCCGAGAAGTAATCAAAAGAAAGTCTAGATCCCATTTAGAAGATAAGTAAATACAAAACCAATTGTTTCAGTGACTATAAAATTATTTGTCATAAATATTAACTATATTTTTGGGGTTAGGGAAAAACAAAAACAAACAAACAAAAAACAACTAAATACAAGTGCACAGTATTGTTATGAACAAATTACTTTCAAAACGTAAGAGTAGATCAAATCCAAACGAGTTATTGCCCATATGCTGGCATTCGGAACAGGAATCTGTAGGTTCAAGCCCCACGGTTATCATGGGTGTTTGTTGCCATTCGAAATTGGCTTTTAATTGAAGGTTTCGGCCCAATGTTCGCAAGAAATACATATTATCTCCAAATCAATCGTCAGAACTATCAAGACACTTGTATTAGAATCCGAAAAACAACAACGTCCGTCAAGGATGGCAAGGGGGTGGTTAACAGTTCTATTAATTGACTCTGACTTTTCTCAATAAGTCCACTTTCTTTTAGACAACTACTACATTTATTACGACACCGACGAACATATAGATATAACATTTATAATAGACAATGAATTAAACTTATGGCACGTCTGCTCAACACTCTGTTTCTCGACTCTCTCCTCACTCGCTGTAGGGGCCCGTCTGCCCACGGTGGCGTCTCCACACTTACTCCCGCTCGCTCCTTCTCGTTTGGCGACAACAATCGGCCATACTGACCTTGTTGCGTCCTCGTAACAATTGTACAGTCTAATTTCTACTGAAAAACAAATAAAAGAAAACATTAATATTTACAAAATGCACATTACAAGTTTTAAACACGAAAGTCCTTGGCATAACAGTTCGTTTTTTTTTTATCAATTCTGCATCATTTCTTCTTTCTCTTCCGTCGACTTCCAATTTCAGCAGTACTTATGTCGTCGTCGTCATCACTAGCTTCATACTCGTCATCATCTTCCTCTGATTCAGCTTGGCATTTCCACGATTTCAATTGACTTACATGTGCCGTTGTACAAAAGAATTGTCCCTTTTCTTTTTCTTCCAACTGTGTTACTCGATATGTATCACTTGGTAGTACCTCTGTAATAATCAAGGGTCCTCGATACTTTGGCTGTGTTTTAGTTGACTCTCCAGTTGATTTGGGCACTCTCCGCATAACCACTATCTCTCCTGTTTCGAACTTCAATGAATTACTCTTCTTTTTGTCATAAGTGGCTTTAAGGTTTACTTGCTTGTCTTCGATTATTTTTCTAACTTTATTTTGTGATATGGTTGGATTTTCCCATTCTTCAGCGTTTTCGTCTTTAAGCATCCTCATCAATCCGTCATTGAATTTTGGCGAATACCCATGAAGTAATTCGAAGGGAGTTTTGTCCGTAGTCTTATTTACCATGTTGTTTAAATTTCTTTCACATTCTTTGATTTTCTTGTCCCAATCTCGGTGATTTGGATTCTCCATGCTCGTTTTAATCGTCGACAAAATGGTTCAATTTGCTCTTTCTACCATTCCATTTCCTTCTGGATGTTGTATTCAGTTTAAGGTGTGCATAATTCCGTTAATTCTGCAGTACTCTTCGAATACTTTTGACGTGAAACATGTTCCTCTATCGCTGATAATTCTTTCCGGGAGTCCGAAGTCATCAACAAAATTCTTCATCGCAATTAACACATTCTTGGTTGATGTACTCTTCATTGGATACAAACGCACAAATCTTGTGAAATTGTCAATGATTACAAACAGTTCTACATTGCCTTTCGAACTTTTAACAAATGGTCCGAGGTGATCGATATGGATTATTGCAAAAGGTCTTCTTCCTGGTCGAATTGGATGTAATTGTCCTTGTATCTTACCACTGGGGACTTTATTAAGTAAACACTCGAAACACATCGAAACGTGCCGTCTCACATAACGCTTCATTCCTTTAAACCAGTATAATTCTTTGATTTCAGCAACAGTTCTGTCTACTGCAAAATGTCCCATGAGATCATGAAATTTTATTATTATACCTTTCCTCATCGTTTTAGGTATAACATACAACAGTCTTTTTTTTTCTTACTCTCAACTATGCGATACAATCGATTACGCTGTAAGATGTAATTTTCAGTTATCTGTTTCTCCGCACTCGTTCTTTCACTATCATTCTTCTTCAAAATGTCAATCAATTTCCGTAACTCTGGATCTGAGTGTTGAATCATAAGAATCTGTTCATCAATCGTTAATGTTAACCCTTTCGCGGCGACCGTCACGTATACGTGCCAGCAGCTATCCGCGTTTCTGGCCGAACGTCACGTATACGCGACAGCAGCTATCCGCGCTTCTGGCCGAACGTCACCTATACGTGTCAGTAGTTCGGAACGTTTTATTAGTTAATTTTTGGGGCACAAGATGGCACCGCATGTCTATGAAATTTGGAGTACACGTAGTTGGGACCTTCTATTCGAAAACAAGACTAGTATGAATCACATGCGGTCTATCGTTTTATGTAAACAAACGGAGGAATGGATGTATTGCGTTTGACTGTCAGCGGGTAGGGCATTTAAACTTTGCACGTGGTCTTTGTTTACGAGATATCTTTGTTTATTTTTCTTTTGCGGTGAGATTGTAGCATTGGGTATATGGGTTTTGAGTCAGAATCAGATTCTGTTGCAGTGAGATTTCTTTCCTTTGATGATTTAATATGGAGAAAAGGAGAAAATATTTAACAGAAGACGAAATTTCTGAATTGATGAGAAATGTGTCTGATTATGAAAGTAGTGACAGTGATACAGAAATCTCTTCGGGTGAATCTGTTTATTTGGAACATCGGAATCAGAGTGATGATGAAGATACTCAGACATTTCTATTCTGAGTATATCGCGGGATGGTACTTCTTTGTGGACTTCTCACGTAAGGGATTTAAATCAACTAACATTCACAGCGGCATGCAAAATAAAAGTCCATGATGCTGTATCAAATGAATTGGATTATTTCAGATATTTTTTTGATGAAACTGTAATGGATTTAATAACTAAATTATTGCGTATTATATTATACTAACCAAATTAATGCGTATGAGAGGTACATAAATCCGGAAAGCGAACAGAGTTCATCCTCGAAGTATTTTTGCCTGTAACTAAAGAGGAAATGCTTGTTTAATTTGCTTTGACAATTTTAATGGGTATCGTGAAAAAACCGAAAATTAAGATTTACTACTCAACGAATCCCAGGATTGCAACACCTTTTTTCAGTAAGGTTATGAGTCTGGACCAACGCATCAAAATTCTTCGATACTTGCATTTCTCTTCTTCTGATGCCAAAAAGATTGAAAAAATTAAACCTTTTTTAGATTTAATCATTCAAAACTTTCAGAGTTCTTGATATATTATTGACATATTCTTGATATATTCCTGATAAGAATATATCAGTTGAAGAAAGTCTCTTACTGTGGAAAGGGAGAGTAGGATTTCGACATTATGTCCCAGCGAAAAATATTTTAAACTGTATAACAAAAATTTTTTAGTGGAAAAATAATAAAAGAATGTGTAAGTAACCCATATATAGCTTAAATAAATAGATTTGTTTGTAAATGTTACTATTTTGGAATTTTTCGTAAATTTAGGCTTAGCGCTTAAAAGTCCACCGGCCTGGAAGGTACGCTCGCGAGAAAAACCTCCGGCCTCAGAGGAAAGCGCGTGATCGGAACTGCCGTCGCGAAAGGGTTTTAAACAAACTTCCAAGTTATTCTCAATAACTGAATCTAAAGTTTCTTCTGCTTGGTCAACTGGTGATCGACTCAATGCGTCTACGTGACTCATCTTCTTTCCTGCCTTGTGTTTTATCTGAAAATCATATTCTTGAATGAGATTACTCCATCTCGCTATCGGAGGATTGGAAGTTTTCTTGGCATTTAAATACACTAAAGCTTGGCAATCTGTGATTATCGTAAATTTAATTCCTATCAAAAATTGTCTAAGTCTTGTCAGCGTCCAAACTATAGCCATTAGTTCTAATTTGCTTGAATGATAGTTCTTTTCTATTTCTGTCGTTCCTTTGTTGACACAATACACTAAATGCCATTTATTATCTCTGCCTTTCTGTAATAACATTCCCGCTAACCCTCTACTACTTGCATCTGTGTGGACTTCAGTTTCTGCATCTGATACATATAATGCTAATACCGGTTGATTGGTCAAATGGTTTTTTAGGATATCAAATGCTTCTTGTTGAGCTTCCATCCACTGGAATATCTGATTCTTTCTAGTCAATCTTGTCAAAGGTTCTGCTTTCTCGGCATATTTTGGTACAAAGCGTCGAAAAAAACTCGTTAGTCCTAAAAACTGTCTCACTTCACGTTCATTGGTTGGTTTAGGAAAATTCGATACAGCTCTTACTTTTCTCGGTCCAGGTTGCATACCATTCGATTTTATCAAAAACCCTAAATATTCGACTTCGGTTTTGCCGAATTCGCATTTCGTCAATTTCAACGTTAAATTAGCCCTACGTAAGCACTGAAAAACTTTTCTGAGTTTATCGATCATTTCAGTCCACGATCTTGCTGGTATAAGTATATCGTCTAAGTAGCACAAAACTTCTTTGTTTAGTAAAGGACCTAAAACTTGATTCATCAATCTCTGAAATTCAGATGGAGCATTAACTAAACCGAAAGTCATTCGTTCAAACTGACCAGTATCGTCAGGTGTTATAAAAGCGGTTTTCAATTTTGCATCTTCAGTTAATGGGATTTGTAAGTACCCATGCGCTAAATCTAGCGTAGTGAATAATTTGCATGCACTGAGGCATTCTAAAAGGTCGTCAATTCTAGGAAGTGGAAATTTATCTTTAACAGTTTGCGAATTTAATTTTCTGTAATCTATCACTAATCGAAGTTCTCCTGTCTTTTTCTTCACGAGTAAAACTGGACTAGCATATGGAGATCTCGTTTCAGTAACAATTCCGACCTTTTTCCACTCATCCACTATCGTTCTTATCGCGGTACGTTCTTCAGCATTGGTTTTGTATGGTTTCATGCAGACTGATTTAGCTCCTTCAACTTCTACGATGTTCATCTCCGTTAATTTTGTGCAACCTAACTCCTTTATATTCAATGCAAAACAGTCTCGATACTCATTAATTAAATTCAAAATTTCCTGACTTTGACCTGGACTAACATTACTATCGATTTTGATGTCCTCTAAACTGATTGATTTCTTAACTTCTGAAACTTCGTTTACCATGTAAGCTTTCTCTAGTTCTAAATTATCAAGGTTCTCATTTTGCTGATATAATACTATTTCTTCGACTATTTCTGCTCTACCGATACACTGATCTTTCCTTAAGGCGACAATGGACCATCAAAAACTTTTTTTTCATTTATTAACCAATTGCTATGAAATTTTGTATACTTTTACAGTGTTGTTTAGAGATGGAAATTCTAAATTAAAAAAAATATCAGAATGTAATTAATTAAGATATTAATTAAAATCAGTTTGTTAATTACTCTATTTAAAAATGCTCCATGTGCATTAATTTTTGCCTCAGATATCTAATTTTCTTTCTTAAGCTAGCTTTATATAGTTATAAAAAAAGTTAGTAGCAATATTTGATTTATAGTCATATTCATAAAAACTAGAAAAAAAATGGATAAAAATAGGTCATTTTATGCAAAATTTTATCAAAAAAATTTTTTTATTGTAAAAATTTTAAGTCGTTTTAAAATAGTATAGTGAATTAATTACTAAGTTTTATACTAACATATATAAATAATCATTTTATGAAATCTTATGAAGCTTCAACAAAAATTATGACGCATGGAACATTTTGAACTTACCGAAACGACATGAAAACTTGTTTTGAGAAAATAGCATGCACAATTTTAATTTGACTAACATTTCCATTGTTTACGTTTGAAAAAATTACTCATAACTCGGTAAATAATGATCGGATCAACATACATTTTTTTAAATTTAAAGCTGATGAGTTGCAGAATCATTTTCTGAAAGAAAAAATAATCGTTTTGGGGACATATTTTTGTCAATCTGAAGGTCCATTGTCGCCTTAAACAATGTTTCCCATTTTTAGAATTGGTGATTGGCACTATTGTTTCTCCATTCTTTATTTCTAGCAATGTCCCACACCCATCAGTTGAACTTTCGATCATCATTAACCCGTTAACAAAATCTTCTGTTTTCGCTTTTACGTAATTTACCGAATTAACCTCTATAACTATTTCGCTAGTAGCTTTCAATTTAAACTTTCTTTGAATCTCCACATCACTGAGTATCTCGTAGGGATTTTCGCTTGCGTATCGAATATGCAATTCATTTCCTATTTTAGCAAACATGATATGTGGCAAGTCAGTCCACGTTCTACCTGCAATTAAATCAGTCGGCAATGTACAATCTTTTACTATAAGTAATGCAATATCGTTTCCGATAACACCATCTATTTCCAGACTAACAATCGTTTTCCCCATCGTTATCGTTGCAGGCTGGTCTTGATTACCAAAACCATACAATTCGCTCTCAACTGGTTCCGTCTTTAATCCGAGTCTTTCAGCAACGGATTGTTTCATCAGACAACACGAACTTCCTGTATCAAATAAGGCATCGGCTTCTACACCGTTGTTAATTTTTACTTTTTTCATATATAATTTATCTTCAACTGAATTCCGACTATTAACATTTAAATTCGTATCAGGCTCTTTAGTTTTGGGTTTTACGATGCAGTTCTTTTCAACGTGCCCTCCTGCCCCACATTTGCGACAGATTATTTTTGCTTTATCGCAATGTTTAGACAAATGCCCCAAAATACCGCAGTTGAAGCACTTTAATTGATTACTTTTATTCCACCAAACATTCCATTTTTTATGTGGCTGGAAAGGAGTGCCATACCCTGATGCGCTATCATTATTTTTCTTGTTTGTATTAAATGCTCCGAAATCGTAATTTTGCTTGAAGCTGTCATTTGTGTTGACGATTCTCTGCTCTCCTACGCGCGTGTTATGTCTACAGTCTGTTAGCGGCGCCGTATAAGGTCGGGGGGGAATGAATTTTCGATTCCTCGCAGCGTACTAGTAAATGAACTTGTTCTCGGGATTGCACTTCCGTTTTCAAAAGTAGTAAGAATTCATTTACGTCCCAGTTGCTTGTATGTAACCTCTTTTTAGTAATTTCCAGGGCAATATCGTTAGGGATATATTTTATCAATAATGGACACAACATATTCGAGTACGTGTCTGGTTTTACACCCAAGGATTTTAAACTTTGCACCCGAACATTACACTCATCATAAAGTTTACGAAGTGAAATTATATCGCTCGATTTCTTGACTGGATGTAAATTCATCAGAGCGTCCATGTGTAGAGTGATTATAAGATCTGATCTGCCGAATTGCTCTTTTAGTAATTCTAAAGCCTTGTCATAATTTTCTTCCGATAACTCTAAGCCTTCTATTGACGTCGCTGCACTACCATTCAACAAACTCTTTAAATAATTGAACTTATCTACTTTAGACAAGGTATTGTTGTTGTTTATTGATGTATTGAAAGTATTCCAAAAATTTTGCCATTCGGTTAAATTTCCATAGTACTTATTGATAGTTAATTTAGGGAGTTTTATTTGTAAATTTTGGGGAGTATTAACATTAGATGTGGTTACAGAAATATCATTATGGTTTCGTTCCAAATATTTTTTAATCTTAAATTTGCCCTTACATATTTTCTCTTGGTAGTCTAATACAGTTACCATTTCAGTTTCGGTTTCATCTAAATCAGTAATTAATGCATCAATATTAGAATTTAACTCGTTCAAAACATTTTCTTTCTCATACAACTGCTTTTCATATTCTTCGATATCATCGGAGCAACTTTCCGGGTCGCATGTTTTACATTCTAAATCATTTAACAGTTTTGTAATAGCAGTTCGAACAACACCCCGTTTATGTTTGAATTTCACCAAAGACATTTTAATAATAAGGTAATATTCGCTTACCTTTATTTATGTGCTGAATCGTCGGAGCAGGATGAAAACAAATGGTCGCTTGGATCAAATGCCACTTCTGAAGTATTAGAATCCGAAAAACAACAACGTCCGTCAAGGATGGCAAGGGGGTGGTTAACAGTTCTATTAATTGCCTCTGACTCTTCTCAATAAGTCCACTTTCTTTTAAACAACTACTACATTTATTACGACACCGACGAACATATACATATAACATTTATAATAGACAATGAATTAAACTTATGGCACGTCTGCCAGAGCACGTCTGCTCAACACTCTGTTTCTCGACTCTCTCCTCACTCGCTGTAGGGGCCCGTCTGCCCACGGTGGCGTCTCCACACTTACTCCCGCTCGCTCCTTCTCGTTTGGCGACAACACTTGTTTCAATGCGATACTTTATAGACGGAATTTTCATTTCGGAAGAATTCCTTGGGTTAGCAGAACCATTCCCAAACAGTGTATTTGTCGTCCTGGGGAATCTGCAAATCATCAGGAGTGTTTTGAGTTACTGGAGCGGAGGAATAAGTCCGGGATCAGTGCTTTACGTTCCTCGCTTGAACTGATTAATACGCCCTATGGTAGCTACTACAGTGAAGTGAACGCATGCATCACCAATCAGAAGAATCACGCCCTGTGGGACATTTCAACTCGACTACCTCTTCAGGGTCTCTCCGAAGCATTTCTGAGCTGCCAAGATCAAGAAATTCTGTCAGCCCTAAGTTCTGAATAGTATAAGCATTTTTAGTGAATAGAAACCTTAGAAAGAAAGTCAGGATCAGTTCGCATCTGTTCTTTCAAGTCTGTACAGACATTCATGCGACACTGTTTCTGTTCGCCACTTGAGTCGAGGCACAAACTTTGCTGCTATCCTTTTCATGTTTAATTCTTTCAATAAAATCCTCTGGCATGTGCCACATGATAATCCCACAACGTTACATATGTCTTAAATGGTTCGTTGAGAACGTTCATCATAACCAACTGATGTTCGGCCACTTTTTTGAAACGTTTGAACCTTTGAAAGTTTGTGTTTGGCCTAAAGCGTCATTCCCGAATGCTTCATTTAACATTTTGTGTTTCTAAGTGGTCTTACCGAGTTTAAAACAAAATTTGATACAAATTCGCTGTTCCTTCCAATCGGCCATTGCAAAATTGCAAACACAACAATAAAATATTGTTTTTCAACAACGTTAGACGTCCACTTACAATGGCATACTGACTCACAAAGAATGTACGCAGATCCCTCTATCGGCGTTTGACTGTAGCTACGTCCGTTTACGCGCATGATTCAAATTTCGAGAACTTTTGGGTAGCACCTCGTAGTCTTTTGGGCAGTGTTGCCAACCTCTACGAAGCGCTTCGCCCTAGCGCCATCTCGAAATCCCCCTGTTTCCCCCTAACACCAACTTAGATCACCCTAGACCTTCCTAAATGAAAGTATGGTTCCAAATAGGCATCCTGTTTGAGAGATAAATTGAAATAAACAGAAAATACACACTTACATAATGAAATGGAGGTTTATGTACATTTGACATATGTATGGAACTTATAATCTAATAAAAAAAACGCGTCTCGATTGTACAAAATATTAAAAAAGTCCCCCCTCAAAATGCCCCTAAAAACACCCCTTTTCGTCTAACTTACCCCCAAATTTAGGGGGGAAACCCCCAAGTTGGTAACACTGCTTTTGGGTAGCACACCGTTATCAGTTGGATACTCCAGGGTTCCCGGACACCAGATTTGGAGCCACTGTGCTGTACTGTACCTTGCAGTAATTGCTTTGAAATATGTAGGACACATATACACACGTAAATCTAAACATTTTCCAGTATTTCCACTCTTAATAGGTACAATATAACAGTACCTACAAAACTGGTGTCCGGAAACCTTCGGGGGTACAATCAATTACGATATATGCATGTATTTGAGTATTTATTTCACTTGCATTGAAGCACACTTAGATATGTCCTGGTAAGTGGTGTAATATCATCACCAGAGGCAAGAAATTATTTGGTACCGACAAATTTATTGAAGAAAATTCAAACTTTTTTTCTTTCTCTCTTCAATCACAGAAAGTAATAGGCATTTTTTTGTCGGTTATTCTCCTTCAAGTGTAAATACCATTGTTTACGCTTCAGCTAAGGAAAACTTACTTGGGTATGCTGAGACACATACACGCAAAAGTAGTTATTCTAGCTGTCTCAAAAGAACGTACTTTATATACGAGTAAAGAACATTGAGAATCGCAGATGACCGATATTTAACACGACGGAGCAGATTTTTTTTCTTTCTCTCCTTTGTACATGAACTCAAATGAGGTATCAAAGAGGGAATATTTCTTGCGGACTTCGCGGTATAAACAGAATTCTCTTCGGTCACTCTCACGTATAACACGGAGAAAGAAATTACCATAATTTAAGAAGCGAAGATGAAGAAATTCGAATTGGATGAGGGAGGGTTGCAGTCATGATGTTAAAGATTGTAGCGTTCATGACCTTGGTTTGCGAGGGAAAGAAAGGAATGGGCATTTGTTTGCCAACATCTCCCTCTGAAGATGACCTGAGGTGGGTAATTTAAAGCTCGTCAAGAAATACAGCGCATTTGATCGGATGCAATAGCAGAGCTTAACAAAAACGCATTACTCACAAGGATAATATGAGCGTGCACCGATCTTAGACAACAATTTAACACAGTAAAATGAAGATACATTACGGGTACCAAAAGTTCCAACCCTTAGATACTTAGAGAGCTTATAGTATTTATCCAGGGTATTTTTACACAAGGCAGTGCCGTAGTTCACTTAAAAAAAAAAAAAAAAATCTTTATAATACTATTTTAACCTTTTAAGTTTTTTCCTTACTTGAAAAACTTACTTGATAACTGACAACCTAAACAGATTAATATTTAATCTATACAAGAGCAATCGAAAAAATTATAAGATCCCACATTTCTTCGAATTGGCCTGATCATTGCGTTACATTTTGTCCCTTTTGGAAGAACATTTAACGTTTGAAAAGAAAGAAAAGAAAAATGAAGATACATGATACATTTTAATGCTATGTTCAATCAGGGTCGCCCAGAGACTTTTCGGGGTCTGGGGCAAACTTCTGTTGGGGACCAGAAAAATAAAAAATGGAAAGAGACAAAACACACATTCAAATTAAGTTACTCATACTTAAAATTTTATTACATGAACGATTAACATAATTATTATATTTCACTGCACTGCTCTCTTGTTATATTCTCCAATAAATATGAAAATATGAAATATTTGCTGTTGGTTGCAAAATTTCCCACCTACTTGTACTTAATGCAAAAAGTTTGTAAAGTTTTTGGACGCTCTCAAAGTAGGATTTCTTTGTTTCTTTCCATAGCATGAACCACACACATATTCAACAACAAAAACTAAAGATCTTTTTAATCGAAATTTTTTTAAACCAAGTTACTAAAGCTTAAAACTGTTCAGGGATTTGCATGACTTGAAACTAATAAACAATAAAATTTGGGGAAAAAAACATTGTTCTATAGAGCTGTGCTCCCCAACCTTTTAATCGATGCGGACCGGTCAACGTTTGATAATTTTACCGCGGCCCGCTGAGGGGGGGGGGGGGGGGCTATGAATGCAATTTAAATTCATAATCTTGAAATTTTTAATAAACAATAAACTAATTTAAAATAATTACAAGATTTCTTTTGTTACAAAGGTATAAATTAGCACAAACCCAACAAACTAACCCAAGAGAAATACACCACAGTAAATAAAATGGAAATAATTTAATGTTCTTGGGCGGCCCGGTACTATTTGATCCACGGACCGGGAGTTGGGGAACACTGCTATAGGGGAATGCTATTTATATTGAAATTCAAAAGGCAATCAAGTATCTAGTCTAAGTAGGAACAGTATAAATAACCTTAAAATTTAATTATTAATGACAGTAAAATAAATCTTGATTCAAATTTCAAAAGCAAAAACAACATACATCTATCTAGGCTTTAACTTAAATTATTTCTACATTTTATTGTTTTCAAATAGCTATGTTCCTTGTTTTTATGCAGTGCATCACCTCACATTTTAACATACATAAATCTCATGGCCCAATATTTTTCAAGTTATGATAGCTCATATAAATTCTAAAGCACTAGAACTCTTGAGAGGCAAAATTTTTGAAAATTGCACGATCAAATAAAGAAAGAAATCCATTGGCTCCAAAAGGTATCATTAAAGAAGTTTTAATAACATTTTATCATAAACATTACTTTTATGAAAAAAAAAGCAAAACTAAACAAACACAAACTCACAAATACATATAGTTAGCTCTCTTGTTTTAGTTTAGAACTTGCATTCTTCTTACATATACATAATTGTGGTATAGTGGGTAGAGTGCTTTTAATTTGTTGAAATTCTTCAAATCTTTTTTCCAAAGTCTGAACACTTGAGCAAAATACTCTTGGAAAAAGTCTAACTTCTTCAGGAGTGTACCCTTTTTCATATAGAAAATTTATTATCTAAAAATTAAAACAAAGTACAGGTTTAATATATATTGTATAAAAACAAATTTTGTCCTATAAAACATAAAATTGTGATTTATAATAATTCAAATAAAAAAATCCCTAGTACAAATTATAACAAGGGTATTTTTATACAAAGAGAAATAATATTACATTATCACTGATAACATGAAAAAAAGGTCATTGTAATAAAATAATTAGTGAGAGAAACATAAAAATATGTAACATAAAATTTTATGTTTATAACAAATTATTTTTAAAAATCAATATATACTACTTCAAGGAAGAATTTACAACATGACAATTGTCATTCATAATGCCATTAAAAAAAATAGTGTGAAATATATTTATTTATTTATTTTATAAATGTGAGTCATTTGGCCACTTTGCCATTAGACCATGAGCTCTCCAATACTTCAAGACAAGGGACTGAAAATTCATAAGAGCAAGGCACACATCAAGATGTAAAGCAGTCATAGATTGGCCCGAATGGCACAAGATGCAGTCGGGCAAATCAGCCAGACCAATCCGGAAAAGATGTGCTTGGAGCAGTTGCACACCCAGGATTTAACCCTTGAGGTGGATGAGTTGAACAGATAAAAATATTTCTAATGCAATTACTATTTCTTTGGGGGGGGGGGGGCAGAGCCCCTTGGCCGATCCCTTGGGTGCACCACTGGCTTGGAAACAGTCATGGCCGTTCAAAAGTCTAAAATTATGACAGCAGCAAAATGCAGGGAGTCAGGAATAATAGAAAAATGCTTAGATAGAGTAGCCTCTACTTCAATATCAAAATTAGTAGTATGGAGTCCTTAAACAGAAGCTAAATAATCCCTAATTATGAACTTCACCTCCAGTACCCGGATGTCTATTAAAAAGGCGAACCATTGGTATAGATGTATAACCATTTGTCTGATGGCTAACGAGTAGCAAAGGTTTCAAGAGCAATGGCTCTGATTTGTTCTGGACTCATTTCTTTTTTGTTTACAGGAAGCTCCAGGTTTAAATTAATGTCAACATTCAGGGAGTCTAATGGGCCAATGGGGGGGGGGGGGGGGAGCTGTAAAACAGCAAAGTTATAATCAATATCCAATTTATTATTAATACCTCTTACAGACTGAATGAAACCTTTCTGTGTTTTTAGATTTCAAGCTTCATTGTCACATTAAGTTCGCCATAAATCATTATTTGGTTTTATAATTGACTTTTGGTATAGGATACGAGCATTTTCCTGGATCAACTCCACCATGGGCTGGAGAACTATGTGAAATATAAAAATTATTGATATAAAGTATTTGTTAAGCATGAAAGCAATATTTTAAAGGAACAACTTAATAGAATAAAAAAAATTTAAAAACTACCAATAAACTAACACAAAAGACAGCAACTATAGATAGTTAAGTACTATGATATTAATCTGAAAGAATATAGTTTTAAAATATTTTAAGTCATACTTTAAAACTATATTTTAAGGAAAAGCAAAAAGAGAAAGGAATACAATATAATTGTCATTTGAAATGCCATTGACAAAAAGTACTGTTTTAAGATATATTTTAAAACTATATTTTACTGAAAAGAGGGAAAGGTTTCCTAGCCAGACAAACCTAGCCAGAATGACAGATGATATACTAACACAAATCTTCATTTCCTATTTAGTTTAATCATTTAAGACAAAGCAAACAATTTGTCCAACATTAAGGAACAGTTTTAGGGATTAAATTTTGTTCTATTCAGGATTGACAGTTGTTAGAAAGAGTGTAAAAATGTCAGTGAAAAATATCCTGATTTTTAATGAAATGATACATTTCTAATATTCCAAGTAACAAAGAAATAAATTTTTACCAGAAAACTTGACTCTGGAGGTTTCTTGATTTTAGTTTTATTTCTTTGAAAATGTATGGATTGTAAATTCCTGACACTTAAAAACAGTAGAGATACAGACTATATGAGGTAAAAATGACACAGGTCTACAAAAAAATGTTTTTTTTTTTTTTTGGTGCCTAGGATTTTAGAACTGATTTTAGCTATATTTGGGGCGCTAAATCTAAATATAAAATCGGTTTTTCTCTGTCAGCTCTACTTTTTTAGATACAGTAAAACCTTGTTTTTCCGGACTAACTGGGACCATAGGCAATCTGGATAATCTGGCTAATATGGGTAATAAGCAATACAAAATCCTTAACTAAGAAGTCTTAATTTGTTTTGAAAAAAAATTACATAGTATTTATTGTTTACAAGACATTGAAAAATATAAAAACTTTTCACATCATTTCTTAACATAGAATTGTCAAGTCTAGTAAAGCTTTCATAAACTCAACAAAAAGCATTTTATTGCCATAATTTATACAATCTACATAGGAACTGTACATTGAATCAAACTAAAACGCGAATATTTGGCGTACTTTTAGTTATGTTCTTGCTATCATAGTTAAAAATTATTATCTAATGTGAACATTAAATAAAAATAATGTCTACAAATGCTATCTGGAGATCCGAATAAACAAGGTTTTACTGAACATCCACTTATCTATCGATATTTTTTCTATTCAATACATTCAAGTATGGGTGATTTGTCCTCCTGGGAAAAATGGGTCTTCCGGAATATTTTCCAGATGATTGGCACCTATTTATTGACAGCTCAAAGCAAAGTTTGAAATGTGTCCTTCTACACAGTGGGAACAAATATAGTTCAATATCAATTGCTCTCTCAATGAAAATGAAAGAAGAATATGACACCATAGCTTTGGTCTTGGAGAAGAAAAAGTATCATGAACATCAATGGGTGATTTGTGTGGACTTAAAAATGGCAAACTTTCTCCTTGGACAGCAAAGTGGCTACACCAAATATTGTTGCATCGTGTGCCTCTGGGATAGCAGAGACAAAACACACCACTGGGTTAGAAAAGAGTGGCCTAGGAGAGAAAACATGGACGTTGGGGAATAGAATGTCATTAACAACCCCTTAGTTGGATGAGAGAAAATCATCTCTTTCCTCTACTGCATATCAAGCTGGCCCACAAATAAGACAACTCATTAAGGATCTTGCCTTCTTAAATTCCATGAATGAAAAGCCTGAGTGAAAAGCCTGGGTGAAATTCTGAGTGAAAAGCCTGGACTTCATTTGTTGCAGTTGTCGGAAATTTTCTGCGCATATGCTAAGCTGAAAACTATGTTGAACTGGTAAACAAGATGCTAAACAGTTTGAGATCCCTTGGGTGTATGAAGAGCATTAAGGTGCACTATTTACACTGCCACTTAGACTATTTCCCTGAAAATTTAGGAGACACAAGTGAGGAACAAGGTGAAAGATTTCACCACGATATTAAAACTATGGAGGACCGCTACCAGGGAAGATGGAATACGCACATGACGGCAGATTACTGCTGGAGTTTAAAAAGGAACTGTTCTAAAATGCACTCAAGAACGTCACGGAAAAGAAGTTTCCGAAGTATTCAATAACTAGTTGGTTTCATCAATAACTTTTTCCTCTTTCTTGCTCTTTGTAATTAGTTAAGTACTACTGCAATATTCTCTGATTTTTATGTTCCTTTAACATTTAAAAAATATATACTAATAATAATAAATTCTGGGTTTAGTTTTTAATTTGATCCATGGATTTAACTTAAAATAGTGTAATGTTTATTTCACTAAAATGTTATATCTTAGAAATTTGAGCTCCTAGGCAAAAACTAATGCCATATTTAACCCTGAAACCGGCCCACCGGTCATTATGACCGGCAGCGGTGGAACTAAGGAGTGGGGCAGGAGTGGGGAGAGGTGTGAACGCTTGGCTGGCTTTCACATCCTCAGTCAGTTCCTGGACATCAGGGAGAGCACATTAGGGTTTCGCAAATGCTCATCATTTGCCAGTAAGTAAAAGTATGGCGGTCAAAATGACCGGTAGACCTGTTATTGCCACTGAGCAGTAACAGGCCTACCGATCCTGATAGGGATTTCAGTGTTCTGTGCAATTTTTAAAGTATCCTGTGAAGCCTTGACATCACTCTTCTCTACCGCAATCACTGGCAGGCTAATTTTTTGAGCAATTATGTCTGAGAAACACTGTGAAATTCTTTTAAGAGCCCTACGATTTGATGATGTAGATACCAGATCAAAATGAATTAAATACATTGAATAAATAAGTGTAGATGATTTTTTCCCCCTCACTATTCATCACTAATATAAATCAAACAACCCTGTGCACAATATCAACATGCAGTTCCATCATAATAATGCAAAAATAACAGCTTTTTAGGCTTGGGGGTCAATTTGACCGATAGTCCTGATAGTGGCAACAAATTCATGGGCCAGTTTGAGGATTAAATTCAGAGCATCAAATTCATATGAAATCAGCTCCAAATACCCCGGCAACAAAACCACTATTGCCCTGTGTAATGATTTATCCATTGAGTTTTGGCATAAAGTAGGTTAAATCAATCAAATTTATATCTCCATGATTTGTTTTCAATTTTTTTATCACGTTCACATTAAGTTTTGAATATTATCTGAATTTCATAAGAAAGTTGCAAATAATTTGTAACACAAACATTTTAATCAGATCAACTAACACACTGGAAAATCTGCCTAAAGAAGGGATGTACATTGATGAAAACTTTTGAGGAAAAAGTATGTTATATTTATGTAACATAAAATATAATCAAATCATTATAACTGTAGTAGTTGAAATAAATTAACTCATACAGATTTCACAGTCAACACTCTGTGTTAACACCACAGCTTTGCATAGAAGATAAAAGTAATTTGAATTTTCCTGGTCTTAACTATATCCTCAAACTTGAGACAGTAGAGCATCTGAAATGAATATCACACAGAATTCAATTTAAATATTCTACCCTTGGATGCATAATAGATTTGTCTAAAACCATTCACCAATTTTTCTTTCTTAACTGCATTATTGTGAATGCTTACAAAGAATTAAATTTGATTATGTTCCTCACAGGAGTTTTCTGTAAATTCTAATTTGAGGTCTGCCTGATTTTTAAAGGTAAATTCAAAATACTCTGAATCAGTGGTGGGATTCACCCGGGTTCTGTAGAATTGATACCTAATGTAGGTATCGGTTCTACAGAACCAGTGCAAACCAGCTGAAGCCCACCACTGATTAAGACATAGAACCTGTCGTTCATTTATTTGAATCCAACCACTGCTCTGAATGTCACCTACAAGACATTACAGTGCACAAATTCAGCAGTCATATACATCCCACACATTTTCAAATAGCAATCGTGAGTCTATGATATAGGTTTGTCAAAGGCACCATCATTATAACAAAACCAGTAAATATATCTGAGATGAAGCAAATTCACATAGAGAACAACTCTACATTTTTAATGGTGACCAAATTTATTCTCATCATTCTCTGATTTATTCAATGGAAGTGTAATACTGATGAAACCACTACAAAGGTAAAACTGCAGATCAAAAGTACAGTTGCAATGTAAACATGCAAAACATTCATGCAAGTCAGCATTTGTATATATAGGTTCATTTAATTGTAATATCTCAGTCTAGATTCATCAGAAAAAAAAGTAAAGAATCAGCTAGAATAAAAAACTGAAACATTTCTCATTGAAGACTCAGGATACCAAAAACTAAACTTGAAGGTAAATGTAGAATGGAGAATTATTTTCCAATTTTAATTCACATTATGTCTTGGAGTATATTTACATGCAATGATGATGGTTGCTTGCAATTAGTGAAATGATTGGTGAAATGATTAAACAAGGAAGATTAAAGGCAGGAATACATTATTCACATCATCTATTACAGGGAAGCAATACTGTATAAAGTATTAATTTCGCAGAAATGGATGAGACATCCTGGCAGCTCTCATAATTTATCTCAAGAGATAAAAACCTTCATGCAGGATATTATCTACTGAATGCAACAATTATTCAGTAATATTTCACTTGTAGGCAAAGAGGATGTAATACGATAAATTTACAGAATTTGATATTTTTTAGATGCTGAATAAGTTGTCAACTTCTTGCCGACCTATTTAAAATATATTGTTCAATAAAAAAGTCTTCAAGAAGTGCAAAAAACATACCTTGAGGATAAGAAGGTTATGAAATATTTCTAATAATACAGTTAGAAGTGTAAACGAGTATGGGGAACTATACAATTCAAGAGCTCTCTAAACTGTACTAATACAATTGAAAAAGAAATGAAAAAAAAATTTTAAATTATACTTTTTTACACAGTTAAAATTGATATGAAAAGTTCTAGAAGACTAAAATCTGCACAAGGACACACCTTTAGATGAAGTTAATCATTCAGTTTAAAATGGATGCATAAAAATCTGAGATAAAAATATAGTTTATAAAAAGACATTTTTTAAGCATAGGGCAGGCTTGTGAAAAACATAATCTGACACTGAAAGCACTGTAACAGTGCTTGAACTCATTTTCAAAAATCAAAAGGAAGGAATTCTTTAGGACTTTTTAAAGACCTGAATTTGCATTCTTAAGGATTTCAAAACTGATTTAGAATGCATTTTGTTTCCAAAATTTAGAAATCTAAAAACATTTTAGTCTTATCATTTTACTAATATACTCAACTTTAATATAATTTTCTCCTAAAATGTCAAATCTATAAATTTGTAATAATAATAACCCAATTTTGGAATTATTGTGACTGATTGCAATATGTATGATTTTCCAAGCACCTTTAACTTGAATAACATACATATATATATATATATATATATATATATATATATATATATATATATATATATATATATATATATATATCATGTTCAATACAGTAATCAGTAATTATGGATATAGTTATATACAGTGAAACTCCTCTATGGTAGCCAATCATGGTTCCAAAAAAAAGTAGCCGTTGAATAGGGGGTATAATAACACTGGCTGTATGGAGTGTATTTAATTTGCTCTGAACAAAATAGGGCCATTTAGAGACGTTTCACTGTGTATATATATAGAAGAGATGTTAGATGGATACAATCAAAAAAGTTTGAATAACACCTAGACAACAAAAAACACCAACACACTAAAGTATCATCTGCATTTTCCGAAAGCCAGTCATCAACTGGCCGTAAATTAAATTTGTACTTTTCAATTGGAAGTTAGTACTTTTTGATGACCAGAACATAAACAAAAGAGTAAGGACCTTAAATGCAAAAATAAGGACTTTTGAAAAAATTTCAGGGTTATTAAAAATAGGAACTAAAACGTGGAGTTCTTAAAGATTTGATTGTAAGTTTCTACAATCTAATCTTTTAGTTATAGATTTTTAAGGACTACAAACTTAGAGTAAGAAACAGTTCTTGATTCTGTTAAAATGCTTCTATCAATAAGAATTCTCTGAAAATATGTTTCATTACATGATAATTGTAATAAAAGTCAAGCACTACATTTTAATTTCATACCCAAAGACAATTTTTGAGTAAATCTTGAGCATGAATGATGAAAACAAGGTAATGGTGCAATCGTCTTAAAACAAATAGAATGCATTTCAAAATTAAATTTGTGATAAAGTATTCTGAATGGAAGAGTAATGCCTCTATGCAAAAAGGAATAAATTAATCATATCTTAAAATCAGTTCATGATTTTAAAATAGCAACTGATGGAAACTGACAATTTAACTTTGAAATCAAGACTTAAAAAGCATAATACATGATTTTATCCTCTTAATAAACTATTTATAAATAATATTTCAAAATTAAAAAGACAAAAGGATAGATGACAAAGCAAAAATTAAATATTTCCTACAATACTTATGAAATCATGACAATTGGCTGACTTTTCAAATATAACCAATAACTTTTGAAATAAATTTGACTAATACCTAAAATTTCTAAAAAGTAACTTTTATGAAAAGGGAAATGAAAATGAATCGATAAAAATTCATAGAAATAAAAAACAATTTAATAAAAGACAAAAATGAAAAACTATATAAATGTACACTTTACCTGGTGTAACTTAGAAATATTTATAGTCTTCAATAATTTATTCCTTGCCATTAAATAATCAATATATTCAATACTACAATCTAATCTTTTAGCTAAATAACTGTGTTTACTTTCATTTCCTAATATACGCTGTGATTCAGAATTTTTAATAAGTATAGACTGAAAAGTCTTTTCAGAACATCGTAGCATCCAAGGTCTGAGCTCACCCCCAGCTTTTAAAGCTGCCTGGATTCGACTAGCTATCAGTTCTTCCTTATAATTAAATATCCATAAATCTTTTACAATATATTTAGAACTAATATTTGCATTTTTTAGAATATTCATCTTATCATCTAATCTTTTGAAATTCATTGTCAGGAGAGGTGAATGTTTTGCTAATGCTGGAATCAATTCACTTGGTTCAAGTTCTAAGTGGTGTGATAAGTAATAAATTCGATTAGCAAAACACCCCCCATTAAGTTTATCAGTCCGTGAATTTTGAGCAGCTAACTTTAATACTGATTTTGACAATGATAGCAATGGCAACAATAATTCAATGTCAGGGTCAATATCCTCCAAAAAGTTAAACTTATCATAAGAAATATCCTTTGATTTTAAGTACACTAAAAATTTTTCTTCAATATCTTTGCTTGTATAACCTTTGGATTGGAGATATGCTAAAATTCTATGCAGCTCTTCCTTGCTTCTTTTATCAACATTTTCCAGATCTTCAGATAATAAGTCACTTAATTTTTTAACTTCATTTGTTGCAACTGAACATGAAAACTTTAGACCATGTTCATGCATGATATACTTTAAAATACTAGTAACTAAATTATAATTTCCTTGAACCAAATGGTGGGGAAAGAAGACTGTTGAACTCATTTGTTTTCTCTGAGAAAATGCAGCATTTAATAACATGCTGTAACTTCGACATCTGCCAAAAAGAGAAGAAAATGGTCTCAGCATCATCTTATTTCAATTACAGAGAAAATCTGAAAGGTAAAAAAAAATTAGATAGGAAAAGTATTATGTCATTTGCAAAAAGCTTTATTTAATTTTAACTAAGCAAAATAGAATAGCTTACATTAGAAATACATCAAAATATTATTAAAAAATGATTAGCATTACAAAGAAATTTTTAATGCTGTTAACATTTTACAATATTTATTATAATTTTACATTATTAATTATAACAGCAAGCTTAAAATTACATCGACTAGATCTGAATAAATCCAGATTTTCCAGCAATACACAAATGAAATAATCATGAGATTCCAATCACATATATAATATTTACGGTTGGCTAATAAATAGTAGCAAATGCAACACTTTGTAATTATTACAAATAATGATCTATAACCACAACTGCTGAGAAATAAGCAGAGATTTTAAAACTGACTCTTGTAAACGATAAACCAATCAGCATAAAAAATTTTGCAGTTAAGGCCACATAAAAGAAAATGTTTGAAGTTTTTTAAACATGAGTGTACTGGTCACCTCTGAAGAGAAGATCCATCAGAAAGTGGTCGCTCGGGAGCAGTTCTTTTTTCATGAGGGTTGGAAAGTGTCAAAAGCGACGGTCAACAGGTGAGGAGGAGACTCTCACCAAACACCCACTTTCGCCAAATTACGGTATTTGCTCCAAGGAAGAGTCGAACAGATGTTTCTTTCTTCTGCTGTTGGGTAATGGTTTACTCTAAGAAAAGGCAGTGTTTACAAGAGACAAGTGGGGAGGAATACACATCTGCAGTTAACAACTGAAAGGAAATTTTCGACACTATACCTATTGGAATATTAACTGCTGTGATTTGTTGTATAATCTGAAATGTTTAAACGCTGATTTCTTATGTCTATTTTCCAAGTTATAAACTTGTAACTAAGCAAAACATCTTTCACGTTTTCATTTAATTTTTAAACTGGGCAAAATTATTGCTAACAAAAACCAAGTTATGAGAAGATATTTCACAGAGGATGAAATAAGAGTTTGACGAAATATTTCCCTAGTTAAATTGCGGGAAATGGGAAAATTTTATAAAGTATTGAAAAAATAAGTTGCATGTGATTTTTTGTTTGAAAAGGTCATTAGTGTAGTCCTCATAACACTTTAAAGGGCAGTAAAAAATAAGATATATACGAAATGCCTTACATAAATCTAAAAACCGAATTTGCCAAAACTCTGATAGTAATCAACTCTGTACAATACATGCAATGAAAAAAAATCTATAATTAAAATCTACACTTCAGTAGTGTCATTTTTATAATTAATTCATGCTATCATCGGTTTCTGAAAGCCCATTTGTTTTATATTTGCATCAATTATTCATATAACTGGCCCCACTTATTATTTTAAATGAAAAGAAAATTATCGAAACAGATTGTGTCTCCTATAGCGAAAGAAAAATCTAATAATTGCAAAAACCCAAATACCCAGAAATCTGCATCTATAATAATACATTTTTGTATGATCCCACATTTATAAAAGGAAACATGACTCTAAATTTTATTGAAGATTTCTGAAACTCTCTCATATTACTTCGTGAAATAGTAAGTAGTACAATGCAGGGTTAAAAGTCTCAAAATACGTTGATTACATGAAAATAGAAATTAAAACATGCGATGATTTTCTAAAAGCCTACATAGTTAAAACCTTCATAATTTTCTTAATGCCTAAAGAGCGATAAATACTTTCTGCGGGAAAGGGTATTGGGGTGTTGATTATCCCCGACCCCTCATTTCGAGAATCGACCTCCCCGAGGCAGCAACCTTAAAACCAGTTCCAGCTCTCTTCTGAAGGGAGGTCTGCAGTACATTTTGAGGACAACACAGCAGAGGCACTTTACAGTAGCATTAACATCATAATCTGAAGTAATGAAAATAAGCATTATCTATTTATAGAAGTGTGTTTACATGTATTTTTTTCCCAATAGTTAATCACAAAGTTATGTTTAAAACCAAATTAATTACATTAATAATGCGCCTTTTATTTTGTAGTTGATTTTAGTTTTTGTTTTTAAACCACATTTCATTCAAAAGTATGAGATTTTTTTCATCTTTATTTTTCAATTAAGTGTTTTTGATATTATTTTGAAAAAACATTTAATTGATTCCATTTAAAATTGATTTAAAAAAAAAATAAAGTATATTAATCTGAAAATGTAATTTTGCAGATTAGCTAAACTAGTAACTTTTCAAAATAGCAACCAGCAACAGCTCAAACTACATTCTGACTCTTAAGTAATTAATTAACTATAATGTAAACAGGTAGGAATAATTCATGTGGAATGGCATATCATTTTTTCACTTTTTTTCTCTTAAAAATGCAATACAATTTTAAAAAATCCTCATTTAAGAGGTATTTCTTTTTCTCCTTTTCTTAGCCTTTTATTGCAACTAGAGTGTAAACTAGCTTGCAAAGGAATATGATAAACAAATCGCTATCAAACATATGCACATCTGGAACTAGAATTGCTAACTCATTTAATGAAGTAATTTCTTTTACTACAACCAAAATTAGTTAAATTCTTCCAAAAAAGGTAACTTTTCTTCTTGTGGAAAGAAATTATTTACACAGTAAACAAAAAATGGAAAATTCTACAGGCACCATACTGAATTTTTACTACCTTAGTGTGATTAGATCACCTCCTTTCAGAAGCTACATACAAAGAAAAGAAAAAAATTTGTTAAATATGACATCAGACACACAGCAGGTATTTACAAAAAAGGGCAAGAAATATTTCTATTAAATACTTCTAATTTTTTTTTTTTTTTTTTCGCCTCAAAAATAGTTTAGCTGCATGAGAATGATTTTGTATACAAAAGAATTTTTGATAGAAGATACACAAGTTAAGAAAAGAACTTTAGAGAAAAACAAATGATACGCAAAATTTAAAAGCTTTTTAGTAATTCTATATAATTTTATGTAAAACTTGTAGGCATTCCTTTGAAATTCAAAGACCATTTTTTTTTCATCTCTGGATGTAATCCGTTAATATAAATGGCCTAACTATTTGAATTGGTTTTTCAACTTCACTGTTCCAAGTCATGTGAGCCAAGATCTGACATGACTAATTTTGATGCATTACAATATCTGAGGTCTCAGATGAGCCTTTGAGAAATAACAAAAGCACTGAATACTTAGGAAAAAATAAACAAAAAGCATGTGCTTCTTCTATTTTAGATGAGGGAGGAGTACAGTTATCAAGATAAGAATTCTAACCCCATTTCAAATTAGACTTAAAAGTGAACTATAACTATATGCAGACAAGGAATAATGACTATGACGTACCTCTAAGTTTATACAGATAACAATCTGCTTTCTTTATAAAGTACAAGTTGAAAATATATGAAGAAAGAAAAAAAATATTTCTGTAGACTAATTTAAGGTATTT
Source organism: Dolomedes plantarius (assembly GCA_907164885.2). Lineage (NCBI taxonomy): Eukaryota > Metazoa > Arthropoda > Arachnida > Araneae > Dolomedidae > Dolomedes > Dolomedes plantarius. Next base: position 125,872,441 of record OU015493.1, on the reverse strand, counting down.
TACAAACAAATTAATATATTCTAATTTAATAAGTTTTCTAAACAAATGATGTATTTCTGGATAAATATATAAAAGGAAACAATTTTCAAAATCAAAGAGACTACAAACTGAAGATTCAGTAACAACACACCTCAAACAATATAAGTTTGCTACTTTCAAGAATGCTACTGTCAGCATTCCAAGAATCAGTGAAAGGCAAGTGAAAGGCAAGTGAGGCAGTGAAAGGCAAAGTGGTGTAAGACACAGTTTCAACTTTTTTCATTTGAGGGCAAAAATGTAATCTCCATGTTCAATTTATAGTGGAATTGTAAATAGTTATTATTTGCAATGTTATAATATTTGTTATGAATTATAATTTGTTCAATTTATGGTGGAATTTTTTATAGTTTTTGCAGTAAAACTCTTTTCACTTACACCACCTGACTTACTGACTTACACCACTTTGCCTTTCACCGCCTCATATATAAAACGCGTAGGTATGCGGCACAAAAATCTACATTTCTACACTCCGAATGCAATGGCTGCTACTACCAGATGTAAACATTAGTGGCCGTCTGCAATTTGCAACAACGTGTCAACATGGATTTACGCACTGAAATCAGGAATGTTCGAAAGCGAACTGCACGATCAAGTGAAAATTGGGAAGAGTCTCATGAAAGAAAAATTGTGCGGTTGGGGGACCCCCATCAGGAACAAAGTTCCTTACATTATTTTTTCAACTCTAAACATGATTTAATATGCAGATTTCTAATGATTATATTAGTGTATTTTTGTCATGCCAAAAAGCGCAGCCCTCTTTTATTCAACCAACTCTCTCTCTCTCTCTCTATTTTATTAAAATTAAAAATTTTAATATATAAATTAATTATTTTGATTTAGATGTTACCTAGCATAATTTTTAATCAGATAAATTTTATTATTTAATCACCAACAAAAATAATTAATGGCACAATATAAATCCCGTGTGAATTAAAACAATAACAAACAATATATAAGTTTGAACAGAAAGACGCGACTCCATAGGGACGGTATAAAATCTTTCAAGTAAAGTATTTACAACAGGTCGAAGTTTATATAAACGATCATGCTTAGGGTCATCATGTGGTGGTTGTTTACTGTTGTCATTAAAATGTAGAAATTCTCTTATCTTTTCAAAGCGTTTTAATGACATACATTCTTTTATTACATCATTGCCTATGGTAGGTGACCAATATGCCCTAGCGTTTGGAACATGTACAATAGACATCATTATACAAATACCAATGTAATGTTTAATTTCAAAATTCATTACATTGATACACTTTTCTGGGTTTTTTTTTCACACTGAATAAATTTGTTTCTTGAACTATATGCTCAATCAAATCTTCTGTGAAAAGATAACTAAAAAAATTTAGAGGTGTGTTTAAATTCATAATTTCAGGAGCGAGATTCTCGTCACCTCAGAATAAAATTTGATCATCATTTGGAAGTAAATTAGTTTTCTTCCAGTTAATTGCAGGCTTTGTTCTCCCTGTATTATTTCTATTAGTTTTTGGCATGTTCCCACCATTAGGCAGATCAAGAACATCGCTATTATCAAGTAATGATACCTCATCTTCCGAATCACTTCTACCATCAAAAATTTCATCACAAACTCTGTTTGGTTTATAATTAGGATCACCTGTGCTGCCATCGCTTTCTGAATCAGATCTATCTTCACTATGATCACTCCACGATCTGTTCATAAGTTCCTCAATTTCTTTCTGTGTTAAAAACTTTCTTCCCTCCATTTCCTTAAAAAAATGGTGTAAGCACACCATGTATCATTTTTGGTACATAAAATTGAAATCATACTTGAATTTTTTATAAATGATTAAAGACGTATTTTATTAATAATTATAAAAGCTACGTACCTCTAAAATATATTTATAAAACTTTCAAAGATGTAAACTGACTTTAAAATACTGAAAATAAAGCAAATACTAAGGCAGGTCTGGTATGAATTGAACGGCTATCTTTTACTTAGATCGCAGTTGTATTCCTGCTGCCATCTATACTACGAAAATGTAACTAACAGTGATTAAAAGCTTTGCTATGATGTTTCAAAATTAATAAAAGGTGCCCAAGTGGATAAAAAATATTGCTTTTTAATATAAAGGGGGAAAATAACTTATGTATCAAATTTGATACAATGTGCAGTGAAGGGTTTTAAAATTGCCGGTAGCGCTTGTGCAGGGATTTGAACCGGGGACCTCTGCAGTCCGATGCTCCAGGACTGTAGAGGTCTGCAGTCCGAGGCGATAACCATTCAGCCACAGAGTGCTTGAGAAAAAGCTCTTATTAAGGGGGCATAACGCATTTTCGTTACGTGACGATTCCTGCCAGTTCACTCTACTGTAAGCCGCGCAAAAGAACTTCATTCCAAAAGCGAAGAAGAAATAATTAAGAGAGAGGAGTGAAAGAGAGAGCATAAATAATTACAAGATAAAAAGACTTTATATACCATGTTTTTAAGTTTTCAAAGGCGAAACGTCGCAACGTCATTGGCTGTCAGTTTTCGTGTGCTATAGATGACATCATTATCGGGTGGCAGAAAACAAGTCGTTTGCATGTATTTTTGGACGATACCTTCATTTTGAGTTAAATAATTTAAGTTTATTTATAAAATTCCTCATATTAGTTGTATGTAACAGGTATTTTAAGACTTTTTAAAAAATATTTTGCAAGGTTTAAAAGAATATAATCATTCTATCATTGAGAATGATTACTATTATGTTGAGATATGTATAGATATCAGGATAAGTTACTTCAGGCCAGTGTCTTGTATCGTAACTCCAGTCTTCCTCTATCAATAAATACGGGTCACATACTGAATAAACCTTTCCGGGCTGTACCTGAATGTTTAATTTAGTGATATACCTTTGTTTAGATACTGTATCTAAAGACTTTGCGTAATCTGAGAGCATTTTATTCAACAAGCTGTAAGAATGCTCATTGAACGCCATGTTAAATTATGCAATTTTTTGCCACTCCTCGCGAAACAATAAGTAAAATCTGCAAGAGTTAAGATGTGCCATGCGAGACATTGCCCTAAAAAAAAAAAAAAAAAAAAAAAAAAAAAAAATGTAATTTACATGCAGCTTCTTCATGAGCTGCAAATGAATTCGCATCTTCCATAGTTAATTATGGATTTCAAAATTATAAATTATAATCTATAATTTGAAGGAAAAAAATCAATGAATTTCGCAGAGAAAATATCGCAAATAGCATGTGGGCATAAATAAAAATTATCCCATTGTAATGAAAATGTAATATGCTTGGTTCACTATTACGTTAATAGATGGCGCCTGTAGCGCAGCTACTTTTGGCTCCAGACGCTACTCGCATTTTTATGTAATGGATATTAAAATATGGAATAAAGATGGCTAAAAGTATTAAAATAATGCATTGTCATCGTGTTCTGAGCTATTCTAAAAGTTTCAAATGTCTAGCTAGTCGGGAAGTAAGTTAAAAATTGATTGCAAGATTTGTACCAGACAAACATACACACAAACAAGAAAGCAAGTTAATAAAAACATGGTAATAATGATCGCGAGGTTAGGCTTAACCGTCGCCAGCATAACAACAACAGATAGACAGTAATAACTAATTTTCTACATTTTTTTTAGTATTTGCTGAAATTTTACTCCATTTTTTAAGTGAAAAATTTTTCCCAACAATTTATTATTTGATATGATTAAGTGTCGATATCAGAATTGTGAACAATAGAACACACAGTGAGTGATGTAATCCACACCACACTATATTTTAGTACTTGCTGATTTTACTCCATTTTTTTGAGTGAAAAAAATTTTTCCCAACAATTTATTATTTGATATGATTAAGTGTCGATATCAGAATTGTGAACAATAGAACACACAGTGAGTGATGTAATCCACACCACACTATATTTTAGTACTTGCTGATTTTACTCCATTTTTTTGAGTGAAAAAAATTTTTCCCCAACAATTTCTTATTTGATGTAATGATAAAACGTCGATATCTTAATTACGAAAAATAGTACATACAGAGTGGCATGTAATTTTTAAAATCATTGGTGTTGCGTTTCTCAGTCTTATCTTTAACTATGTTCTGGAGTAATGGAAATTCACTTTTTTTAATCGCAATGTTTTAGAATCAGTCATATAGGGAATTTAGCAATGATTATAAATTTTTGGCTGAGCTTCCACTACCCCTTAACAACATATATTTATGATGACAGGTAATGGTAACATTCCTTACATATGTTACTTTCAGTTGAGTTGTTTTACAAAAGAAAATATAGCACTAAAAGCAACCATGCTGGTCGCACAGCAGCTAGTCCTCAAAAATTTTTATGTTATAAATTATTTGATATTGCCTGACATAACTTCATGGTGACTTGTTTGGCTCAAATATGGTCAATCCACATTTAAATTTCACCTAATAACATTATTGTTATCAAAATAATAAAGAATGAAAAGGTGATCATTAAAAAAATAAAACCCATAAAAAAGTTGAGGGCATAGCTTAAAAGTTTTAAGGTGGGAGTTAAGCATTCTGACTCACCTGTAAAAAGAGAAACATTTTGGGCAGCACATTGTTTTTTGCTCAAAAAGAATATTTAATAATAATTAAAATATGGAATTTATATTAAACTGTGGAAGAAGCAGTGTAATATAGCAGAGAACAAGGAGCTATGCTATAGCATATGCATTGAAAAAATAACAAAAACATGGAATTGTTTTTGAAATTTGATAACTTGATACAATGTCCTCAAAAGATTTTAAGGAACAGGATTAAGGAAATAACTACATTGAAGTTTTCTTATATTTAATTACATAAGACATATACTTAACTGTTTGGCAAACAGATGATGCATGTTAAGAATTTATCCAATCTCTTCAACTATAAAAAAAATCAGACATGTTACAAGAGAGAACATAAAAGAGGGCCCAAAAGATTCATAGCATAATGTCTTAATAAGGATTTAAAAAACACTATCAGAAACTCAATAATTTTTTAATATTGTGATGGCGGCGGGCCCTCTGCTTAACCCCCGGTATATTATATATAAAATGTGGTGAAGTTTCTTTTCAGTTTTGAATGTTTACCAGAGGCGAGTCCAGGTAATCAGTCAAGAGGCGTGCCAGCTCTCTGGTAAACAGATGACAACCATGACCGGATGTGCAAATGGTTTGCTGGACGTGTTTCCGGAGGTATGCAGGGGAACCGGTTTTGGACTGGTGTTCGTCGGTGCAGGAGAGGGCAGAGAGGTGTCGAGACAGGGGCAGACAGAGAGAGACAGGGGTCCGGCGTGGATGTCGATTTTGTCTCGGACCAGAGTTTTACATGTGCAGTGAAGCCACGTGGCGGTGATTGTGATTTGCTTGGAGGAGCGCCTTACATGTGTGAATTACTGGATTTGGCTGGTGGCCATGCATGCACTGGAGGTGCAAAACTTATATGGAGTTAATGTAAATATGTAAATATGCTAAAGAATAAAGGTGCTTGTTTTACGTTCCTTAATCCAGCGTATTCTCGGTGATTTCTGAAGGAACCGGGTGGCTAGGAATTAGCCATAGTTCGGCGCGCTATCGAAATAGACTGGACAGTGAAGACGAATTGCCCCAGTATATGATAGCTGGTGGCAGCGGTGGGATTTTTACGTATGTGTTTGTGAAATATGTGAGGATCCACGGAGGAGGTGAAGCAGTGGCGGTACTGGCGAGGATAGCCAAGGGAATCCGCCGATGCAAGCAGTCAACTAGAACCTGCGGAAAATACTAGCAGCCGAGACGTGTAGCCAGACGGAAGTTGTTCAGAGGTGGAACCTGTGCAAGAAAATTCGATCAGCGTGTACAGCTGGATGCGACAGCAGGAAAGGTAAGCTCATTTGAAATCTTCCAAAGAGGTCTGCGCGATAATTGTCGAGGGGCAGTAAATTGTGGGGTTGGAATTAGTGAGTGGTTGGAATTAGTCTAATAATTCAGGGGATTTAGAAAGATAATTTCAACGCTTCTTTGAGAAGTCCGAAAGTTAAACCAGTGAAGGTTTAGTGAAAATTTGTTCGAGAAGAACAGGTGTGAAATCCTGATAGAGATTGGGTAAATGTAGTAGTCTTAGTAGACATTAGTAGTTAGTTTTTTCTAAAAGTGATTTTGGTTAATCAAAACTTTGTGAGTAAATCCACAGGGAATCTCACGGGCACGTGTTGTGCGGAAAAAAGAAGAAAAGTGTTTTCTTTTGTGTTTAATAAATAGAAAGTGTTTAATGAATTGAATTTGTGAGAGTTTTTGTAGGAAACCGCACAGTGCCTTGGTGCAGAGGAATGTACTCAGTGTGGGACAAAATGCTGAATTGATATAGTATATTTGTATTAGTGTTATTCTAGAAGTGTATAAGCACGTGTGAAGGTGCATCAGGCTTGTAATGGTGAAAACAATTTGAGTTTGATTGTTTTATGCTATAATATAATGTGATACATGTGTGTTTCTTTTAAATGTTTGATAATATATTGTGATATATGTTCGAGCTATTATTATGTAATTTGATAGGATTGCTTGTAATTAATTGTACCAGTTTATGTGTATAAGTGAAAGCTCAAAGGTGACTATATTTAGTGTCGTTATATCTAGTACCTGTCCTATATTTCTGTGTTAAGTAGGGCAAGTGAAATTACATGTGTATTTCTGTGAGTGTATTGAGTGCACGGCATTAGGTTAGAAATAAGATATTGTGATTTCTGTGAATACAGTGGTAAATCTTTTAGTTTGGAAAAATGGAAGTTCTTCTAATTAGACAGACTAAAATTGTTCTTGTGGCTTTGGCCGATAATTTGGACGTTGAGGCGTCGATAAATGATAAAAAAATAGTAATTGTCCGACGAATCATTGGAGCGGAAAATTATAGTGAAGTAGGGACCAAGGCGTGTCTAGAAGGAATTCTAGAACAGAAAGAAAGAGAAGCGAGTAAAATTTGGGAAGAGAAGTATGAGCAGATGAATAGGGCCTATGAATTAGCTTTGATACGAAAGAGAGAAAGTTTAGACGTTAGTCAGAAAGCCATAATAGACAATATTTTCGAGGTTTTCGAGTCGAATAAAGAATTTTTTGTGAGACATGATAAAGGAATCTTCGAGAGACTAGAATACGACCTAGACTGCGAGGCGAAATATGCTTTAGTTCAATCAACTAGAATTATTAAAGCGAGGGAATTGGAGTACCTGAGGGTAAAATTACAGGCTGTAAATTCCTATAGAGATAGTAGAGGTTTAATAAGGAAGGCCGGAGTCACTGAAATTGAGAAAAGTGCCGAAAGTCAAATCGAGGGGGAAATTTGCGTGAAGCAAAAGGTTGAAGCTCTGGGTAGAGGAAAAAAGGTGGAGAATGTATTGGGAAATTTCAGCGAGGTGGAAGCTGGGAATTTCGGAAGCGCGAGTACTCGAGGCAAAATTAAAAATAAGGAATTCTGTAGCCAGTTGGTTGCCGGAGATACTTTGAGCAGTTCGAGGGAAGTGCGGGAAAGAAAGGAAACCTTTGTAATTGAGCAAGTAGGCTTAAATTCGGGTGTAGAAAATCGAAGTAAAATAGATAACTCGCTCTGCAAATCCGTGAATGTAGAGACAGTGGGGAAAATGAATGTAGATTTGTGTGAGGAAACTAGCCCAGATAGGAGGGAAATAGATAACTCGCTCTGCAAATTCACGCATGTAGAGACATGTGGGAAAATGAATGTAAATTTGTGTGAAGGAAGTAGCCTAGATAAAAGAGAAATAATGTCTGAAAGCGACTCTAACATTTGTGATTTCGAAGTGAGAAAAGTTAGTTTCGTTGAGTCAGTCGAGGTTTTAGAGGACTCGAATCCAGAGTTATGTGTAACTGACCGCACACACAGGGGGATGGACCTTTGTCCGAGAGTCCATTCATCAGGTTCTTTACAAGTGGAAGGGACTATAAGTGCGTGTCAGGATTCGATGAATGTAGTCGAAAAAGTTGAGCCGAGAGACGGATTAGAAATTGCTCCCCAGGGTTTAGACAATGCAATTCGGGAAAACACGGACCTCGAAAGTTCGTCCAAAATGGATGGTCAGATTTTGACGGAATTTAGGGGAAACCTAAACATTGCAGCGGATGTAGGGAGAACGAGGGTTGCGTTTCCGAGTAGGAACATTTTGAGAGGGAGGTTACCTAAGATTGGGATACTCCATTGTAACGAGTTCAAAGGGAAATTACATCCGGTAGTGATAAGGACTAAACAGCGCCGCGAAAAGGCGAGTGGAATAACGCGCAAGAAAGCGAAGTTTAAAATGTTTTTGGGCTTGAGCAAAACTAAGGAGAAATGTCCGTTAGCTAGAGGCAGACCGAATTGCGTAAGGCATAGTCAAAAGACGGGACGCCAGGGTTTTGTCAAGTTCAAGAGGAAATTTAGGGGAGGAAGACATTCTGTTAAATTCAAAATGAAAATGGGTACGAGGTGCTCAGAGGGGCAGCCTAGCAATTTCGGGAGACTGATGAAAAGCCGAAAGTTGCAAATATTCGCGAGGGCGAAGACTAATAGACAGGATGAATTTAGGGGGTCGTGTGACAGGGTTTCCACGAAAATTCAGCTTAAGCGAGATGCTACGAGGAGGGTTAACTCCAAATTTAAAGGAATTAAGTTTGGGAAAATTTAAATTCTCAGATGAGATTTTGAGGGTCAAGGGAGAATTTAATGCTCCGAAGTAATCTGAGTGAAACAGTGACTCAGAAATGTATGTGTAATTAATTATGTGTATTATTTTTTTTGTATGATTTTATACAAGAAAGTTGAATTGAGTAAATTGTAGTGTATAATCTTTTATGTGATGATTTTTGTGAAATTTAAAGTGCATATATGTTGGCAAAACATGACTACCTAGTTTGAGAATGGATTTAAGCAAATTATGTAATTTCCTTATTTTCAATTAGTATAACGATTGTGATCAATTAGTATAATGATTTTGTTTTGGTGAAAGGTCCTAAGATGCTTTTTGTGTAAGCCGGTGGAAGGCCTCAGAAAGACTGTCATTAATATACTGCAATACAATTTTGTTATTGTTAGAAAAGGAACCAAACGAGTTAATTTGTTATGACTCTATGTCAGGAAATGACGTTAAAAACACCTAATGGAATTGTGGAATCCTAGTGTAGAAATAAATGTGGGCTCAACTGTGAGTTTCGGTTTCCTGGCCAATCGAGTGGAAAGAGGCCGATTGAGTCGCACGTTTGGATAGGAGAAATTATGTTCCGTGGGTTACAGGAGCAACTGAATGTCGAATAGTTAATGATCTTGTAATGCCGAATGTTTAATGAAATAGTAAGAATTGCATAACTAATATTTAGTAAGAAATATAAGTTTAATTTTGTCCACTATATTGGTAATCGTTATCCATGATGATGTGTTTTTGCTTTAAGAGAAGTTTACAGAGTAATTGTGAAACTTTTAATTGGTTAACGTTGTGATCAATGTATGTTGTATTAACTGTGTTTATTTGAGTAATGGTTCTTTGTTTAATGTGTCTTTGAGTAATATTTTGTTTCATGTTATTGCAACTAGGTTAAGATATAGTCGATAATTGAAATATGGTCGAAATTGTGGTAATGTTTGTAATTAAGTTAAGATTAGAGTAATGTATTGCTGTAGTACCTATGCTAAAATATGTTAAATGAAAGTGCTTAATGGGTTGGCGAATAGAAGCTAAACGTGTTAGGGTACGTTGTCGGCTATGACTGGCCGAAAGGTACTGGTGCTAACCGCCCTTAAGTTTATAATTGAACCGAGAAGGTTATCTGCAGATAGAATGGCCTTGAGGCTATGTTTTTTTTTGTTTTCAGTATGAAATTGTTAACGTAAGTTTTTTAGTGCATTATGAGTATTTTGTTTGTCTTAATCATGTATGAATTTATTATGTGTTTAGCTAATGTAATATCAGCGTAATGATTATCTGCATCTCTTACTGGAAATTGAATTGAGGTTTTTCACTCTCGAAAAGAATTCGGAGTGCAGGTTTAGGAATGATGTGTCCCAGACTGAGTGCAGTTTAGGGCATTTTCGAGGGAAATTTCTAAAGTAGGCGGAAATTGACTCTAGGAAGTTAGGGCTGAAGAAAGCCAAATGGTATTGACCTCTTTGGAAATGTTTCATGTGGGCATACCTAAAGGGACCTATCGAACTTTCCATTAGACTTTTTTATGTATAAAAAAGCCTTTAAAGGGGGGAGGAGCTGTGATGGCGGCGGGCCCTCTGCTTAACCCCCGGTATATTATATATAAAATTTGGTGAAGTTTCTTTTCAGTTTTGAATGTTTACCAGAGGCGAGTCCAGGTAATCAGTCAAGAGGCGTGCCAGCTCTCTGGTAAACAGATGACAACCAGGACCGGATGTGCAAATGGTTTGCTGGACGTGTTTCCGGAGGTATGCAGGGGAACCGGTTTTGGACTGGTGTTCGTCGGTGCAGGAGAGGGCAGAGAGGTGTCGAGACAGGGGCAGACAGAGAGAGACAGGGGTCCGGCATGGATGTCGATTTTATCTCGGACCAGAGTTTTACGTGTGCGGTGAAGCCACGTGGCGGTGATTGTGATTTGCTTGGAGGAGCGCCTTACATGTGTGAATTACTGGATTTGGCTGGTGGCCATGCATGCACTGGAGGTGCAAAACTCATATGGAGTTAATGTAAATATGTAAATACGCTAAAGAATAAAGGTGCTTGTTTTACGTTCCTTAATCCAGCGTATTCTCGGTGATTTCTGAAGGAACCGGGTGGCTAGGAATTAGCCATAGTTCGGCGCGCTATCGAAATAGACTGGGCAGTGAAGACGAATTGCCCCAGTATATGATAATATACATCAATAATGTATTAAATGAACAATGAAGAACAGCGTCCCTATACGTGTCCCTGCTCGTCAAAATTATCACGCTTGGTGCCATTTTTGTTTACCCAGCCCTCTGTATGCAGTGGTGCACCCAGGGGAGGGGGGGGGGCAGGGGCCCATCCCCCCAAAGAAATAGAAATTGCATTATGAATATTGATTTTGCATTATAAATATTTTTATCCATTCATCTCGCCCCCCCCCCCCCAACAAAAAATCCTGGGTGCGCCACTATCTGTATGGTAAGTGGGTAGGACCAACACCTTCTCTCAGCGGAAAGCCGGCTCTCACGTGAGCTCAAAATGCATGACGTATATTTCCGGAGGCTGGTGGATGGCGCTATTTTCATAACCCTAACATTAAGATGATGGCACGTGTTTTTGCTTCTGCTTATTTCAGTGTGAATATAAACATATTTTTCTGGATATATTATTGAAAAATAAATTTATGTTGCCCTATAAGTGCTCTGTAGTATCCTGTAGAGGCAATTATGATGGAGGACCTAAAGTTTTGCTATTCAGATTTCCCAAAGATGAAGATCTTCTATATAAGTGGATATATAATATACCTAGAGAAAATTTCCAAGTAACAAAAAATTCCAGGCTGACTTGAAATTTTATATTTATTTATATAAGTATTTGCTAATTAAATTAATATTTAGAATTTTAATTTGTACGCACTATTTAGATTTTTATGTCCTTTAGAAAGTATAAAATACATGGCACAAATATCAATTCCAAATCTACATAGTTGAAAAATAAAAATGTATTTTCATTTCCAGTATAATATTTTCCATTTTATCATTTTATTTATTAAAAGAAATTGGAAAGAAAATTGTAATATTTTTAAAAATATTTTAATCCAAATTAAACATTTTTTTACTAATGCATGATAAATCAGTTACACATGATTGCTGCATAGTAAATATTCAATTGTGAAAAATTGTAAAATATATTTAATAGGTAAATGGACAATGTTCTTACTGCCAGATATCAATAGGCAACAAATAATCCATGTCTAAATGTTAAAAGATGGATTCAAAAACATTCCACATTAAAAAAGATTCAAAAATGAACTTGTAAATCATACAAAAGGATCTATTGAATTCCTTATCAAATTGTGTTTTGAGTATTCTTATAAAATATTCTGCACTTTATACATTATAAAGAAATAAAGAACAAATATTCTTAAAATTTTTGTGATCATAATTGAAAAGGATGTATTTAGTATAATTATATATTTTAATTTAAATACTAAATACTAATACGTATTTTTCATGTATAATCTTAATAACCTTAAAATAGAATTTTTTTTATTCTATTAATAATGTTATATGTGTATACCCAGTTGTTATATATGTATATGTTGTTCCTACTGGGTGAAATGTCTTTATTTTATGTCTATCGAGAATAAAGATATAATCAAAATTTCAAATCCAGATCAAAATATTGTTTAATCAGTATCTATATGTCAAGTAAATATTGCAAAAATAGCAACTATTGGAATTTTTTTTATTTTGAATATCTTATTAAATAAAAAGTTTATTTAAGAAAAATTTTGAATTTCAATTGCTATTAATCAATATTTTGAACTGGCTTTCATATTTAGATTTTATTTCTACTCTCTCTGAAGATATAAAATAAAACAATTTCACTCTTTAGGAATGACATAATAGTGCATACTTTTTGCAACTGAGTGTATATATATTTTCAAGAATTATTAATTTTTGTAGGTATGTGAACTCTATTTTATACCCGAATTCATTCAAAGAACCACTGGAGTATTTAATGAGAAAAGTGGTGAGAATGTGGTAATAGATTTGCCTTATCCTCGGCTTGTAAAGGAAGCAGTTCCAACAATTTTTGAAGGTTGCCCGAAATATTTGTCTTCCTCACCAACATTACGAGAATCTCCATGTCAAAAAAAAGGTTAGATTGGATAATAAACATTTGGGTATTTCAATTGCAGAAAGCCTAAAGACTTAAAAAGAAGATGAAAAGAAATATATGTTTTCAAATTGTGAAGGTTTATTAAATTGTTTAAAATATATAAAAGTATCTGAATTTTGGGTAAAAATTATAGATGAACGCGTGATGTTTTGATGAAAAAGGTAGTTTCGAAATTTTTAAAATAACTGTAAATAATGATGATCTTAAAAATATTGAAATTGTATTGACTTATATTTCAGGTTATTGTGCTCATGCATGTTTGAAAAAAGTTATATGTCAATTTTGTAAAAATTATTTAGTATATGATGATATTATAGATCTATTAGCTCCATCAGATTTGCAAGATTTCATTTTAATTCGCAACATGGATCGTGGAGGGTTAAATTATCCTAGTGAAGAAATTATTATTATTATCAAATATACTTATGTTGTAGTAACAAAATTATTGAGTAAGGAATTTAAAAAAAACTTTATTCAAGCTCATAATCATAGATCCCTTGTACATAATATAGTTTTACGTATTCTAAATTCTTCTGAAGTGTATCTACCATTTGATGTATGCCATAACAATCATAAGGCTATGGATATAATCACTTATATTATTAAACCTGCTATCAATATTTTTTAAAAAATTATTACAAAAAAATAAATGATTCAATTGTTTTATCTTCTCAAAATAAAAATCTAAACATTAAAAAACTAGTTAAACTATATGTAATATTGATTTTTTTTAACAATTTTTTAAAATATTTTACTGCAATATATGGTGTTAAAAGTTAAAAATTAATGAACAGCATCATGAACAAATCAAACCATAATGCATTTAATGACAATAAAAATTATTATTACCAAATGACGATAATATATAATTCATTAGCTATTTAATATTTTACTGTCAAACATATATAACCTAATTTTTCTGGATTGCTTTTCAGTTAAGTTTTCAATTTTGTTACAAGCAGAGGAAGTAAATAAATGTTTATGGACATTATCTTGTATAACTTTTCATTTCAATATGATACATAATGATGATAATGGTACAATTTCTGTTTCGCTGAGAAATATTTACTAATCTGGTTAAAAAAGATAAATCTATCAACTTTTATTTATTTATACAGACAACATATTGTGATGTTAATTTGTTGTACACTTAAAAAATTATTTAAATTAGGTTATTATAAATTTTAACCTTTTGTGAATGGGATTTGGATGTTATAAGAACATAAAATATATTAAATATTCTATTAAATCTAAATTTTTCACATGTTAAATCAGTTTTTGATGCTAATGATGTTAAATTTTGATACATGGCTATTATTAAAATACAATTTGTGATTCTTGAATGTTTATAAGAAATGACAATTTAAATTTACAAGAAAAAATTCTTAATATAGTATGTTTATTTTCAATAATTCTCTCTAGTTGTAAGCAAACATCTAAATATTTTGCAAATTATATTTTCTTTTAGCCTGAAAACATTGTAAATAAATGATATATAAAAATGTGTTTTCAATAAAATTTTATGCATGATGATTATGTGTTATTTATTCTAAACATATATTTTATAAGATATACGTATTATAACTTTTTAAAGAGAAAAATCTTAAAAGTGCAAATTAAAAATATTGGAAATTTTAATGTGTAACTTTTAATGTAGTCTTTAATTAATCTAATGACTTCAAACTTTTGATTTATAGTTTAACTTGTAAGGAATTTCTAAGAAGCTGCAAACTGATAAATCCTCATTCAATCTATCTATGCAAAAGTAATTACGACAAAATGAAAACCGTTTATGAGTTTTATATCTACCTTTTAAATATTTAAATGCTTAGAAAATTTTTTGATTAAGTAAGCAAAAATAAATTTTAAGCACTCTATATGAACATCTAAAAAAGCATTTGACATACGAAATTTTTTCAGCCTCCATCAGTGACGTCACAGAAGCGCGAACAGGCTTTCTGCTGAGAGAAGGTGTTGGTAGGACTGGTTCTTAAACCCCGCTCTTAGCTCTACATGAAGCTTATCGCTGAAAACATGCAACACAGCTTATATATTTACCTTTTTCAATAAAATATAAAAACACATTAATAAATAAAACTAACTTGTAACTCTGTAACAATTTACTACAGTGGCTCCCAAAAGTGTTCATACACTTACAATTTTCAATGAAATAGGGGTCTATCCATTAATTAAAATAAATATTTCAGAATGGGTATTTAATAATAAGATCTATAATCTATTCTTAACAAAACTACATGAAATATTTTGAAAACATAGTAAAATTTTATTTTTAAGAGACCAATAATCAAAAAGTAACAAAAACTTTAGCTCACAAAAGTCATACACTTGTAAAAAATCTCTACATATTAGTATAAATTCTAATTTTTCTTTAAATTAATATTTAGTAGGATATTCTTTAGCACCCACAACAGCTTTTAAACATCTGGGAATAGATTGTACTAGTTCTTTTGTAATTTCTGCATCAATGTTCATCCATTCTTCCATCATAATTGCTTTTAGTTCACTTTTCGTGTGAATGTCGTGTTTTCGTATTTGAACCCCCAGTTCTCTCCAAATATGTTCTATTGGATGTAAATCTGGCGACTGAGATGGTGTTTACAAAACTTGAGGAAAATTATAGAGACACCAGAGACAAATGTTGAGAGCCGTGTGCTTAGGATCGTTATCTTAATAAAAAAAACAAAGTTGTTTCCAATACCCAAATTTTGGGCTGATAATTTTAAATTGTCTCTTAAAATATTTATATAAACAGCATGATTCATTATGCCATTAATAAATGCCAAATTACCTAGTCCTGATGCTGACATGCACCCTCACACAAGGACACCTCTACCGCCATGCTTAACTGTTCCTACTAAGTTCCTCATTTTTTTCTTCTCCATACAATTATACACCCATCGGAACCAAAAATGTTAAACTTTCTTTCATTAGCATATAAGACATTATTCCAATACATTTGGGACTTATTTATCATTGATAGTGCGAAGATAAACATAACCTTTCTGTTTTTCGCACTCACAAAAAATTTTCTACGGGCAGAACGCCCATGTAATCCAGCTGCTCTGAGAACTCGTCGAACAGTTTCAGGTGAAATTGAAATAGAAAATGTTTCATTAAATTCTGCAGAAACTTTTACAGCACTCAAACGTGGATTTTTCACAAATTTTCTAATTATAAATCTCTGATCACATTTTGTTAACTTTGCCGGACCTTTTCTTGCCTTGTTTTCGATCCTATTTTCTTCTTTAAAGCGTTTTATCACATACTGCAAAGTAGAATGGGATAAATTAAGCAATTTAGCAATATTCCGAACTGATTTACCACTACTATGATGAAAAACAATCAATTTTTGAATGCTGTTTGTTGTTTCTTTATGACTACGAGCCATTTTTAAATAATAAATAGAATATTACGGAGTAGGCAAGCAAAAATTAAAGCCAAACGATATTTTAAATGCCACCACAATTCAAAAATAAAAATAAAGCGCCAGACAATAATTTTAATTATGAATTTATCCGAAAATATTTCAGTGTACGATGACTTTTGTCAGATAAAGTTTTTGTTACTTTTTGATAACTGGTTTCTTAAAATAAAGTCTTACTATGTTTTCAAAATATTTCATGCAGTTTTAATAAGAATAGATTATAGATCTTATCATTAAATACCCATCCTTAAATATTCATTTTAATTAATGGATAGACCCCTATTTCATTGAAAATCGTAAGTGTAGGAACACTTTTGGGAGCCACTGTATATATATATATATATATATATATATATATATATATATATATATATATATATATATATATATAATTTACCAATGAAACATATTAAAAGAAAAATATTTCAAATTTGTTTCTTTTGGTTGAGGGCAAATATGCAAAATGAATTCCATAAAAATTTATTTAACAGAATTTCACCATGAGTGTTTCTTTCTATGGATAACACTCATGACAAAATTATACTATACTAACTTTATTCCATAGTAATAGTCAATACAAAAGTAACTTGTTAGGCCCAATAAATAACTAATTCATGTTCTTATTACATATTAAAATTAAACCCATATTATATAATAATTAGTTATAAAAAGTAAGGTAACTCATGATGAGTAATAAAAATACTCAGCTTGCTTGGCACTGTATTTCCCAGTATTTCTTAAATGAATCAACAAAATCCAACAGAAGCACATGTACTGTGTTGCACTAGTTTAGGGAAGGAGTAATAAACACCAAAAGCTTATAAATGGTGTTTCCGTCTATTTTTAAATAATTAAAACTAAACCACCCACCCCCGGTGCCCTCTGCCCTGCCTCCCCCCCAAAGAACTAGAAATTGCATTATGAATATTAATTTTGCATTAAAAATATTTTTATCCATTCATCTCCCCCCCAACATGCATTATAAATGTTTTTATCCGTTCATCTCGCCCCCCCCCCCCCCTCCCAAGAAAAAATCCTAGGTGTGCCACTGGTCTCTATAACTCAATATTGACACTTAATAATATGTTTTTTGTTTTTTAAATATCAACATATGCTAGATAATTCCATGTAGCATATGTAACATTTATTTGTTTATATGAATTATGTAGATTAGTTTTTGACACATCAAATTATGATTGAGCTAGTGGTTTTCAGATAGCTAAAAAATCCAGTTTTCATGTCAATCTTTCCCTTTTTTTTGGTATTCCAATCCCTAAAATATTTAAAATTTTTAACAGTCATGTTGAAAATAGCTCAATAAACAAGAATACAAATGTATTTTCTGTTTGAATAAATATAAAAAAATTATTAACAGGTCTAAAATAGCCTGGACAATGAATTGACAAATTTTTTGAAAATGACCCATAAATATACTATGTATAAATATATTAAGCTAAAAATATATAAATTAAAGAAAATCAGGTTAAAAAATTACTGACATGTGCAAAATATTTATGCAAAAAATTTAAGCTATCCATTTCAATTTAACATAAATATATATTATATAAATATGCTATATTGCATATTGCTCAAGTAAAATATACAAACTGAAGAGAATCAGATTAGAAAATCATACAATTACCAAGAACATGTGTAAAAACTCGAAGTATGGAAAATAATCAAAGAACTAACAAGTGGTCACCTGTACAACTGAAAAAAATCTGTGTACTGAGTACTGACATTTGACCCTTCTTTCTGAACAGTCTGGCTTATTACAGCAAACCTTGAGATGTAGCTCATCGAAGCGGAACTCCCGAGGGGAGTAGAACAAGCCACACCACAAGGATTGGCGCAAAATCATCTAAAACTTGAATTATTCCAGAGAATCTGGTAAATCATACTTTTAAAGGGCAAATTAAATAAATTCTAAATGTAAACAAAGACTATGATAATGTTACCATAAAATAAACCAGCACACTGAACTATTTGATGGCAGGCAAGGTATAACGGGAATGTATTATATTCCAACCCAAGTCACATTTACAATTCATATTAAACTAAGATTTTTAAATAATCAACATATATGATCTACAGAATGCAAAGAATGCTATTGTTACCCAGTCTCTGTAGGTTGTATTAGCTAAAAAAAAGTTATCCAGTACCTTCCATATACTGCAAAAAATCCCCAATAATTTTCTACAGCTAAATATAATTGATACTTAGGATGTACTTCTGGAAAATTCTCGTGCTTGATTCATCTGATTCACTGAGAAAGATTTTCTCATATTCGCTCACTCCTTTCAACAGCGTCATATCTCAAAAATCGGTGATTTTTAGTTATGCCCGATTTCAGAATGCTCTGAAAGAGTAGTATATCTCTGCAAGATCGTCATATCTCACCATTGGCGGCTCCAAGGGAGGGAGGGGGGCCCAAAAAAAAGCATGGCGTATTTTTTTTCCATAGTCTAAAATTATATAATTGTAGACCTAATACTAAATGAGTTTAAATTTAAAATGAGACGATGTTTATTTCTTTTATATATATATATATATATGTAACCCTAAGAGCCGACGTTGCCCTCCCCCCCCCCCCCCCCAAAAAAAAAAAAAAAAACAACTCTGGACTGGAGCCGCCCCAGTATCTCACCGCTCGATATTTAGTCGCTACAGAGCAGAATTAATATTTATTTTTAAAACATTTTATTCTGCTTTTAAACTTTAAAATCATTCTCCTTAAAAATCATGTTTTTTGAGATATGACGTTATTGAAAGGAGTGAGCAATATGTTACATGAGACTATGAGAATGTGATATTAGTGGTACTGATGAACACTATGATTCATGCTTAACACTTCTAATGCTTAAGTACGTTACCTAATGCCCAAAATAAGTCAAGAATAACTTCTTTAAAACCAATAAATAAGCTGAAATATTTAAATCTATTTTTATAATAATAAAGAAAATATGTAGCTCTACATGCACACTGTTGAAAAAATATTAGGTCATCAGAAAAACTTACATAAACGAATAAAGGCAGAGTATCAAGCTCCTCATTCAGTCGTTTAAGGATTTAATATTTTCCTATACAGCTAAATGCAATAGTCTAAAACAGAAAAAAAAAGATCAGTGATTTTAATTTTCAAATTAGATATACAATAAGGCGATCCACTCACTGGATCTATTCTCATTGTTTACAATTCCAGAAACATGCATAGACGGTAATCCTTAGTTTAAAATTTAAAAAATCTCAAATGAAAATACTTTAAATTTTTACCGCCCCTCTTGTTGTTCCATGTGTATTTTCTAAAAGAGTCATTGATATAAAACTTATTCTTTAAATAAGAAAATATTAACGGGGAATGAAGTATTTATTTTAGCGAAGTATATAATTTAAATTCATATCGTAAAAAGGCGTGTTTACAAATCTGAGTAAATATTTTTTTAGATTTCAAAAGGAAGAACAACTTAAGCCAACAAATCCACTAAATTCAACCAATGTTGTAAACAAAACAAACAACGCGTGAGAAAAAACTAAACAAAATAACATGCGGATAACGGAAGTCAAATATGTTACAGTTAAACTTGAAAAAAAAAGTACTATTATTTAAACTTTATTTAAAATATAATAGATACGAGAGAAAATTTCAATTTCATTAAGGGTTTTTACGATTTTATTTTTTCTCTCAAATACGTTTTTCGTTTTAACGGTGTCAATAGTCTACGATCAGATGATCTTAGGGTATTGTTTACTTTAAATTTCTCTCGTCCACTCCTGATATCTCTATCCTAAATGCTTTATATCAATTGAGAGACCAAATTCCTGTGACTACAATTGCTCATCAGTAGAGTGACTGACTCATTTCTTACTCAGCTTTTATTTTTTGTGCATATCAAATTATTATTTAAGGAGACCATGTTACGCCGCTTTGCTTGCAGCAATTTGTCCCGTCTATCAGGTACGTGCATTAAGTTTTGAGTTGAATCGTTATATAATAAGAAGAATTAAAGTTATAACTGCGAGGTGATAAGAATTGAGTACATACACATAAATTAGACAACTGCGTCTAAACTATTGCATATTGTAAAATAATCTAGATGCTTTTCTAAAAATTTTTCTTTCTCCGATTTCCTAATAACCAACTTTTAGTTTATTTCCAAGGTTGGGGTATATTGGATCACATATAAAATATATTCCATGAAGTATACCGTCATTTGTCAAGAGTTATCCTTAAATCGCCTCCAAGCTTCTCATCAAAATTTTGAAAGATAGATTAGTTTCTGATTTCATTTCCCGCCATAGATAGTGACATAAAAATTTTCATAAGTTTTAATAACGGAAACAGGATACAAAATGAGATTTTAACTCCTGAAAAGCCATAATTAACGATTACTGGACTAAGATGGAAGATTACTGTTTAAGGCTGCTGTGTACTAACCGTGTTGATTCGCTCACCACTGTTAACCTATGGAGAAAATTTGTTTACTATTTGCAGCTACATAAATGCAGATAATCAAATAAATATATTATTTTCAGATAGCCTGAAATTTTCTGCACCTTGCAACAGGATTCATTTTATAAATTTCGTCCACTAAAGGAATTCATGAACATTTAAAACACTATACCAGATTTTTCCTGGAATAATTTAAATTTTAAAATAGTATTTGCTTTAAAAAAAATTAAAATTACCTAAACGTGTAAAATTTCTTCCTCTACTATGGAGTACAATTTAAGAAAAAAGTCTTTAAATACAAGATGGTAATCCTTGGACAAATTTTCTCTATAGGTTATCATTGAACTGAGCGAATCCAATAGGGTTAGTACAGCATAGCAAATTAGCAGCCTTAAGATGATTTTACTGCAAAACATTACTGATGGCAGCCCAAATGTTTTATCCAGGGTTCTAGCATTTATGGAAAAAATCATGTAGTTTGTCAAATCTATCCATATAACAACATGCTGTACAAGATGTGATAAGAACAAGTAGATGCTATCTTTCTAATGGAAGGCTTATTTCTGAGTAATTTATCTTGTTAAAAAAGTGATTTAAAAAAATAATTTCCTAACTTAATAGGCAACTTTTTGCAAAATTTTAGATCTCTGGTTTTATTATGCTAATTTTGGAGGGAGTAAATTATGTTTGTTTAAAATCTAAAATATGACCCAACAAATTTTGATAAATATTCATGGTACCATTCCTGTATGGGAAGACCTTATAATTATACTGAAGATATGTATCTTTTGTTTATTTACAGAATAGATGTTGGCAATTTTGTCATTGTTAATTTACTTTTTATTTCTTATAGATGAAGAGTATATTACTATAAATGAAAAAAAATTCAAGACTAATAGTCACATCACTAGTATAACCATCAAATTACTAGGTCTTTTCCCCTAAGAGCCTAAAAATTAGCAGCCAGAAAAGTACTTCTAAGTATTATCATGACCCCCTCCCCAAAAGAAAATTACTCTATCAGAAATGAAATCCGCCTTATACCCTAACTTCTGATAAGTAATTCTAGTTTTATCTTTGTTGTGCGTGCATGAGAGGCACATGTTTACAACTTTAAATTTTATATTTTGCTCATTATCTAGGAATAAATCATAAATTTATATGGTGTAAATTTGGAGTAAGTTTTTAAGGAAACTAATTATAACAAGCAGGAGGCATTTTGATTTGAAGAAAAGTTTTGAATGTCCTGTCAATGGCTTCAAAGTTTTATGAAAATTGGCATCATATTTAAAGAGATATTTATTAGTCTACATGGTTTTTCTGTTCTACTAAATTTCAAACCACAATTTATTTATTTAAATATTTTGCTTTGTTAGAGTAGTATAGTTTCGTCACCTTAGAATTATCAGCATTTATAGTTACATTTTATTTATTTTATTTATCTTTTGATTTTTTAGAGCATCATAATTATGTAACTGTAGAATTTATTTAAACATATCTTAAGATGTTTAAAGATTTATTTGTTGAATATTAGCCCATAATAATTTTCTTAGTTTATTTAAGTGAATATTAACTTAATTTATTGTTTTTTTCATCAACTACTTGAATTTTCTAGGTAAAATTTTATTCAAAAATGTGGGTGGTATTAGATGCATTTCAAATTGTTATTCCTTATCTGATACTCACAAGATGCTACAGAAGACATGTAGAGAGTTTGCTGAAAAGGAACTTCAACCAGTGGCTGCAAAATTTGACAAAGAACATTTATTTCCTAAGGAACAAGTAATCTATTAAACTGTTATAATGCTTGTTTTATTTTCATTAAGCTGGAATTTAGTAATTGAAATACTAGGTTCCAACAATTTTTTCCTTTTTTGTGTAGTATATTACCAAGTTAAAATTTTTCTATTTAAAATTTTACTTAGACTTGTTAACAAATGTATAAGGTATATTTTAAACTGAAAATTCTGTTAGTGAGAAATATGAATTAAGGTGTAACTCATTTCTCAAATTACATATAACAGTTAAGTTTATTATCTAGTATAATTGTAATTATGTTATTACCTTTATGAAGCAAAAAAAAAGTCTAGAATATTCAGAATATTTAAAATACTTTATCAGCAACACATTTCTCTAATTTGTCTACATGCTAAACTTTTTGTATATTGAATTATGAACCACATAAAACAGCTTATTATTCTGAATACTTATATAATGTTATTCAGATACTTTATTTTTCCATTTGTTGTTGCTTTTATCTGATTTAATTGAACTCAATTTAATGTTAGGTGGGCCTGTCTATGAAAGATCTACTTTAATCTAATATGAATAAGCTAGCGAAAAAAATTTCATATTTTAGTGTATAATTCATAATGTATAAATATCAAAAGAATGATATTTATATCAGTATATAATATGTAAAGAATTTAATTTAAGATATATTAGCTCAGATAACAAAAATGAGCAATTTTATTCTTACGTATTTCATATGCTGTTATGTTTCAGAGCATCAATCCAAAAGTTTCAGCATTGCTTAGATCAAGCATTTCATATTGAAATGTAATACAGTAATATTCACTCACACTTTGTTAAAGTATTTTTCCTGGTTATCTCAAAACAAGTAACAGAATAAACAATTATGTTTCTTAAATTTTTAAGTGATTTAAGGGAAACTTTATTTTATCAAAGGGTTAAGGTAAGATATTTGATACTTAATTATCAGTCTATTTTCTCTCCTTTGAGTTGTACCTCTGATGATTATTTCCTCAGAAATGCCTTTTGTTACATCATATACTATATGGGTCTGTTTTGTTACATCATATACTATAAGTTCCATTTCATAACTTCAGTAATAATATTTTGAATTTTTCTGAGATGATGATGTTCTGTACCATTAGCAAAATCTTAAAGACTAAGGTCAGGGCTTGATATTGGCCTTTTGTATGAAGATATGAAAGATGGAAATTTTGTAAAATTGATTTATATAAAGTTTTAACCTCATGTGCCAATGTCGAGTCTTATGTAAAAGTAATGTATTCTGAATTTTTGGCTTGTTTAATAGAGTTTCCAGAACATATTTTAGATGGTATATTAATTTGATTTTGATGCTTTTTTGAAAGAAGAGAGGAACTTTGCCTATTTTGTCTATACTATTCAACACCATGATAGAAAGATGTTTTTGAAATCTTTGCCGCTTTTTGCCGAAAGAGTATTGCAAACTCATTTTGCTTAGATATTGTCATTTTGATCAATATGAGATGCATGTAGAGAGACAATCTTTCATTTGAATTGAAAATTATATCATTAGCAGGATCTCTCTTCAGTAGCAATCAGCATTATCTTTCTCTTTGACTTTTTTTCTCTCAGTGAATTTTAGAATAACCCTTTTTACAAGCTTTTTATTTTTTCAACCTTTGAAAAAGTTCAAACCCAATTTTTGGATAAAATATATTTTCTGATTTTTTCTGGGTGTTTATTATAATTTTGTGAATTTTTCCATGTTTAGTTCTTATTAGTTGTTTTATTTAAACACATTTCTTTTTACTGGTGCATCTTATTTAGACTCCCTTTTTACAAGATATTGTCTCTTTCTTTTTCTTTCTCTACTGATTCAGAAATCAGAAATAATATTTAGTCTTGCCATCCTGGAAACAGTTACAGAAAAAGGAACTAACTCAAATGAAATTTGCAGTTACTTAATTTGTTTATACCCTATATGGGGAAATTTTCATATTGTTATTGTGAATCTAGCTCATTTGCTGCTTAATTTTTGTAATAGATAATGCTTTTATCAGCATGTTCAATATCTGAAGGTAATGTTTTTTTTCCTTTTTATGTATTATCAGTCATTCAACCCTAGAATTTATCAATTGGACTTTATTTTATCTCTTTTTTAACTTTGATTTCATAATCTCAAGGCCTACTTTTATTTTAAAGAGCATTTTTTTGTTATTATTCCCTTCTAATTGTTAAACACTTGTATGACATGCAACTGCTTAAAATTGTAAACAAAGTACTGTAAATATGTTTAAATACAGCAATTCATAATACATATAAAGTTGTCTTGTATCAGAAAAATTCTGCATATTTTATTTACAAATTGATTATAAATTTCTTCTATTAATCACATTTTCTCTTATATAATAAGATATGAGAAGGAGCAAATTACATATCTATTTGTCATTCCTTTATGTGCTATTATAGGAAAGATAATAATGCATTGTAGAAAAAAATTCAATTTAAAAGACAATTTAAATTCAATTAAGGCAATTTAAAATTTAGAGGCATTTTTTTTAAGTAACTGCTTATCTTCTGAATGGTTTACTTATTAAAGAAGGATAAAATTTCAAATTTTATTCCTCTACCACTTTGGTCAGATACAAATGTATATGAGAAATAGAGGAGTTTTTTCCTAGATGAGGTCAATCTTACATTTACTGTCATAAGGTGGTAAAATTTTATACTGAGTCAATGAATTTATGTAGTTTAATTTTTTATTTGTGGGATTATATTACCAGTAGTTGTTTTAAAAATTATAGTAAAACTGTTTTCTTAGAATTTTAGATTAAAGAGAATTTATGTAAGTTCATGCTTATTACTGAAAGAGTTACTCAAAGTATCTTTCTTTGTACAGATGCTGCCTCTTTTATTTAGTGTTCTTTTGTTTGTGACTGAACAATGGCTGAATAGGTAGAGGGTATTTGTATTTGGTTCCAGATCAGCTGAGTTTGAGTCTAATGGCTTAGGTGTTTGTAGATGTTCTTAATCAGCTTTAAACTGCCAATTTCAGTTTGTTAATTTCAGTTTAAACCTCTTAGCAAAAGATGACCATATCACTCTAAAAATCAACCAACATTTTATTTATTACCTTGTCCTTTTTTTGTTGATCTCTATGAAACAGTTCTATAGCCCATCTCATGTTTAACCTTGAAATGTGCCAAACATTTGAATGGATGTAAAATAAATATTTAAAGGAAAATAATTCCTTAGCAAAATTCTTAGTTTGATTTGCTGCTATCTTAGAAATATCTTGATTTCTTACATGTGAGATAATTACTGTGTTGGTTTGTGATTTAATTTGTTAAAAATAAAGCAGAAACAAAATTTATGAATCAGAAATAAGGATAATTTATTATGATTTCTGCTAGAGAGTCCATCTCTATACTATGGAAATGGTCCTAAAATAATAGTTTAAAAATGTTAGTATGATATTTGCCCTGTCTTTAAATTCTAATTTAGTATATTTCACCTAATAAATAGGTATAATTTTAAAATGTAAGTTCTTTCAGTTGACGAAAAAACAAACACATTCTTAATTGTTGAAATAAACCTTATATTCAAGTAGTTACATTCTTTGTTATACTCTTTACTCTGTTATAGTTAACAGTATTTTTCCCTGTGTTTTAAATTTTTTCATGACTTTATTAGATAAAAAAGCTGGGTGAATTGGGATTACTTGCGATTACATTACCTGAAAGTGATGGAGGTGCAGGATTAGATTATTTAGCATATGCTATTGCCATGGAAGAAATTAGTAGGGGCTGTGCTTCATGTGGAGTAATAATGAGTGTCAATAATGTAAGTATCAAATATTTTTCTTGGTTTGGTTTTACCTTGCAACACTTAACCACTGATTATAGTCTGTTTGTGTGTAAATCTATGCATAGTGTTTTCACATCACAATAAATCAGTTGAGACACCTATCTATGAGATCCAAAACAAGCTGTCTTTTTTTTTAAATTTATTTTTTAAATTTTGAAGACTGAGAACAGACAATAATTTATGTGGCAAAGAAAATGTGTCAGAGAGCAGTATGATATCATTCACCTATCATACTACTTAGCTAAGGGGGTTCTTGCATTCATTCAGTATTTAAGTTCAGTAATTTCATTGGTAACAGTCAGTATGCCATCAGTTAAGGGGAAATCTTAATATGCTAACTATACAGTTTAAAGATTAGAGTCCACAACTCTAGATGTATTTGAGATATTTTGCAAAAGATATCATGGATGTTTTAGTTTAGAGCATTACAAACATCAGATTTTTATTGCACAAAAGATTGTTACCATACACATCTGAATGATAATTTTTTTAAAATTATCTCTCAGATTTCCAGTGCACTGAAAAAATTTGATTTCAATGTTATATTTTTTTGTGGTTAATAAACTAAAATTCTCTTATGTGAAAGATTCGACAGATGCTGTCATGTGGGGAATATATTAAATTTTTAGTCAGTGAAGTTTGTTCTGTACAGGTCAAATTAAATATAATCTCAAATTCAGATGAAAAGAAAAAGAAATTCTGTTAAAAGCAAACGAAAAAACCTTAACTGGACTTTGGCTTTCTGTTATTATTTGGCTTTCTGTAATTTTACCTTTGCTGTTATTGTAAAACATTGATTTGCAGTCCTTGATTTTGATTTTTCGGAATCCCACCACTATATAGTAAAGTATAATAAATACTTGGTGAAAAGCTCACCGACAGTACCAGTTTACTAGGACTTTTGGTATAGGTACAGCCACTAATATTTGTTGTATGGCAGACTGTGAACATGCACTCTGTTTCACTCATATTGTGTTTATTACTGCATTCTGTTATGTGAGTGGCATGTTTGTTTTATAAATTTGTCTGTTTTGTTTTGGTGTTGCATTTATAACTTTTATTTTGTATTGAGATAGGCCAACGAGTATTGGCAGATAGAATTCCTTGCGTCTTGTCTTTGTTTAAGTATTTATTTCTGCTGGTTTAATATTTTTTGTAAAATACTTACAATATAGTGTATGTATGTGTTGTGTCTTGTATGCTCTTGTGACTTCTTAACTATTAGTATTTACCAAAGTTATTGCTCTTGAAAATGTCATAAACCATAAAATTTCTATAAAGTTTTTATAGTCTTTATATTTAGGTGCACTACAGAAATTTGGAAATGATGCTCAAAAGGAACAGTATTTAAAACCATTCGTAAATGGAGACAGAATTGGCTGTTTTGCTCTCAGTGAGCCAGGTATGCATATGCATTATATATTTTCTTCTGTTTTGCTTTCAAAATCCAAGATTAGAATAATAATTATGTTAAAATCATGGCATTTGTTTCACATATTACTATAATAAGATTATACTACTTTATTAATTTTCTCCCATGATTCTTTCAAAATCCTACATTAGAATGATAAATATGTTAAACTAATGACATTTGTTTCAGCTATCCACTGTTGATTAAAATTATATTACACTACAATAAAAGTTTGAAATTTTAATAAATTTTTTATTTATCACATGCATTTTTTCATTTGAGCTTGAGTAAGTTTTTGGTATAAACTTATTTATAAAGTCAAATAAGTTAATAAAATAAAACAGTTTTGTATGCTATAAGTTATTTTATTTTTAACAAAAATGTTTATATATATTAAGTCCTTTTTATTTTTATTTAGCTTTATGTAAGAGTCTTGCAAAAATTTAAATAAGTTTTTTTTTGTAAGAATTTTACTTTTATGAGAACAATTTTGATTTAACAAGCAGAATTTTGTTTTGCTTTAAATTTTTATTTTCACTAGGTTGAAGCTAATTACTTTTTATAATTGCTATCCTTTCGTTTAGTATAATAGTTTTACATTGCAGTAGTTTGACTCTGGAATAAATTCGAATAGTAATCCCTTCCTTCTCCTTTTTCAAATATTCTTTTCATTTATGTTTATTATTAGCTTAAAAATAAAAAATTTCTATATTGTTTTTGTATTTTGCTTTCTATTTACTCAATCTGATGTCTAGCAATTAATCCAAGTTTTCTAAAACTCTTGTTTTATTCTAATATTTATTACATATATTTGTGGATACATTAGGATTTTATTATAGAACTGCAGTAATATATATTAAGAAGATAATTGCAAAATGATGCAAATACTTTTGTTCTTTAAAATATTTATATCCTAAATATTGGATTATGAAAATGAATTTTTTTATTATTGGACATTATTTTATCGGCGTTATCAGTCTTTGATTTCTATTGTGTAAATTTTATGCAGTGTTTAGAGCTTTTAAATATGTTACTTGAAAAGATAAAATCAAATTATAAAAATATTTTTTACAGGTAATGGCAGTGATGCTGGAGCAGCATCAACCACAGCTCGCTTAGATGGGAACTCTTGGGTTTTAAATGGTACAAAAGCCTGGATTACCAGCGGCTATGAGGCTGAAGCAGGAGTTGTAAGTATGAAATATATTTCTTAATATACTCTAATTTATGATAAAGGCTTTCAAAACATAGACTCCTTTTCTTATTGTCTTTTATATCGGAATAAAGGCTGGTTTCAAAATCAGCTGGCAAAAATACATGTTTTGGATTTTGACAATCATTTAAAGAAACCATTCCTAGCATGTACATGCTTGAAGGAGATCGATCTTAAAACAATCATTCATGTGGTAGAGGGATTTTTAGAAGTAAAACATTCTAAACTTTGACATTTTGGCTTTAGATTGCCCATATTCGTTTCAACAAATTCTGTTACACTGTGTAAAAGTTATGGCTTTGATTGATTTTATGGCTCATATTTCTGATTACTTCCTTTTGTTTATTTATGTAATTTTTTTAAAAGAAATTAGTCTAACATGTCTTAAGGGTGTAAATAAATGTTAAACAAATTCAAAGTTATTTTCTTGAAAAATTGATTCCTGCAGCAATTTTTCTGTTATTTGAATGTATGTGTAACAAATTTGACAATCTCTCATTTGCCAGTTTTCATGCTATTAGGCTTTTAATTAGTTTTCTTTAAATTGGGTCATGTACCTGGTATGCATGTGTATGGAAAACAGTTCAATTTTAAGATTATATGTTTAAAAAAAATCATGTTTTGAAGTTTTGTATGATAATGCATCATTATTACTGGTAAGTTTACTATATATTTTTAACTGTTGACTGACAGGTATTTGCTACAACTGACAAAGGGAAGAAGCATAAAGGTATTAGTTGTTTCATTGTGCCAAAACCAACAAATGGTCTTTCCTTAGGGAAGAAAGAAGATAAATTAGGAATTAGAGGATCATCTACTTGCAACTTGATATTTGAAGAATGCAGAGTTCCTAAAGAAAATTTGTTAGGAAAAGAAGGAGATGGATTTAAAATTGCTATGGTAATATATGTTTTAGTTTTGTTAAATTTATATAATAAATACTGAAAAGGTAATAAGAAACTATCTTTTCTTTTGTTTTTCTAAGCATAGAGTATATTAAATATCTTTATTTTGATGCTGTATAACAAACTGATTTAACTGTACATACTGCAGTACACTTATAATTAACTGTTTGCTAGTTCTTTTTAAAGTTAAATACAGTTGATACTCGTTATAATGACCTGCCATTATAACGACCGTTCCACTACAACAACTGGTTTTAAAATTCCAAAATGGAATCCCCATTAACTATATGTTATTTTTAAATTTTCGATACAGCAACTTCTCATTATAATGACTTTTCTTTTGGATGCAAGGCGTCATAATGTGTATCGACTGTGTAAACATCTATTAAGCATTTTTTAAGAGCTTACTTGACATAAATATCATTGAATGTTATTTGAAAAATTCTTTATAATTTCAATTTGAATAGTTTAATTTCGAAGCTCTTATTAAAAATTAAAAAAATTTTATTTTGCATGTCTGTATGTATATATTTATATGCAGAAATATTACACTTCAAAATTTTACATCACTTTAAAAATCATGACCTGATTTTAATAAGTAAAGTATAAATGATTACTAGAAGTCTCTGTAAAAGTCTTGAAGTCCCCAGAAATTGAGCTATTTCACTATTTTTTGAGAATGTTGTAGGTAAGTATGGATTTTAAGTTCAACAATGACAGCCTGGTGAGTTCAATATGCTAAAAGACAATTGCTTTAATTGCAGATGAGAAGTTGATTATTTCCATGAAAAGAAATGGATTATAGTAGACTTGAGGAATGGATGTAAATGAAAAGGAAAATACAAAGTTTAAAAATTATACACTAATGTAAAAATTAGCATAGCAGTGGAAATAGGCAGAACTGAATAAAGGACCAATCGGGACATTGGCCAGAGGCAGGTGCTGCACACACATGCAGCTTTTGTTTGGTTCTGCTTGATATTTCCACTGTCATGTTAATTTTTCCATTCTGTCCTTAATTTTTGCACACCTGTGTATCACATTAAAATTCTTTATTTTTAATTAATTTTTAACTAAAAGTGTATGTAATCAAAGGTCTTTACCTCTATTCCAAGGCAAAAATTATTTGGAAACAAAGTTTAGAAAAAGCTTAATTTAAAAAATTAGTTTGAATGTGTGGAATAAGACTTACATAAGATAAATGTTAGATGAATATCAATTTTTAGGTCAAGTTGAATTGAAAATTAATCTTAAATATAGTGTCAGAGGAGTATTATGGAACACTTTCTAATAAAATTCTTTATTATTGTCTTATAAATTCCTAAAATTAGTATAGTTTTAAAGTAAGTCATACCCTGCTGTAACAGTTTGTTTTCTGCTGAGTTCCTGTCTCAGAAACTGATTTACTATAGTTAGTAATGTATTTTGTACTGTAAATTGTTTTACTGTATGATTAATAGTGAAATATACATATACTCTTTCCCCCCTCCCCACATATATAGTCTAATGCTGAAAAATTATGGAATGTATATGATTTATTATTCTTGGTGGTCTTTGCTACTATTGAATAGATAAAATGGAGAAAAATGTTTTTTTCTTTTAAGTATTATTGTTTTTTATTTCATTAACCTGTGTTGTAGTCAGTGATGAAAAATGCTATGCATCCATGCTGTTATGGGTGAACATATTTTATATTTCTTATGTTCAATATGGATGTTCATCTTAGGCTTTTATTATTTCTTCAATTATTTTGTATCTTTTCATCAGAACCTGACATAGGAATTATATAGAAATACTGTATGATTTATAAATATTTAAAAATCCTAAAATAACATCAGAACCAATGCACATACTCATGTGTATATTTATTTGAAAATATAATAAATCTTTAAACTTTAGATGACTTTAGATGCTGGTAGAATTGGAATTGCAGGACAAGCCCTTGGAATAGGCCAAGTAAGTGTTTTTCTTGATCTAAATTAAAATAGTTTTAACATTGTAAAATAACTTTAAAAACTAACAGAATAATTTACAAATTTCTAATGTAAGGAATATTTAGAACTCATATATTTTATAAATCATATACTTAAATGTTGTACACATGTATCCCTTTTTGATAAACACTTTGGAATAACACAAAACAGCATAAAAATGAGGCAAAGATTTCTTCAAATGCACAGTGTTGCTGCAGAATTTTACAATATTCTTAATAGAGAACCTAAGTTGAATGTAGCTACAGGCAATTTACTTTTATAGATGTACTTGAGGAATATCATTTGTATAAGGTTGTCAGGGGGAAAAAAAAAAGCGTTCGTGATTAATGTGTAAATGAAATGTAAGATAGAATGAAAATAATCTTTCTAGAATTTATTGGAAATAAAAGTAATAAAAAGTACTAATCTCTGATTAAGCATAATCATTTTTACTCTATTTTTCAAATTTATTAATTTTCTGGACTTTTATTGCATATATTAATTTCACACTATCATTACCAGAAAAAAATCTGCTTTTACCTGGATTAAAGTATATCCAAAATGCCTTTTGATGCCAATACTAAAAAAAATATTTTAAAGTATTAAAACTTCTTTGTTTTTGACTGTATATATATATATATATATATATATATATATATATATATATATATATATACACTAGAGGAGCCCCACACTTGATGCTTGGCATTAAGATCTCCTAGACAAATAGTTCTTGGCAGGAAAAGGTTTTGTAGGTCAAGGGGTATATTATTGAGATCAGGAGGTCGATACATGTTAAATATATTAAGGTAGTTCCCTCTCCAGTTGATCTTTATACCCTGTATCTCTAAATTAGAGTTACCGGTGATGTCGTTGCTAATATTTATACCTTGATATTTTATATCTCTGATGAGGAACATTAAGCCTCCACCTCTCTTATTTTGTCTATCTGTCCGATAGATATCATAACCCTTAATCTTGAGGTAAGTGTCACACTTCAACTATGTTTCTTGCAGAACAATAATTTGCACACCATATATCCCAGCCAGATCCAACACTTGATCTAATTTAATTCTGGCGGCGTTAGAAGTGATACCGTTTATGTTGATCTGGAGAAGTTTCAACGAGTTATACTTTGGAGATTGTAAAATACTTTTCGAACCAAGCCCTCTGCCTAAGCCTGGAGCGCGATTCTTTTTAGATTGTGCGACGATCGAGGCAGCATGAGAATCTCTGAGTGAACTATTCATGGATGGGGTAAGGGGCAGCTTCTATGGTCAGAGACCTGGAGCACCAGCGGCAGAAGACTGACTTAGCTCCGGTGCCTACAGACTTTAGCTGGACATAATAGAGTGGCCTTCACGCCTTGGGTGGCCCTACCAGGAGAATACACTCCCGACGTACTTCACCCACTCCGCCCAGGGTCACCCCCTCGCCACAATGAGGCAGTCTGTAGGACTTGAGGGGGTAATAATCTTTTGTCGTTCTAGCTAGAGGCTATTTCTTTTCAGGCGAAAGACATCAGAAGGGCGGTTCATCCATTTTCAGCCTTTTGAGAGATGAAAGAGGCACGGGGTGAGGTGAACTACTATTGAAATTCTTCAATATTAAGAAAGCAATTAACCACTCTTTCCCCTGACCCCCCACGCTGAATGTCCCACACGTAAAATGGGGATAGGAAGTAGATAACATTTTCCCGTTCTAAAGAGCGATTTCGAAAAACAGACCCCGTAAGCTAAAGGGTGTTGCTATGGTTACTTGACTGCGGTTGACAAAGGAAAAGTTGTAAGGTACATTGTAATGTACAAAAGTTGTACATTACCCTCCACATACAAAATCTGCTCTCTCTCTTTATATATTATTATAGAAGTATAGATACACATTGGTATCTCAAAATTAGAGTAAGAGATGAAATAAAAATACAAAAATTAAAAAAGGATTTTAACTAAAGAATGTTTTTTAATTATTTTAAGCACCTAAAATAATATTCAAATTAATATTATGTTACTTAATAATTAAAGTTAATTTTTTAATAGAAAAAGGTGTGCCGGAAAATGGCTAGTTTTGAACCGCTATCGTCAGAACAGAAGCCCACCACGATAGCACCACGCTAAGGATCGTTTGAGTCTTCGTCACAAAAAGCGGTAGAGGACAGTAGCGGTAACAATGGAAATTGTTAGGATTAAGCCCCTAACTTTATTTCTACTGATCAGATATACATAATATATGGCCTATGTCCATCTGGAATAATGTACCTTTCAAAGAGTGAAAGAATTTTTCAAATAGGTGCAGTGGTTCTGGAGATTACCCTCCACATACAAAATCACTCTCTCTTTATATATAAGTATAGATATAGATTATAGAAGTATAGATACACATTCGTATCCCAAAATTAGAATAAGAGATGAAATAAAAATACAAAAGTAAAAAAAGAATTTTAAGTAAAAATGTTTTTTTATTAAATTACTTTAAGCACCTAAAATAGTATTCAAATAAATATTACGTTAGTTATTAATTGAAGTTAATTTTTCAAAAGAAAGAGGTTAAGGGATGAAATAAAAATAGAAAAATAAAAAAAGGATTTTAAGTAAAGAATGTTTTTTAAAAAATAATATTCAAATTTTTTAAAAATAATATTCAAATTAATAATACGTTAGTTAATAATTAAAGTTAATTTTTTAAAAGAAAAAGGCGTGCCGGAGAACGGCTAGTTTCGAACCGCTAACGTCAGAACAGAAGCCCACCGCGATAGCACCACGCTAAGAATCCTTCGAGTCTTAGTCACAAAAAGCGGTAGAGGATAGTAGCGGTAACAATGGAAATTGCTAGGATTAAGCCCCTAACTTTATTTCTACTGATCAGATATACATTATATATAGCCTATGTCCATCTAGAATAATGTACCTTTCAAAGAGTGAAAGAATTTTTCAAATAGGTGCAGTGGTTCTGGAGATTACCCTCCACGTACAAAATCGCTCTCTCTTTATATATAAGTATAGATATATATATACACACAGGGCTTTTTTTCTGGGGGTATGCAGGGATACAGTGTATCCCCATCTTTTTTTTTTTTTTTTTTAAAGTATTATTTGGCTTAACTTCACGCAAAATTTTAAGAAACTTACAAATCAATTGTTAATATAAAACAAAAAGTATTTTTTAGAATTGCGAGTTTTTGTGCCCCTCTGACATGACGTGTGAAAACACAGTACTAAAAATTGACCTTTATTTGAGAAAACACCATATACCCACTTATCTTTTTAGAAAAAAATCCACTGTGTATATATATATAAACATAAACTGACCACTGTTTTCAAGAATGAGCTATTAAAAATCTAGTCCATTGTAAGTAAGTAGCTAGTGCAAAATTTATTTGTTTGCATGAAGTTTAAATAAATTATCTTGTATGAAATTTGAATAAAATTAAACAGATCTGTCGACAATTAATGAGTTCTGAATTTTTAAATTTTGATGCAGTTTGTTTCTTTTGCAATCTCTCAGTTCTTTTTTCACATTAACATGAAAGATGGATTTTCGTTTCCTGAGGTAACAAATTTTTACATCAAGTGTGTAATAAAATGTACTTTGCTTATTCTGTTTTTGCTAGTTTTTATCTAGTGATTCCTAACTAAATAAAAACTTATAGCTTTTACTAAGTTGTTACATTCAGTCACAGTTAAAAACCTCCTTATTTGATTACTGAACTAAAGAGTCTTAACTAACATTTGCTAATCTATCTATATTTGTATGTAATATATCACCACGAATGTTATGGTGATATATCACACACATATCATCATGAGATTCATGGTGATACACACACACACACAGTGCATATTAGTGTAAGACATTTTTGGTTTAAGCTTTTGCCATTCAAACCTTATTTTTGAAGCTATCAGCTCTAAAATATTATGTGCTTAAAAATTTATGTGCTGATAGATGTTTTATATTTTAAAAAAATTTATAGTGCTTAATTTTTATATCATTTTTAATCTCATAGGCTGCTTTAGATTGTGCTGTTAATTATGCTGCACAGAGGCAAGCATTTGGTTCTTCTATACTGAAGCTACAAGCAATTCAGGTAAATATTTAATGTTTTATTATGAACATTTCACAACTTTGCTGATAAACGTCATATTTGAATTTCCTCCCTTTAAGCCTTTAAACTTGGTATGTTACTAATGTTAAGTTCCAAGGGAAAGATAATTTATAGCAGTACTACTGTTATAACTGTCCAGTTATAACAAGCAAAGTTATAGGTACATTTTAAAGCAGGCCTGCACAGCATACAGCCTGTAGGCCACATGTGTCCCACCAGCACATGGTCTTTGGCCCACAAAACTTTTTTTTTTAAAGATTATATTATTACAAATCTAAAAAATATGGATTATTATTTTTAGATTCATAATATTATGAAAGATTATATAAGCAATGAATAATAATTTTTAAACAATCAGTAATATATTTTTGTTATATAAAATATATTTTGTTTTCCCATCTATCCTATATTATTATAACCTATAGCAGCTTTCCACAAAGTAATATGATCCTCATCACATCTCAAGTTGAGCAGGCCTGTGCGAGAGTATTAAAATATTACTGAATGAGACACTTAAAATTTTTATTACAGGCATTTATATTTTTAACATTTTTATTTCTAGTATTTCAATAGTTTTTAGTCAAAATAATATTTAAAGCTTTAGTGCAACTGTCTGCTATTAATATCTGAGTTATCTATATATATAAAACAGTTCCGTAACTGACTCATTCATTCACTGACTGACTGACTGACTGACATACAACGCACAGACCAAACCGCTGAAATTTTGCATGGCGATTCTTCTAATAGTGTAGGGGTGCACTAAGAAAGATTTTTCAAAAATTCTTCTTAGATTTTTTAAAATTAAATTTTTAAGCTGTTTTTACGTTTGCATTTAAAATAATACATTGAGGGTTATAAAATTTATATCACGAGAAAGATCATAAAAATTCCTTCAAAATGAAATTTTTTTCGAATTTTTACCTCCATTTCCTGATTTTTGGTGAATTTTTAAAGATTAATTTTTAGAATTTAATTTATTAAATGCTGATCACGTGATTTCTTTTTCTGGTACTTTCAATAAATTTATCGTCACGTGCGTAACAACTAAATAGACAAAAAAAAATTTTTTTTCTCTTTCTAATGCAGCAGACGATTGGATATTATCCATAAAAAATGCATATCCCTTACGATTTTTTTATAAATATATATATATATAGATAGATAGATATATATTTTACATCAATTGTATACATTGATCATCGCATTTATTATAAATATATATATTTATTTTTTGGCATAAATTGCATACGTTGACCGTTGTATTTAATTTGAATGTACTCCGTAGCAAAGCGCGGGTTTTCAGCTAGTAACTACATAAAAATGTCTGATTTTAATGTCTGCTGCAGGCTTATATGTAGATTGATATGCATTGTTTAATCCATTATGATGGAATCAGGCTAAATCCAATATGTGAAATAATTTGAAAACATTGATCCTTGTTATGGCATTTCCCTTGTAGTCTGAATCAGATCAAATCCATGGGGTAATACCTCTTCAAAAAGTCAAGAACCAGGTTAAGGCCTTTAAAAAGATCCTCCTTGTCCACGTCCAAACAAGAGATAAGATGACTTGGAGAGACCTGTTCTGAGTTATATTTAGTGCATATCTGAAAACTTAATGGCCATGAATGAAAAAAAAAGATTCAAAATTTTTAGCTCTGTTACCTGTATGTATTGTCAGATTTAAAGTCAACTTAAATAATTTTTTTTTTTCAAACGTGGAGGCACTTGTTGCTAGACATTCGCCTGTATGTATACCATGAGACTGCTGGCCATTCATTTAAGGGAGCACCGTATAGGTGGCCAGCACTACGCCCTTCAAGCCGGTCCTGTAATTTAGAACAGAGTCAAGTGATGAGACTGGTACCGTTGACCCCGCACCTCCAGAGGTAAATTTGAGAACTTGGAGGACATTGCAGCCACAACAGATTTTTCATGTACCAGCCGCCATCAGTGTACATGGTGGTGGATTTGTCAGCAATGGGCATTGAAACAGTGACGTTCAGATCATTGGCTTGCTGCTTTTGCCAACTGGACCAGTGTGCCCACTTAAATAAAATAATTTGGTGATTCTATACAGAAATATTGAAATTTATGAAGTATAAACGAAAATTATCTTATTGCACTTGTGCTGCAGACATGTCATTGTAATAACTAAGGTTGATAGGGAAGATCTATCTACAGGAAAAAAAACTCATTAAATACATTGTTCATTTTGAATCTCTTAAAAAGAGTCAAAAGACAGATTTTAGATAGGAGAAATTAACAAGATTTAGAAAGGAGTTATGGAAATACAAAATTTAAAACATGAGATTAACATGTGGAGGCCTATTTAGGCTAGACAAAACAGACAATGCGAACAATGGATTTATTGTGTTTAGCCTATTATGAGCAAATTTTTGATCAACTGAACATTGCTTTACCTGAAATTATCTGTTCTATGATCTGAACGAGTTTAGGTAAATCATCACATTTTATCATTTAAATAATGAATCTCAGACCCCCATATAAAGAAAATAGATTTCAGAAAATTACAATGCTGTACTTTATTCCAAAATTTCAGTCTTTGCTGGTGACTTGCATATATATTTAAATAAAATTGCTGGTCAACAATGTGTTAATAGCTCTTAGAATCATTTCGGTTAAGATATGATTCTTCCATATCTTCCTATTTGATAGAACATTTTTAGAAAGGGAAATGTTGAACTTTTAAGGAACATACAATTTTTGTTTTACTGTTATAAGGGTCTTCATATATTTAACTACAGGGTTCATAATTTTTAAAGGCAAAAAGTGTTATTTATAAAACCTAGCTGACTATATAGCTTAGAATTAATAGCTGTTACTTTTACGGTACTACATGATATAGTCCATCAACTTTAGCATTTGATAGTAATGGTAAAATATTAAACATTTTGATTTAATTCTGTTTTGTAAATTGATGATAGATAAATGTTATGTTGTTGCCAATACATATGACATTGAAGATTAAGGTCATCTGATGCTCAAATAGTATTATTGAAAAAAATGCTTAATTTTAGTTGAACTAGAACATCAGTAATAAATTTGTTTTTCTTAATTCTTTTCTTTTAGATAAAATTAGCTGAAATGGAGACCAGATTAGAAGCTGCCAGATTACTCACATGGAAAGCAGCCATTTTAAAAGATGCTGGGGAAAAATATACAAAAGTAAGATATTCCAATACACTAAACTTTCAGCAAGTAAACATTTAACTTCGTTTTTAAAAGGAGCTGATTTGGTAAAAAAAAAAAAAATGTTAGCTGTCAGACACTGGAAAATGATTGGGAAGTACATTTCAAAGTAAACAAACTGATTAAGATTAAATATAGCTTTTTGAACATTATGAAAAAGTAACAAAATTAGCTGAATATATTTTTTTATTTGATGGAGAAATTTTTGATGCTGTAAGATTTTTATCTTCACAGTACAATGTATATAAATTTTACACACTCAAATTTCCATTTATGATATTCTCATACTTAGCAACCTCAGACAATGTCAATCATGCTCCCTAATAAGTGAAATAATGTTACCAATCAAGGAGAGCATGCATCCAAGCCACTTTTTTTTATATGTACGTTATAGTAAACTTTTCATGAATTATTATAAAAAACAAAATGTTTATTAATGGCAAAAGTAAATTAAAAAGTAATTTTGCATAGTAAGCACTAAACTTAAAAGAGTAACAAAAAATACTTGCATAAACATTTATAGCTTGATTGGAAAATATTGCTTATAAAAAGACAATAGCTTTCTTATGGTATAATTCTAAGGTTTTCTTGCTCTTAAATTAAGAGTTATGTTTCAAGTTTTTCCTTACACGTTACATAGTACAGTGGAATCTCGATCTATCATTTTTCAAAGGACTGACTGAACTGAACGATAAATGCGGGAAACGATTGATCAAGATTCCACTGTATATATATATATATATATATATATACTGCAAAAAGATGAAATTTTTGTCCATGTTGACTTTATGTGCTTAAATTTGGTAAAGTAACACTTTGTGAAATTTAAAAAATATAGTACAGCATGATTTAGCTTTTCATTTAGTTATAAAATACTAGGGGCTTCGCCCCTAGGCTCACTCCTGTTATGGCTAATAGCGAGATACATAGGGGTGATTCTCGGGCAATGTAACAGCTTCCATCCATTTACTGTTGTCACCCTTAATGCGAAGGGCATTTCATCACTGCTGAATTATCAGCTTTAAAATTCAATTAAAAATCGAAAATTTAAGATATAGACTTGAAATGAGGTTTGTATGAATAAGAAAGCTTTCAGCTTCCAGATGATGTAAATATTTTCTTTGTAAGATAAAATCTTGAGGAGCATCGATATTATATCCACATAGGGGACGATATTTCTTGAAAAACTGTGTTTCATTTGTTGATGAAAATATTAGTCTGTTTTAAAATATTTTTAACCAAATGAGGTCTAGTTTGAAAGAGAAATGTCTGTAGTCTTAGATTGTAAAAAGATCAAAATTCTACGATCATTTTTTGGTGAGTTATCGTAATCTGAAGATGAAAAAGTAAAAAATTTTCCCACAAAACATAAAATAATAGAAAAACTTAAAGTCCGATAAAGATGAGACATGTCTTACTTTGTTCCCCACATTTTTCTGCATCTATTAGTATCGGTCTCAACCCCATACCCCCAGCGGTTTCGGAGGAGATAGCGTGACAAGCTTTTGACAGCGGTGGTGGGAGTTACTTTTTTTTTAGAATAGAGAGATTGTATAGTAACAACAAAAATGTAAGTTTCAAGCATAAGAGTATAAATTAAATATGTAAAATGGCATGCAGTAGTGTAATTTAATATGGCATCAGCTCTTACCAAATGAAAATTTTAAAAGAATGAAATTATGTAATATGTAATGACATAATTATAAATAAATCTTTTCTATTTTCCAGCTATGAAAAAATGATAAATTGTAGAGAAAAATTACTCTAGGCTGAGTAAAATAAAATCCAAATACATAAATTTTAGGCATAATATGTAAAAGTTCACTGTCATGTGTTTCACATACTCTGAAACCATCTGTAAAGATAATTACAGTACTGAAAAGTAGGTTAGAATACTTTATTTCCAGTTTCCATTTTAAAGGAATTGTAAAAGAGTTCTATGAAGCATTTCCAATTGAGTACATGATCCTCAATTTGTTTTTTACAAACAGCTGTTTAAATGTAAGCATATGTAACTTGACATATAAATTTTGTTTCACTATTCAAATTGCCATGCTTTTTTTTTTTCAAGTATATGAAATCATTATGTTATTTAAGTGTTTACTAATGATTCAAAAATAAATATGTAAATCAACAGCCCTTATGTTAGTACCCAGCAACATTAAATATAAAAGATTTTAATTCAACTAGTTATATCACATGATTTTTTTCTAAATTCTTTAATTTTTAGTGTTTTAAAAACAATCATACCCTAGTACTAAAGGCTTCCTCGTTTTTTATTTCTGAAAAAGTTTTAATCCTGAATTGTTTCTGTGTAATAATCAGTGTTCCATAGATGTTGATTAGTGCATAAATGATCAAACCCTATAAATGCTGACAGTTGTGATTGCTAAGTCATATTTTCAAACAATTGTACTTCTGAGAGGATATGTATATTGTTTTCAATGATTTCCCAAAATGCAACTTAAACAGGATTCACATTCTCTTAAACAATGCTGTACAAAAGTATTCATTTCATGTAGTTGATTATAGTAAAGAAAGATTGCCAATAGACATTCACAACTGTAAATTAACTTTCTCATGTTTAAATTATCTATCTCATGTCATAATCAGACTTTTTTAGAGTCTGTTTCCCAGTTAGAAATTTTTGAAATTCCAAATAAATATTGTCTCTTGCAGAGTTGTTATTACCTTAAAAATATAAATAAAATTAATTGTATAATATACTAATGTAATGTCATTTGACTCTATTTTAGGAAGCAGCAATGGCTAAGTTAACTGCATCTGAAGCAGCTACATTTGTTTCACATCAGGTTTGTATCAGTTGAAATACTTTGGATTTAGTAACTATATTTAATGGTATCACAGAGCTTGCTCTTAATTAGAAAATCTTTCATCAGATGATTAAATTCCACTTTTTACCTTGAAAATTGTGTCCCCCCCAAAAAAAATTAAAGTAAAATGCAAGTCATTTTTGAAACTGAAATTAATTTTTTTTTAAGTTCACTTAATTAAAGCTACTTTTATTTATAGCTTACCAACCCTTATCTTAATTCTACTTTAAAATATGAAGTAAAAATTGTCTATCTTCTATCCTTTAGTAAATTGTTAAATGCATAACATACTGAATGTAATTTACCCTGAAGGTTTCTTTTACTTCAAAGGTTTTTGAGATTACAAAAAACTAATTTTAGTGGATGTTTAATAATTTACTAAACGTTTAACAGAATAAACCTGGATATGATTGATTCTAATCCAATACTTTGAAATTTTAGTTTAATTAGTTGAAAGAAAAGTTCAAATAATTTAACAATAAGATTAAATAAATGTAAAAGATTTGAAATCAGCAGAATAGATAAATCTTTAACTATTGTATTAAAAACCAAGCAAATGATTTTTTAAAAATATAACATTTATCTTTTATATGATATAAGTTTTTAGCATGTGGCATGTATCTTATGGCATTAACACAAAAAAGCAAAATAAATAAATCCCTTTGTACTCAATTAACTGAGTGACCACCTGCAGAAGTTTTTAATTTTGGAAAAATTATTACATCAAACTAGTTTTAAATATTAAAAAAATTATTAACATCATTAGCATTAAAGATATTTTGTATTGAAAAATATACGATTGCAGAATAATGTTGAAAATATATCTTGATTTA
This sequence comes from Dolomedes plantarius, assembly GCA_907164885.2. Lineage (NCBI taxonomy): Eukaryota > Metazoa > Arthropoda > Arachnida > Araneae > Dolomedidae > Dolomedes > Dolomedes plantarius. The sequence continues at coordinate 125,829,627 of OU015493.1, read as the reverse complement.
AACTTATTCTGCAATCTTCATTTTGTTATAAGAAACATCTGTGTTAGGTGCATACAAATTTTATTTTCAATCAGTTGTATCAATTGTTGCACATTAATTCCTAATATGTATGTATGAATGAATTAATATTAGGTGTAGTTAAAATATTGAATCATGTATTTTAATTATTTTACAGAGAAATTTTTAGTTAATTTAGACAAATCACCATTGTTTCTTTCATTTTAGGCAATCCAAATACTGGGAGGAATGGGATACGTTTCAGACATGCCAGCTGAAAGACATTATAGAGATGCAAGAATAACTGAAATCTATGAAGGTACTAGCGAAATTCAAAAACTTGTTATTGCTGGCAACTTAGTTAAAGAATATGGATTGTATTAAATCATGACATTTTATATATACATTTGTATACATACAGGAAATAAAATATTTTGAACAAATTTTGTAAATGGTTACTTATATGGTAAACCATTTCATTTAAATCACAATACTTCAACATTAGATGCAAGATCCTTATCTACTGCTATTGACACAATGTGATGTCCTGGAACCATTGCTAATCCTAGAACTCTTGGCTCTTCAACAGATTCTTCATCTGTAATAGGAAATATATATATATACAAAATGTAAAATGTTCATCTTTTCATAGAATATAAATTGAATTTATGTTTCTGTTTTCAAATTAGGACAACCAACACACACACACAAACAAATAAAAAAAGCAATGCAAAATCGATGATGCTATTTGTTTATCCTAAATACTTGTTCTGTGTGCATCTATAAATTTACAAATGCATCAGAAGTGCATCAATATTTAGCAGTAAGAAATTGGTTTTGTTGTTATGGGCTCTGTTGTATAGCACAGTGGAAGTATTTCATATTTTAACAGGTCTCCAATTTTTTTCTCATTTGTCACCTAACAATGAAAAACAATTGAAGTTTCAATAAGTTGTACAGGAAAGCTCTCATTCTTCTCAATTAATGGTAAATTTATAACTAGTAAAATTATAAAATCATTCTTGCAAAATTTGATTTTTCTAATGTAAACGGTACTACTGGAGAATCCTTCACATCTTACTATTTAAGAATCCTGAACAAGGATGAAATGGCCTGTCTTTACTGTGTGACTATAATAGATGCATATCCATTTTAAGCCCCACCTTTATAAATGTGTTATTTCTCTCCTCCCTTGTTTTATTAAAGTTGTGTGATACCTATTTATTGGATCAGCAACATACCAGAAAAAAAAAATGAACATATCTTTGAAAATATAGTCATGTACTTTTATAACATTGCATATTAGAATTATTCTTGGCAAAGATTTAACAAATATTTGAGAAACATATGAAACATTAATGTGTAAAGCATAAAAATAACTCAATGATTTGGAAACTTGCTGAATATAATAAATGATTGTTATTTGTAATGTACTAGAATATTTTCCTTGGAAGAGCTGATTTTACCCGAACTATCACAAAATATAGAAATTAAATCTTTTCTTATACAAACACCGAATCAAAAATTTTCTCTGCTAAGGTTCACAACAAAGCAACATATTTAGGAGTGATACAAATGACACCTGAAGGAGTAAATAGCTCATTAACTTGCAACCAATTCCGTCTTTCAACTTGTACAGTTGCAAAATTAAAATATAGTTTCTGGTTCAATAATTGAATACATATGGAAAGTTAAGACTTCAAAACAAGTTTAACTTTGAAAGATATGTTGATGTACAAGTTTGTACTATAACATGATGAAGTAAAAATACCAGTAAAGAGTTTTTCTATTTGAAAAAGCCTTGAGTTTTTTTTTAAACATTTATATGAGTTAATATAATATTAATTCATGGTTTCAATACATGATAAACAAAATGTAATAAACAGGTATCCCCATCCAACAATGTAATATGAAACAAAATCTCATTTAATCCAAAATATAAAAACATTTATCTTTTAAAGCAAGGTGTGAATTGAATTCTTCTAAAATATAAAAATAGTATGAAGTTTGATAAATTGAACATGATAAAAATATGATAAACGACTATTCATCTATTAATAAACATTTTTATGGAGAAAAACTTCCTAACTGACAGACTGATTAAAATATTCATTTTCTGTTGTAACATTAAATGAGTTGTAGCTCTCGATGTCCTGAATATAAAGGAGAGAGGGAAACTCCTAAAGGGCTGAAATCTGGAATATATAGATTTTAAAATTAACAGATACTGAATAAATGATTTTGTTTCAACAGAGGAATAGATGCTGGTCGGTGCATTATTAGTTAAATCACTTTCAAAAGAGAAGAAGCTGTCAGTCAAGCTTCATGTATTTGAACAAATTATAAATATCCATTTTATAAACTATATAACATTTTGAAAATTTATTTGAATCATTAGATATAATTAATAACTGCAAAACATTTTATTTCAGACTCCTGTGTCTTTAAAATAAGTCAATGTTACTGTTTAAACTAAACTGTTGTCTTAAGAGCAATTAACTGCAAAAGCATTGAACCATTTCCTTTTGTAAGAAATAACCAGTTCTACCATGATATATTAATAAAGATTAGAGTTTAATAATAACATAACTAAATGAAACTCTTAGTATCTTGGTTTACCATACATCCCACTATTAACACAGATATGCATTCAGTTTAAATAAAATACAGATATTATAAAGTATTTTTAAATAAATTTATCACCCTGAAAATATTTCTCCTAACTATGTTAGAGGACACAAATACTAATTTTCCCCCCTATTTATATACATTAAAGCTTAAAAAAACTATTTAATAGATATTATTTTATCAATAATGCTTATGAGATTTGTAGCAATTTTATTTTTTAATCTTTTATCTAGTAATTCTATTTGAATAACTTAGAATCTATAAATATGAAAACTAAATTTAGAGATTTATTTAATAGGTAAATGTTATTAAGATCTTGGAAATTAATATTGTTGTTATATACATTAATTTCTAGAATGAAACTCTTAATTTTATTTTTAACTAATCAGTTTGAACTTATTCAATTAAGGGCTGTTTGCTTTGAAAGCTTCCTATTTTCTTTCATTGCTGCATCTTGGGGTTAACATATACTTTGATTTCAAGATAAATACATAAGCAAAATAGTATATATATATATATATATACACACTATCTACCAATAAGTATTTGGACACCTGTGATAGCAGAGAAAAACAAAATTTATTCATATTCAATAATTGGTAGAGCCTCAAACCCTCTGGGGCATGCTTTCCACAAGTTCTTGTATGACGGCTAGTGGTATTTTCTTCCACTCAGTTTGGGGAAGACATGTAAGTTCCTTCACATTTGTTACACCCCTTAATTCGGTGATCCAACTTGTCCCAGAGGTCCTCGATAGGGTTCAAGTCTGGGCTCTGGGCAGGCCAGTCCATTTGGTCAACCCCATTGTCACCATACCAATCCATGGTGGACCTCACAACATGACAGCTAGTGCTGTTGTCCTTGAAGTAACATGGGTCCAACCCGTAAAACTGCTACAATGTAAGAAGCACACTGTCATCTAAAATAGTACAGTAGGCGTCGGCGTTAAGCTTACCATGAATTGGGACTAAGGCTCCTAGTAAATACCATATTTACTGTGGGCAAAATGCATTCTGGCACGAGGCATTCTCTAGGCAGATGCCAGACCCAGCCATGTGAACTGTAGAGGGTGAACTCTGATTCATCGCTCCACAGAACTCGTTTCCACTAATCTATGGTCCCCTTTCAACGTGCTTTGCATCACATTAACCAAGCATGCGCCTAATGCCAATGTTGTTTCCTAAGAGATATTTAATGGCAGAGGGCATGACGTACATCAGGACTGCAGAAATTGTCATTTGTATGAGTGTCCAAATATTTATTGGTAGATAGTGTATATATATGATGCCTGGTGGCGTAGTGGTTAAAAGCGTCAAGCTGCCACACCACAGCTCCAGGGTGCAACCCTGTGACTGGGTAAGGTCGACTCATGCCTTTCATCCCTTCAGTGGGTCAATAAAATGCGGACCAAGCTTGATTGGGAACTAACTCTGAGGGTCCCGTGTCTACAAATATTAATAAAATTTGTTACGGGACGTCGAAAGTTAAAAATTGAAAGAAATATATATATGATTTTTTCCAAAATACAGCTCACTTACTTTCAATTTGCAAATATTCCGCACAGGATCCAAGAATAACGTTTCTGTCTCGATCAGTGCATAAAAATATTCCAATCAACACTCTGCCGTCTGTCATTTCAATTCTCATATTTTTATTTAGCCAGCTCTCTAACTTGAGCCGCAAAGGTGACTTCACTAGTTCGTTAACCTTAAATTGATTTATTTATTAATCAACTGTATGAAACTAAAACAGGAGTCAAAAAATATTTTATATCAGAAAAAGAATTTCAACATACCATCATAACAGAATGCAGCAAGCATAAATTAAACGCATACCCAAGAAATACAAACCGTGATAGAGAATGAATTTATTCTTAAATTTTATAAGATTTGCTACAATATTTTGAATGATGAAGGCATGAATTGCACCGCATCAAGTTCTTTCCTCTAAGACGACAAATTTTTGACTTTATAAACACGATGAAGTTGAGATGTAATAAAGGCTGTTCAAAGGTATATTCCTAATTAAATGAAAATTATGATATAAAATAAATAATAAGTAAATAGCTTCTCTATAGAATTAATGTTCATAAAATGGTGATTATATATATTTGAAGACATAAGCATTTTTAAAATTAAACATCAATGATGCTTCTTGTATCTATAATTAGAACTTCAGCTCAGGATTACTAAATAACAATTCAAAATGTTTCCTGTATTTATGTACTGTATTATTTTAAAATGAAAACACATAATATCCCAGAAGTTAATAAAGAAAAAATATTTCTACATGTGCAGTTGTCAGCCCTGTTTTATGGTTGAAAGTGGACCTGCCCGTGCTTGTTAATGGCGGATATTGATGTTCGGAGCAAGCGTTAGCGGAACTGTTTTTATATATATTCTCATCGTAGTACGTGGGCTTGTAGTTGCACAGATGAATGGCTACTGTGTTGAAAAACAGAGGTAAATCTATATTACATTTTGTGATTTTGTTAATCTAAACAGTTGGTGGTCTGTCAAAGAAAATCGTGGATTCCATTGATAACAAACTGAATTAAAATTTATTCTGTGGAAATATTTGAAGACTGTATGAAATTTCAGTTGCTGTTTAATTTTAATTTGCGTCGTTTCAATCTTCCTGCACTATAATGTAATAAAATATCATATAAGTCAATATCCGTAATGAAATCGCGTAAATTGTCATAATTGAATTTATTACTGTTTCATCCATTGACTTGTCTTTTATACCATGGAATGTTGTTTGTACTTCGTGTCTGCCAATTCAGAGTGAAAAAAATTGGATAATCCGACAATTTGTGAAATTACATATTGCTAAAAGTGTAACCTAATTTTGCCGTAGTTTAATGTGACACATCGTTATACATGACACTTAAAATGATATTGTTTTTCCTTTATTTATATCAATAAAAGAAAATTATCTTAAGACACTATGGCCTAATAGTAAATAACTCGTTAAAACTTCCCTTTAATATAAATAAGTATTATATTTTCATGTGCTGAGAAAAATAGAGCTCAGTTCCACATATCACGGCCAGGGATATCTTTTCCCTTTACATATTTGTTTATGTATTGAATTGATTGTGTGTGATTCGACTTCGGATCTCATGACGTTAGCAAAATATTATTTATTATGTTTCGTAATATTATTTATGGTTCTTAAATTTAATTTCCTTTATTTTCTCTAACAAAATTTTTCTATGGTATTTTGTAAAATACATAGTATCTATTTCTCTATAAAACGATACATTTTGTTATATGTATCATATTTCTGTTTTTGTTAATTATTTTTCCTTAATATATTTATTTGAAATTTTCTTTGACTATATAAGTAGTTTCTTATGTTATTTACGATAAATCTTAGTGATTGTTACAATTTATGTTGATTTTATTCTCTTTATTTAAAAATTTATGAAATGAACTTTTAAAATTGTTATATTGAAAAACACATAAGTTAAGTTTTTTTATGCTTTATTCAACAAAAATATTAAGAGCTTGCTGTTAAAAAGCTTAGTGAGTATTCTTTATGCCAATGTGCAGTTGAAGTTTGTTTTAGTAGTACATTATAAACTATTATTGAATGATATAAATAATTTTTGTAAAAGAAATGCATGTAAAGATATATATAATGAAGTTTGCATGTACTAGATGCTTATCATTTCTTAAATATGTGTAGGCTATGTATCAGTCGTACAGAAAAATGAATGAAGGAACTATCAAGTGTGAAACTTAAATCTCATGTGTATAATTCTTTAGAAGTCTCCTGTCAACTTTAAATGAGTAGGGTCTTGTATCCTCAAAAAGATTTTAAAAATTTCCTTATACACTAAAAGTATGCATTTGATTTTTCCATGTCTTCGTATTTTTCACATTTTGTTTCATGTAGATTTTGATTATATTTTGCTTCTTCACCAAGGTAAATAATAACCCTTTGAAAGCTTTGATTAATTTGACTTGTTCATATTTTTTCTCAATGGTATAATATGTACTCAACCCCTTGCTTAATTTTGAAAAATGAAGTTCTCAGTATTTATATTGAGCTCCTAAATTATACTTAACTTCACTGTACCAGATTCTGCAATATGTACACAAAAATATAGCTTTATATAAACTTTTCTGATCATCCAAATTTAGGGTTAAACCTTAGTTGTATACTCATGTAGGGGGAAAAAAATAACAAATTTAGATCTCTTAATTAACCTTATCCTATAGACTGGTTCCTAACCAATCAGTTTTTTATTTTATGTTCATACTAACTTAATGATGACAATAGTTTTCTTATTTATGATTATGAACTGTGATATTGATATAACAATATACAGTAACCACCGCTTATAGTGATCAGTGGTTATAAGAATCAACCGTTTATAAGAATCAATATTGCGAAAACAAAAACAAATGTATTATTTCCATGTTAAAATTTTCGCTTTAAAGAATAAATCCACCGGTTTTAAGAATCAGTTTACACTCTTCGCTATCCTATCATTTTAAAAAAAAAGCCACTTAAACCCTCAAAAGGCACGAAGTTCTTTCTCTTTTTTTTTTAAAAGAAAGATTGATAAGATGGGATGGAATATAGTCTTAAAATTCACCTTTTCTTTGTTAGACATAACATAATAGTATCCCCTTAAACGCTTTAGCACAACACTGTCTTATTAGCTTGATCCAGGGGCATCTTTACACGTCCAGGTCAGATTTCACTTTTCTCCACTGACAAACAAAAATAGGGACTATTTTTTCCCACCTCCTGGTTGGGGCTTCCTGGACCCCGAAACACATAAATCTTGGGCGAAGTGTCCACTATCACTTAGGCAAATGTGACATTAGTAGATTCAGCACGTTATCAAACCATGAAACATAATCTAGAAGGTGAATCTTCGTCTGAGACTATTGGCATTGAAAGAGGTATAAACAGCCTCCTGAAAACTGAAAACTTCATTACGTTAAACTACCATAGAAAACTTTTTCTTGCTCCCTTCCTGTAGTTGAAATATTAAAACTGTTAAGCAGGTATGTTGTAACAAATATTGGATTTTTTTCTTCTCTTAATATAATCATGTGCATCTACTTATAGGTCTAGAAATTAAGTTGTATTTTTAAAATTATAAAAAGGAATTTTAATAAAAGAATTAACGTAAATTAAAGAGTATTTTATGGTAAATTATCTAATATATGTATACATAGGTGTGTGTGCCCGTCCAAAAATCTAAATTTCGGCTATAAGAATCAACCGCTTATAAGAATCAAAAACAGTAATAACAAACGTGATTCTTATAAGCGGAAATCACTGTATTTCTACCTTTCTTCAAATTAGTTTTAATTTTATCATATTTTACCTGCCTGGTGAATCATTACATGTTCATTTTGTTTCTTTATTACTCTGAGACTGTACATGTTGACATTTTAGAATTATTTGTATTAATGCTAGAGTATTTTATAATTGATACAAAATTAATAATTTCATCCCTTTTATATACACAGCTAATTAAGTATTATAGGTCTTAAAGATGACTCATGTAAGATATATACAGTGGCTCCCAAAAGTGTTCCTACTTACGATTTTCAATGAAATAGGGGTCTATCCATTAATTAAAATGAATATTTAAGGATGGGTATTTAATGATAAGATCTATAATCTATTCTTATTAAAACTGCATGAAATATTTTGAAAACATAGTAAGACTTTATTTTAAGAAACCAGTTATCAAAAAGTAACAAAAACTTTATCTCACAAAAGTCATCGTACACTGAAATATTTTTGGATAAATTCATAATTAAAATTATCGTCTGGCGCTTTATTTTTATTTTTGAATTGTGGTGGCATTTAAAATATTGTTTGGCTTTAATTTTTGCTTGCCTACACCGTAATATTCTATTTATTATTTAAAAATGGCTTGTAGTCGTAAAGAAACAACAAACACCATTCGAAAATTTATTATTTTTCATCATAGTAGTGGTAAATCAGTTGGGAATATTGTTAAATTACTTAATTTATCCCATTATACTGTGCAGTATGTGAAAAAACGCTTTAAAGAAGAAAATCGGATCGAAAACAAGGTAAGGAAAGGTCATCCGGCAAAGTTAACAAAAAGTGATCATAGGTTTATAATTAGAAAATTTGTGAAAAATGCACATTTGAGTGCTGTAAAAGTTTCTGCAGAATTTAATGAAACATTTTCTACTTCAATTTCACCTGAAACTGTTCTCAGAGTTCTCCGAGCAGCTGGATTACATGGGCATTCTGCCCATAGAAATTTTTTGCGAGTGAGAAAAACAGAAAGCTTAGACTTTCCTTTGCACTATCAATGATAAATAAGCCAAAAAGTATTGGATTAATGTCTTATTTGCCGATGAAAGTTTAACATTTTTGGTTCCTATAATTGTATGGAGAAGAAAAAATGAGGAACTTAATCCCAAGAACTTAGTAGGAACAGTTTAGCATGGCGGTGGTAGTGTCCTTATGTTGGGGTGCATGTCAGCATCAGGACTAGGTAATTTGGTATTTATTGATGATATAATGAATCATGCTGTTTATATAATTATTTTAAGAGACAATTTAAAATTATCAGCCTTAACATTTGGGTATTGGAAACAACTTTGTTCTTTATCAAGATAACGATCCTAAGCCCACGGCTCTCAACGTTCGCCTCTGGTGTCTCTATAATTGTCCCCAAGTTTTGAAAACACCACCTCAATTGTCAGATTCAAACCCAATAGAACATATTTAGAGAGAACTGGAGGTTCGAGTACGAAAACACGACATGCACACGAAAAGTGAATTGAAAGCAATTATGATGGTACATCATAATTGCTTTTTATATTAGAAAGAATATTTTATATTAGAAGAATATTTTATATAGAAAGAATGGATGAACATTGATGCAGAAATTACAAAAGAACTAGTGCAGTCTATTCCCAGACGTTTAAAAGCTGTTGTGGATGCTAAAAGATATCCTACTAAATATTAATTTAACGAAAAATTAGAATGTTTACTAATATGTAGAGATTTTTTACAAGTGTACAATGACTTTTGTGAGAAAGTTTTTGTTACTTTTTGATTATTGGTTTCTTAAAAATAAAGTTTTACTATGTTTTTAAAATATTTCATGTTTTGTTAAGAATAGGTTATAGATCTTAGTATTAAATACCCATTCTGAAATATTCATTTTAATTAATGGATAGACCCCTATTTCTTTGAAAATTGTAAGTGTACGAACACGTTTGGGAGCCACTGTAGGTAAAGGCTTTATATTGGAAGAACTAGTATTAATGAACAAAAATCCGATATCAGTTTCTGATTATACAATTAATGTGCACTGGATTTCATTTATTATTCGGTATTTCGATACTCTAGAGCAGGGATTCCGAATGGGTCTAGTGTACACCCTTGGGGATCGATTGAAGTTTAAAAGGGTCTATAGTATTCCAGGGGTCTATTGGGAGTCAATAAATTTTTCTGTTTTAAAATTTAATTTTTTAGGAATGTAATTATTAGATAATATCCATTTCAATATATGTATAAATACAGATTTACATAGGACAGAGTTGGAGAATTTGGAAGATAAAATCAATTTTCAAACATGTGGTTATGCCAAATCTTGGAATTGTAAAGATATTCACAAAAATATGTCAAATTAACCCATATTACCGAACCATTATTTTTAGCTTTTCCTAGTTCTTACTTCGTTTAGGCAGGATTTAGTCATGTTAACAACTTGTTAAGAAAAACTAGAAACTGATTAAATGTTACAGAATGCGGTGATTTACGATATTTGAACTATTTTCATACCTAATATAAAAAGCATAGAAAAGCATCAACCACAACCATCACATTAAATTTAAAAAAAATTATATAATTGCATATAAGTCAGTAAAATTGTTTGGTAAAATCTATATTTGTTAGTTATTGTGACTATACAATAAGCAATTTCAGGCCAAACATTAAAAAAATTGTATCAATGCATCAAACACAACCACCACATTAATTGAAATCGAACTTTCGTGCCATTACAATCTATGTTTCTGAAATCTTGTTTATATTTGGGAAATTAAAAATGAAAATATTATAAAAATAATAAAACAAACTTAATGAACCACTTTTTCTAATTTTTTGTTCATATTCTTAGTCAAATTGTTATCTTTAAGTGTTTCATGTGCAATTATTAGTATTATGATTATGCTGTATATTATAGACAAAAATGTGGGGGGGGATCGATGAAGAAAATCATTCTTTTTAAAGGGGTCAATATAGGAAAAAGGTTGGGAACCCCTGCTCTAGAGGTCTGAAAAGATGAAATAGCAATGTAAGTCTCTCAGTTAGTTAGCTTTTGGTTGAATTTTATTAATTTTTTTTTCAAAGCACCAAAAGGAAAGTGTTAAAAAAAAAAATATATATATATATATATATATATATATATATATATATTAATTAATTACTAATGCGGAGGCACTTGTCATGAGACGTTCATCTTTTCCTATTCATTACAAAGTCTTGCTGGTTTGTTTATTGTGGGAGCACCATTTAGGTGAGCCAGCATTGCTCCTTGTGAGAGGGCAACATATTAACAAAGCCTTATTCAGGATTTGAATCCAAGCCCACTGTGTGGAAGCTTATGATGCTAACCACTGTACCATGTGGGTGGTGAGTATTAAATAATTGTGTTCACGAAACTATTGAAGGACCAAAAAAAAAGAAAAAAATTGCTGTGTAGAAAAGTAGAACAAAAGACAACAAAATCCTGTTTCAGTAATATTAGAATAATTAAATTTGTAGATTACTGTTATGTGCAGAGAGAGTAGAGCAGTATCCTTTTTCATTTTTATAAATTCATTAAATCTTACATACTAAGACAGAAAAGATATGTTTTGCATTCATCTAAATCTCTTGTAAGCTAATTTTTCCTTAATAATGGACTAAAGAGCAGAACAGGATAATGGGTGCAAGGTTGAGAGCATTTATGAGAATTTTAAAATTATGTAGTAATTTTTAGTTGCTATTTCCATTATAAATTTCTTGTATATTTTATTAAATGCTTAGTAGGTACAATAGTTATTTGTTAAAATAATATAAACAATATAAAGTATTGTTTATGTAAACAATAGTTTGATTTTCATATGGCTCTCATTGACAAAGTCCAGCAAGTAGGTTATGGAATGATGGGAAATATATATTGTTATGATTATCTGGGCAATAATCATAAAATAATTATATTCTAGACAACAAAATTACTGATATAACTTTTTTTATAATGTAAAGGAGGGAAAAATCTGTACTAGTGTATTTGAACAGCTGAATGTTAAATTTTTAAAAATTACTTTCTCATTTTTTGTTCTGTCCGTCCTCTCTCTCTCTCTCTGTTTTTAATGCCTTTAAAATGTTGTTAATGAAATACGTATTTTTTATTTGTATTTTTATAAACCTGTGTATAACATATTTCGAAATTTTTTCCCCTGGATAAAATACAAACATATACATAATCCAGTATATTCAGTAGAAAATAATGCGCTATATTTTAGATACTTAGAATTATTCTAATAAAATAATGCTCACAGTTAAATTGATACCTTTTTCTAAAATTTTCTCCTTTGTTTTTATTAAAGTTTTGCTTTATTTTTCAGGTTTGACATGTCTAAACTTTGAGTGAAGTTGCAATGAAAATATCAAGAAAATGTTTTGCAGTGCTTTCTGCTTTAAGGTTCGAAAAAAATTGAGTCTTCATGCTGAAAATACTCTCACTTTATTTTGGAGGACTAACATGTTGCTTTTATATTTTATTGGTTTTCAAAACTCAATCTCTCGTGATAGAATAACTTTCTTATTTCAACAAGATGAAAGTTAGTACTGTTAGTTGTTGCCCATGTTCATGGCCTTACTTTTTAACTTTATCTTACATATCTGGAAGACAGGATCATAATATGGAAGAAACAGTAAAACCAGCATCTTTATCCTTAAAATCTGTTAATCAGTCTTTATGTCCTTCCCAAGGTCCCCCTGTTTCAATAAGCACTCCTTCAGATACTTCTGAATCTGTAAAGTCTCTAATATGAGCCACAGATAGTGGATTTGAAGGAGGAAAACAATAGACCATCATTGCTCCAAACATCCTTGCCTTCTCCCTCAAAAGATTTGATCTTGAGCTCTTGGAGGAGCAAAATGTATAGTGATGGGACCACAGCTTTGAATTTTGATGGATCTGATTCTACAAGCCCCAAATCACCTAAAAAATCCACTGATGATTCTGATTTCAATGAATCACCATTTGACAAAAAGTCTGTTCCAAGTGTTGGTGATGGACATTCTGAAAGTGATAATGAATGTGGTTCAGAACATAACTGTACTTTCTTTTCATCTGATGCTTCCTGGGTCAGAGCAAACAATCATTTATCTAAAAGCTTATGTGATGATAAGAGGTTAGACAGTTTCAAAGGGCAAATTTCAGCCTTTAGCATCTGTCTGTCCAGACGTAGTGATGATCCAGATGATAAATGTGGAAATAAAAATAGCAGGAGCCATGTTGAGTTTGGAGAATGTCTTACTTGTCATAAAGTGCATTATATTCATTGCAGAAATTGTTTGGATTGCACCCATTGTTCTCCAGACATGAAATGGTGTGGGACACTCTCATCTATTCGTGAATGTAAAGATCATGTTATATATGCAGAAGGGCAAGTGAATAGTGAAAATGATTATGATATTCATTGTAAACCTGATACAGAAACTGATACATCTGATGATAAGATCTTCGAAGGAACTTACAGTGATGAAACACTGAGTGCGTATTATGTACCATCTAATGTTTCTGTTACTGGTGATGAATATAATCTAACAGTTAAGTTGCCAGATGAGAAAAAGAGCCCTATAAGTGAGGCTGAAGAGTCAACTTCAGAGGAAGAAAGAGATAGTCCTTGTTTATGTCATATTGGAATGTGTAAGTCAGAAAGGTGTCAAATGAAAGGTCCAAGTATACTACAGTTTTGAAGCCAAAAGCTGTTAGACCTCCTGTTAATCTTGGCAGGATGGACTATCATAGTAGTTTGGAATCATTGCACAGCCAGCATGTTGTTGCCGTGATAGGGCAGCATCATGACAGACTATCTGCTTTTCATGAACGTCCATCTAGTAGTCTTTCACAGAATGAAGGGATGCATTATTTTTTTAGCAGGTCATTAGATATGCCACCATCAGAATCATTGACCAGGCATACAACATCTCAGCTATCTGTTGTCACAGCCTCTGATTTTCCTACATCAAATTCTTGTCTTTTTAGTGATGGCCCTGGTCACAGATCAAGTTTAGTGGATGTGAGCACTATTAAACGTGTGATCAAAGTCGTAAAAACGCAGTGCAGAAACAGAAAATTCTAATTCAAACTGTAGAGAGGCTGAAAACAGATCTTCACATCATAGCAGCTCTCATCAGAAGTAGGAAGCCCCAAAGACCAGAACAAAGCGTTTTAGTATGCCTTGTGATATCAACAAAAATGAAGCATGTCATAGTCAGTTTTCTCATTATGATCCAAACAGTGAACCAATTCATATGACTTTAGAAGAAGTTCACACTTCTCTTCAAACTCTCAATTTACATGAAAAACGCGCTGCCTACGCACGATCATCCAAAAGTGTCCAATCTAGTGAAGGTAAATCCTCTTTGGGATTTCTTGGTTCATACCTAAGACAGAAAAAATGTAAGCGGGAGGATAAATCTTCCCTAAGCAGATCTGACTCAGAGCACAAAAACCAGCGTAAAAGTTTTCCAGTCATTATAAAAAGTGCATTTAATAACTTTTTTTGGCCTCAAGAAAAGTCCAGCACTGCCCATCTCTAAATCTGATGATGAGCTCCCTTCCTCTACCAGCAGTAGCAGCAATAAAAAATCTAGTCCTAATACAAGTCCTTTCACAAATCGTGCCCTACCGCCTCTTCCTGTCAATGGAATTCCAGAATGGGATGGGACAGAGGATGATGAGCAGTGGACCCTTGGGGAAGTCAGTCTCAAATATATGACAGAGAATGTGAGGAAGATTTTGTCCGTAGAAAATGGATTATGCAGCTAGTATTGAAAGAGTTAAGATGTAAGTCACAAAAGCAATTTCTTTCACATTTTCTTATGTATTTATATATTATAGAAATTTTTTTTTCTGTCATTATAGTTCTATATTTTTAGTGTTACTTTGAAATATTCTTATTGTTATATATTAACTTCTTTTTGTGTGTTCATTTTATGCATCTTGCAGTATATAGTATTCCAAGCTTAAGACAAGTAAAGTTTTTCCTAGTTCTTTTATCTTTGAAATATTCAGAGTAGTTTATTAACTTAAGAGTAAGATTCTTGATTCCCTCGGTAATTAAAAATTATCTTGAGAAACAAAACATTTAAAGTTATTTATGATAGGTTGGTATTGGAATGCCATAGAAGTCTTAAAAAATTATGTTTTGAGTGGACTGTATCTTTTGTATTTCTTTTGTAGATCTTTCATAGAAATGATGACAAATTTCTCTCCAGTTCTTCATTGAAAACTCACTGGAGGCTATTATGCTATACTCTTCCTGTATTCATTCAAACAAATCTGCTCTATTTTAGATATAAATTTGATGTGTTGCCTCTTGTTGGATTAAATTTTGTACTATTGTGTTTCAGTTTATTCTGTTTTTGCTCTTGAATTTTTTCATTTTACTAGTTATTCTTTAGTTCTTCAAAATATTGCATTATAACATTTATTTTCTATTTTAATTTTCTTAATTTCCCTTTGGCACACTGCAAAGAGCTCCTACTATTTTTTTGTGTGTTTTGTACTTTTAGATGTGATGTTTATGGACTGTTGTGAGAGATTATGCATGTTTTAAGTCAGGCAGGTATTTCTTTTTTTTTATTAAATAGAGGATATTTAATCGGGACTTCTTATATATCCCAGAATTCAGATATTTTTGATGTTCGGAATAACTTTTTTTCGTAGAATTTATCATTGTGGTCTGAATTTAGCAAATAACACTAATTATGTAAGTGAAGTTAGCCATGGAGTAATCAATCAAAAATATTGTACATCTAATATATGAAATTCTATTTTCTTAGTGTCTAAAATTACTAAAATATATCTGACTACAAAAAAAATTTCCAGACGTAACAATTGGCAACAGCATTTGTATTCTGATATTTTCTAATGAGAATTAAGAAACCCAGTTAAGAAAAACTGTTAGATCATTCTTTGGTGTGAAATCCTAGATAGAAATATATATTTATAAAGAAATAACAAATTATACTATAACAATAATAGGTTTGCTTTTTATTTGTTGATGGTAATTTAACTTACTTCAGTTTTGTATGCATTTACGGTAATCTAAAAAAAAAAAATACTACTAATAATAATAATAATAAAAAATTTACATATTTAATAGATCCCTGAACATGGCTATCTCTAGTTATTGACCAAAATTGTATGCCCATCTGCCTTTAAGTTTTGTATTTGGAATCGGTTTTTTCAATGGTCATTAAACGAAATTTTTTAAACATTTTTATTGATGAAAGAATAGATTATTCTACATTTATGAATTTTCAGTTATTGCAGTGGGGAATATGGTTTATTCTTTATCAGTGTTTATAATGTAGATTTTTTTTTAATGCAACAAAGCATATAGGGAAGATTTAGCTTTTACCTTAATGCACCTGTACGAACACTATTTTCTTTCCTAAAATCTAATTGAAATTCATGAAATGTTATAATACAGAGATCTGCTGTTTTTATGCTTATCTGTATAATTAATTATTCATTTGTCATTTTGTATTCCCAATTTATCATTACTATGAACTTATAAAAAAAAATACTAAAAGTATATAGAGAGTAAGAGTGCCTAAGAGACCATCTAAACTCAGGAGCAGTGGCCAGTTTGTGACCAATTTTTTGGAGGGTGATTGCTGAATTCTTCATTATACTGAAAAAGAGAGGATTGAAAAAAGAATATGCACATGTATATGAACTTTTAGATGAAAAGTTCAAGAAGTGTTTGTTAAAAACTACTGACTCATTTTATTTTTTAAAACAATGATAATGTAAATAATGGCTTTATATATTTATTTTTAATCTTTGAGCCTTTAAAAACAGTTTTAGCTCATTGTTTTATTGAAAGATATAAACTTTTTTTTTTTTAACTTTTCCTGAAAATGGGCACTGAAAGATTCAAAGGTTGTATTGATTCTAAAATGGTCGCTGATGTCAAATTATTTTTTTAGCAGTTGCTAATACTGATGATTCTAGAAACTCCATTAAAGATGCCTCTCTCTGTAGAACTCTCAGTTAGGTATGCTGTTTTATCACTGTTAAATTAAAATATGAACCACTTATTCTATTTCAATCTATGGAAATACTCTTCCACATTTAAAGAGAAAAAGTTATGGTTAACAATTTTTAATATTCTGAAATTTAAACTTCTCATAAATCTACAAGTCCAGGAACTGTATGTGAAATTCAGTGACAGCTTCCTGTGGTACCTCTTTTAAAGAGTCCAAAATACTGATAGTTTTTAAGCTTAATTTTTTTAAACACTTTCAGGTCTGTTATTTGAATCTTTGTATTTGGCACCAAAATTTAAGTATGAGTTATTTGCCAAACCTCTTTATCCAATCATGTTTACATGAGAAAAAAAACCTTCTACTGAACATGAAAAATTTCTATTTAAAATGCCATTTTCTCTCCTCTCCTCTACAAATATGCCTAGGGATAGTGGATTTATTATTCTCTTATGCTAGAATAATCCTTTTCAGCCCATGCTCTCAAATATGCGGTAAATCAGTTCTGGAGGAAAATCAAAGGGATTCGGTTCCTTTTCTACAAATGCTACAAAAATGCTCTTTCAGCCTGTAATGCAAGAAAGTATGATTTTAAACAAGTACAACAGCACAGTTAAAGCCTAATAGTATTGAAACTAAATTTTTATGGGTGTTTAAAATTCTAAAATTGTTTTATAACAAGTTTTATGGGAATGCATTATAAATGACCTGATCAGTAAGATCTCCCTTTTTTGGGGGGAGGGGGAAGTAGCTGTCTGCAGCCCTTCTTAGCACAAGCTGTCATGTGTTGTGTAAGATGGTAGAGCTATTGACATCAGCATCGCATCCAGGGCTGGTGTGTGCAAAATGTGAAGTGCACACAGGTGCCTGCTCTGAGAATGATCAATGGAGTGCAGATAAGTTGGAAGTAGTGCAAAAATCCATGGGCTGGCCCTGCTCGCATCCATTCCAGTATCATACAGTAAATAATGAATTATGGTATTGTTAAGAATCAAAATAATTTTAGATTTTGTATGATAGCAGGCAAAGTTTAAAAGCAACCTACTTTGCTCTTTCATAAAGATGCTGCAATTTAGCCTTGCACTGATAGGAAAATTTAGAAAAGGACTTATTGAAAAGTCCAAATGAGGTATGCAATCTCATTCAAGTGTTAATTCCTTAAAATCATGTTGTCAATGCACATTTGGGTAACATAAGTATGGACAACTATAAAATGTATGTTTTGTTTGCTTCAGAAAACTGTAGTTTTTACCTGAAGTTTTGACCATTTTTGTATAAACATTTTTTTTAATCACTGATACTAACTAAAAGTATATTTTTAAGCTGCTTATCCTTGTACGTTGATCTTTTATAGTATAGAAATAATAATTATTAATTTTTATTTTATTTAGTGTGGATGGTATTGGGGACCTATAAGTGGTGAAACTGCTGAGAAATTACTTGCAGGAGAGCCAGATGGCTCATTTGTTGTAAAGAGATAGTTCAGATGAGCATTATATATTCAGTTTAACATTTAAATTGAATCGGATTAGTTCGACATGTGAGAATTGAGCCTGATCATGGTAAGATTGAATTACTTTTATTCTCATTATTTCAGTTGCCTAATTTTCAAATAGTAATCTGACTGTATGCTTATTGTACCTCTTAACAGATACGCTATATTTCTATCTTATCTGTTAATATATGGAGTTATTTTGCATGAACTTTACATTTTGGCAGAGCTTGCAATAAAACTTGAAGTATCCTAGGGAAAATTATATACTTAAGTAATTATAAAATAATTTGAAAGTTTTATTTAATCACATGACTTAATGGACCATTAAATCTTTTTTTCAGAATAGATTAAGTAATAGTAATAGTTTTAGGAAGCAGAAAAAGCAAGGAAGTATCCCTGACTATATTCACTATAATTGTTTTACATTTTCAATGAAGATTATATTACAAAATAAATTAATTTTCTTCATTTGTCATAATTCCAAAATTATATTACTCTATAATAATTTACCATAAAAATACTAATTTCGAGTTGATTCTTTTTGAGAAAAAATAATTTTAAATGGTCAGTTTTCTTTAGGAACAGAGAAAGTAGTTTGCTATTCTTAGGAACAGAGAAGTAGTTAGCTATAGTTTTTATTTATTAGCTACTTACTCAAGGAACTGATTTAGAAAAAATTATGTATTATTATAAAACTGTTTGTTTTCAGTCATAGAACAAATTAGGCTATTAATTTTCTCCTGTGTTGTAAATGTTGCCATTAATTTTTCATCGATTTTAGGGTTAACCATTGTAGTTTGATTGTTTATATTTTCAAAATAATTTAATAATAGATTAAATTGTTTTTTTTTTAATTCGGTGCTAATTCCCACAAAATAATATATTGCTGTATAATGTGAATAACAGATGTTTTGATCAAATAACTTTTGAAAATTTTAAATGCTGTTTAAAAATGAACTGATTTAAATTTACTAACTCAAAATTTCAGAACCCGAAGTGTACTGAAAAAGGATGATTGAAGTGAATGTGGTCTTATAATGCCTCTAGATCAGTTTAAAAGTATTTAAATTTTCAAAAAATAATTTTATTGGTGTGATGCTAAACAATAAATTAAATTTTGTTAAGGTTTAAAATCATGTACACTCATGGACAAAAAAATTAGCGCACCAAGAAATAATTACGGGATCGTAACGAAACTTGCAATGAAGGTACATGTCGGGGAGATATGCAAATGATTAGAAATGCAGCGTGATTGCGCATACGTATAGCCGGTTAGAGGGTATTGAACATCGTACTCTGTGGAGTATGAAACAGGTTACCAAAGCTTGTTTGAGTGTGCTGAATCATTTACAAGGAAGAGCTGAGATAGACATGCCATTACGCCGTGTTCGAAGACAATATAAGCAGTTTGTCGCAGTTTGAGAGGGGGAGAATCGTCGGGATGATGGAAGCTGGGTGGTCAGCTAGGCGAGTAGCTCGTCAATTAGGCCACTCTGATTGTGTTGTGAGGAGGTGGTGTTGGGACCAGTGGACCCGAGAGATGTCATGTACACGAAGACCAGGCTCAGGACGCCCTCGACCTACCAGCGTTCGAGAAAGACCGCCACATCGTAAGAAATGCACGCGTACAGCCAACTGCTTCATCGGCGCCATCCAGGCACAGGTAGCACCTTCACTAGGGACCTCTGTGTCTTCTCGAACCATACGAAGGTGCCTGGCTGAAGGACAGTTGGTATCACAGCGCCCATTAAGTGTGCTGCCCTTGACGCCCACCCATCGACGCCTCCGTTTGGAGTTTTGCCACGCACGAGGAAACTGGACTGCAGCGGAATGGAACCAGGTCGTCTTTAGCGACGAATCCAGATTCAATCTCGGCAGTGATGACAATCGTGTTCGTGTGTGGAGAGCCCGTGGTGAACGCTTCAATCCTGCCTTTGCTGTACAGCGACACATCGCTCCCACTGCTGGTGTGATGGTATGGGGTGCCATTACCTATAATACACGGTCACCCTAGTATTGTTCCGTGGCACCATGACAGCCCAGCGGTATGTTCATGAAATCCTGCAACCACATGTGTTGCCACTCATGCAATGGCTCCCAGGAGCCATTTTTCACAAGACAATGCTCGGCTCATATGGCAAGGGTGTCAAAAGACTGTCTCCGCACTGTTACTACCCTTCCTTGGCCTGCCCGATCCCCAGATTGTCTCCAATCGAGCATATCTGGGATCATTGGGACGACGAGTTGGGCATCCCACGAGTTTGAACGAACTAGAGGCAAGGTGTTACAGCAAATATGGAAACGAAATGTCTCAGACATCATACAGAACTTGTATGACTCAATGCCCAATCGTATCGCATCGTGCATTCACGCTAGAGGGGGTACCAACGGAGTATTAAACTGCTCCGTTCTTTTGCCTTTTTCTCTGAAATAAATTATCCTTTTTCTTTGATTTTTCTATCATTTACTTATATCAAAGTAGTCATACGTATGTAAAATTTCGTTTCATTTTGACGACTCCTTCTGGTGCGCTAATTTTTTTTGTCCATGAGTGTACATTGTTCTTTAATAATTTTTTAGCAGTAAAGTACAGTATGCTCCTGATTATTCAGGTTAATAGAGTGGAGCAGTAGTATGAATAATCAAAAAACACGAATAATCCAATTTCTATTAAATTTTATTTGTGTTTTCAAATTATAATACTGCATTGCTTTTCTATTTTATTGATTTAATTTTTGTATGTAAACCTTTTTTTCTTTAACAAATCTGAGATTTTTTTTGATATTCCTTCGAATTTTCCTAACAGCAAGATATTGTATTCATATAATCTAGCAAAGTGTTGGCACATGGTAGCACCGTGCTTTGTTCAATAGAATCAACTTCACTCTCTCTTCAATTTTAATTTTTTCCAGAGGTTGAATAGCAGCAGCATTTATGACATGTCAGGGTCACTCATGTTCAAACCCTGGTTCACTTTCTAACCATTCTAGAAGATTTTCTTCCAGAAATAAAAATCTCAATAAATAGAAAACTTATTTTAAAATCTTGTTTTTTTTTTTTTTTTTTAATGTATATTGGAAAAAATTTGCATGCAGTTTTTAAATAAATATTTCAGACTTTTTCTGTACAGATAAGCTATAAACTAGATATCCCCACACTGTAATCAAGAGTACACTGTACCAATTTTTAGCATAGATTTTGTCATGTATAAAAATTTACTATAAATGGTTTGAAAAAATTAAATCATAATTTGAATGTGATTAAACTTTTTTAAATATGTCGAATTTGTATCAAACCAGTCCTTGAATAAAGTTTTTAAAACAAAGTTTAGATGCTAATGTTAAAAGTGTAGTTATTGATATGATAATGGCCTAATTGGAAATGTAATCTTACTTTTAACAAGATTAAAAATGATCTTATGTACTTTTGGGGTGAATGTTGAGCTTAATAGTTCTTTTTATCATAACATTTTATATTTTAATATCAACTCATGTGGAATTGGTGTATATTGACTGAGGGAAATTTCTTAGGTGTAGAAATAACTGTGAAATGCAAAAAATTGTTAAATTATGTTACTCAGGTATTAACTCAGGAGTTTGGAGTTAAAAAAATTTGCTGATAATGAGTAAAAATAAAATTTTAGTGCAGATATAGTTGTACTTTGTACATATAAAACTATATTTATACTATTACTTTTATACTGCAATGTGTTTTTAATTTCGACCTATCTTTTTGAATGATTTTATTTATTTAGTTGTTTGAAAGAAGCTTTGAGACATTTTCCTTCTTTAAGGGGGTCCAGGGCACAAAATTGTTCGAATTTTCGAAATTTTTTTTATTGCATTTAAAATTTTTGTGTTCTTTTGCGCTTAAATGACGTTTAAATCATGTTTCTATCTTAATTAGAACAAGAGAAAATATTTTTTTTTCAACATTCTGATAGTAGCCAATAGTTATTTAAACCTGTAAGTGCGTTTTTTCTGCATGATGGGGTTTTTTTCCCCATTTCTCGTCTTTTAAATTGTTTATAAGTCAAGAACCGTTTAAAGATAAATGATTGAAACTTGTAACATGTCTTTTTCAACTATTTTACTTTAATTTTGATTCAGCCAATTTGAAAAAAATATTTACTTTGGAAAATATGATTTTTAAAAAATAAGTTACATAATTTTTTTCTTAATTTTTAATCTAAAAATTTTTAATTTAAAAAAATTAATATTTTAAAAATGGTGATCAAAATTAAAATTTATATATTTCTGTTTAATTAACTGAAAAAATTTTGAATTCGACAAATAATATTTCGAGTTATAATGATTTTAAATTACTCCACTTTTATTAAAACTTTTAAATGTTAAAATTTTTTAAAACTTTTTGAGAAGTTTATGGTGTGATTTTTTTTTTACAAATTATATGGTTAGCCATCAGAAAAAATCAAAATTTTAACTCAATAAATTTTTTTTCAAAATGTGCCCTGGACCCCCTTAAGAAAAACTACATACCTATAAATCAATGTTGTTAGTGCTACTAAATATTTCTTGACTCAGATCAATTCTAATAATCTTCATATTCAGTTCTCTTGAAAATTATTGTCATAATTCTGTTAAGAAATTGAGGGTTTTAAAATTTTCTTATTTTTAATCTAATTTCTACCTATAAGTAAAAGTACTGATATGGGAAATATATTTGAATATTAAAACAATTTAGTGAAGACTGGGAAAAGTAGTAATGTAATAAAATTGTTAGCAGAATGTTCTTTCAAACTGCTTAGAAGTGTACTTTAAATTAGTTTTCCTAAAAATCTATGGTACTTAAACAGGGTACCCATTGTACTATATCTTGTAATGCTCCTAATATCCTTATAAGCACCCAAATGTAAGGGGGGGGGGGGAGAATTTTGTATATACATAAACAAAAGGAAATTTTTAAGGCAAATATCCATCTTATATATTTATTTATAAAGAACTTAAAGGTGGAATTTTATTTTTACCAGGAGCTTTCCCTGTGACAAATTGTAATATCTTCCTGTGGTAAATTCGATTTATCCAAAGTTGCTTCCCATCAGTGGGAGTCAGGTGATGCCTAGGGTGCTGGCATTCGGTTCAGATCCTGTTGGTTCAAGTCTTACTGTTGGCATGGATGTTTGTAAGCTGTTCGGAATCGGCTTTAAACCTGTAGGTCCCAGTCTAATTAGCCCTCGTGTAGGCAAAAAGGGACCATAGCACTCCAAACCAAACAAACTAAACCCATCAGTTGGATACTTCAGTAGTGGTGTTCATTGTTGACCTAATACAGTTTGTAAACCTCCCTTCCCCACTCCTTTAAAAAAAAAAGTATGAGGTTAAGGTTTGAATTATTATAATCTAATAGAGCCTACTACAAATGTAAAATTAAGTATCAAACTGCTGAAAAAAATTTGTATATTTTTGGTATTATTTTTGCAATGAATATTTTTTTTTTTGTCATTTCATGTTAAAGGTTATTTTTTTTATCACTTACTTTATAAAGATGCAGAAATTTATGCTGAGATGTTTTCATTCATATTGAGAAACTTTTTTATAGGTAATTTTAGTTTTGGTTTGCCTTCAAAATTCCGCAGCAACACAATAGTTGATTTCATAGACAGTGCAGTAGCTCACTCTCGAAGTGGCCGTTATCTCTTTTTCTTACATCGAAGACCTATTTTGGGGCCTATGAGAGTTCAGCTGTTACACCCAGTCTCTCGCTTTAAGCAAGTTCAATCACTTCAACATATGTGTAGGTAAGTAAATGCAGGTTGTTGTTTACTGTAACACTAGGAGTTTCGTTGTTTGTGTCCAAAAGCTGGGGTTTGTGATTGTAAGAAAAAATGCAATTTTCTTTATTTTAGAAATGAGCTTATTGCTCTCTGCAGCATGTATATAGAGTTAAAAATGTTTTATGTTAAGCTTTATCTATCAGCTCTAAAAGAATAATGTTCTATTATATTTTAATTAAGCTTGCTAATTCTCATGCTCATGGAAAAAAATTGTTAGGATATTAAGCTTTAAATGAATTTAGATTAAATTTTAGTTTATTTTAAACGAGTGGAAAAGATTCCATATTACTCATGTATTTAGTGTATCATCAGTTTTTACATTTATATAAATGAAATTATCTTACCAACAATGTTCAGTGGTGCATTTTATATCTGGAAGTATTTTTAGATAGTCTTGACATTTAGTCCTATTAGGCATCTTAGAGAAGCAAGTTATATATATTCATATGCATCATTTCCAATTCTATTGTACATTTAAAGCTGTGATCTTGATAATTCTCATACTATAGAAATTTTACTGCTATGCATATCGGTATAGATTTGCATTGTAAGTGGAGTAAGCACATCAATTGTGTTCAAATTTATAACTGTTCTATACATGTTTTCTGTAATGCTTATCTAAAAATTGATAGCCTGTAAATAAGAAAATGTTTCTTGTTATCACATTAATTAGAAAAACTAAGTCTCACTGAGCTATTGTAATGTCTTAAAATTGTGACAGAATTTATTACTTTGGATATGGGAGAAAATGGTATTAGTTGATTGCTTATCAATTTTCTTTTCTTAATCAGGATAAAATTTTCAATTGTTCATTCAGTTTAGTACCAATTGAACATAAGCTATTTTTAAATAGTACCTAACCCGAGCATCGAATATATAAAAATGCCAGTTTACCTGTTGTTTTGTCTTTTTTATGCAAATAATGTGAGTTTTTATGATGATTTATTTATTCATAATATGGGTAACTCTTGTAATCATGTAATACATGCATTGTTGATTACAATACACATGTTTTTGATGTTTAAAAAACTGTGATTGTTTTATATAATAACAGGTATTTATTGCTTTTTTCTTTTGTGTTTGTAAGAGGATAGGCATACTACTTTTAACTGCTATTTTAAGCATTGACTTTTAGTCACCCAACCTCTTTGCAAATGAAACAGTAAAAAAATTCAAGTAGAAATTATCCCTTTTTTTATTTGTTTTACTTTAAACTTCTCATTATTTAATTCTCTTGTTATTTTTATTAGTTGTATTTTATTCAGAATGCAACATATTAAATAATGTGTTCTGAATGAGTGCTCATAAGTTACGGAGAAACCTGGAATTCTCTGTATTCCATATCAGGAATAATGCTATGAGAGTTTGCTTGAATAAGATCAGATACTAGTTATGCTTTGATTAGTTCCTAGATAGTTGTCGTAAAAATATGCAAGTGTATATGTCCCTAGAATGGACCCTGCTTGGTGTGGGGACGCTCACTTGGGTTAATTCTTCATGTTGGGTTGATACCTGCTGCGGTCTACTCTTGCTGGTGGGGTTCTCCCCAGAAGGCCTCTGTTGCTATGTTGGCTGATATTTTTTATAATAATAGGCCTGTAGACAACTATTAAAATGTAAATTAAGGTTTTGGGCATTGTCAAAACACTTTATATTTCTTATCCCAAATTAGAGTATAAATAAATGGTAGAATTTTATATAAAAATTCTACAAATATGAAATTAAAGTTTTTCTGATTAATAGGAATTATGTAATAGGATTTCTTTTTCTTGGTTTAATGTTCCACTAAAACATTTATTTAAAACCTTTATTGGAAAAAAGAAAGTCTAATGGACATTTTGAGGTAGCTTACCTTGTTTTCATGAAGAATGATTTTGAAGCACAATAGGTCATCATATATTTATGTGAATCTTTTTGTAGGTCCATAATTAGAGGAAACAAGCCAATGGTTTTACCTTCAAGCCTTCAGCAACATTTTTGTACTGTAAATCTCATATTTTTCTGAATATTCACTTCATATTATGTAGTTATATTGGTTATCTGTTATTTCTTAATTCTATTGTAGGGATTCTGTTAACTAAGATTATTGCTGTGTTAGATCGTCAGTAATTTCAAAAGTTTGTTACTTGCATGTTCATAAGTTATGACTCTGCATAGTTGAATATAAATCTGTTTAAGCCATTTTACTTATGTCAGGGTTCTAGGTATTGCTTAGATATAATTGGCTGCTAAGCAGTTAATGCATCTCTTCAGCTAATAAGTGTAATCAGAGTGTGAATTAAGAGTGTACAGAAGGTCCTTCATACTTTATGGAAACGATTTTGTAATTGATTTTTGTCATTTGTATTTTGAGATAAAAATTTGGCAACTTCAGAATAATTGTCTGCTACTGTTTTGTTTCGATTAGAATGTAAAATAAAGATTTATTTTAAAAATGGCTCCTAAAATTGATAGATGGCTCGAAGTTATGTAACTGCACTTTCTGAGGAGAAATATTCGTATCAATAAATTATAAGAGGTTGTAAAAATTGTGGTTATGGCATTTCAAAAAAAGGTATTTA
Source organism: Dolomedes plantarius (assembly GCA_907164885.2). Lineage (NCBI taxonomy): Eukaryota > Metazoa > Arthropoda > Arachnida > Araneae > Dolomedidae > Dolomedes > Dolomedes plantarius. Next base: position 125,802,854 of record OU015493.1, on the reverse strand, counting down.
TAATACATAAATTTGAAAGGGAAAAAAGTCTTAACTGAAAGAAAAAGTGAAAACATGACTATGAAACATCCTAGACTGTTCGGATGCAGGTAAAAGTTATCTGCTTTTGCCAAAGCATATTGCTGAAGAAAAAGAACTGTAGAAAATTATGTGTAAAACACCTAGCTGCTGAAAAATGGAAATTTGTGGTAATACTCAATGAGGCATGGTTTATTTAAATGACTGTAATAAAAAAAGATCAATTATCTGTTGCCCAACCTGATGGAATGACCATACGAAATGGTTTTGTCAGTGTTACAGAAAAGTTTTCCTAACAGATTCATGATAGTTGCAGGATTTTGTTACAATATCAAATAAAAATAAAGTCTCAAGTGAAGCCAAAATGCATTCACTCTTCTATCAGCAGATATTTTAGAACCAATTTTTCGAAGAAGAAATTCCAGCCTTATATGGAAAGGACATGATAAGTTGAGCTCCATATGGACAAAGCCTCTAGTCACACATCTAAATCACTGCTGCTTATTTAGCAAAGAAAGAATCAGAAATAGGAATAAAGTGTATCCCACTTAATGAAATACCTGTAAAATCACTTGATGCTTCTCCATTGAACTTAAGTGCTTTTCGTTTATTTAAAACAAGCCTTAGGAAAATGGCATTCAAGATGCTGAACGGACTTTGGAAAATGGTCCAAGAAGAATGGGGTAAATTGACCATGACAGTACTAAGAAAAAGTTTACTTTCATAGAAAATTTGAGCTAGAGCTATTGTCAAGAATTATGGCTATCAGACAGAAGTGAATCACTTTAAAAAATACAGGCATTCATATATAAAACTAACTATCAACATCATTTCCCATAAATTGCGAATGACCATCTGTATTTAATATTAATTCATTTGGTATTTTTTACTATTCAATAGACTTGTATTTTAATTTTGATTCAAGTGAAAATTTATGTGAACATTGTGGCAGGTATTTATTCTGAAGGCTTTTACCCATGAAAACTCTTGGCTTCTTATGGAAACACCCCACTATATAAATCAACAGTGCTCCATATGAGAAGCATAGTGCTCCATGTGGAATGTACAAGCCTTTGCTGACATTGAAATCAAGGTTCACTGGGTTGAATCTAGATGTGTTAACCACCATACAGTATGAGCAACTCTAGTGGAAATCTTACATTTTTTTATTTAGTTTTATGGATTTTAGGCTATGATTATGGCTATTAAATATACTGAGTGTCTATAGTAAGCTTAATCTTTCATATGCAACAGCTTGCTCATATGTATGATTATCTGAGATCTCATAGAAGGATGAAAAATTGTAAATGTGTGCTTTAGTAGGAATATTTTGTTTTGATACAGTACTCTGCAGAATTGCTTATAATACTTCTTTATTTCCTCCATTTCAGTTTCTTCTAGAGTAAATTTAAATTGTGATGTAAATGGCCAAATATTTAGTAATTCTTTTTTCTAATATATTAGTTGGTTTTTATCTGTAAACTGTTTTTTTCATCCTGCTGAGTTTTATGAATATCTGTTCTAGAAGTTATAATTGTTCAGGTGGGAATTGGCCCATAGCTTTTTGTTCTGAACTGTGATCTTTTTATCTATAATCAGGATCTATAAAGGAATCTATAATAAGGTTCTCTTAACTGGCAGAATGAGGAATTTTTAGTCATAGGGAGAGAAATTAAAGCTTCCTTATCAGAAAAAAAAGTAATACATAGTTCGGAATTTTGTAAAATGAATAAAAATCCTGAAATTCATCAATACCACTTGTTCATGACAACTGATGGTTTTTTTTTTAAACCACCAGTGTTGTATTTGTGAATTGAAGTTAGCTTTGAACAACAGAATAAAAGTCTTGAGGGGAAAGGGGTTTGGCTGCGAATAGAGTTTAAAAAATTCTCCCATGTGGATATTTTATGTGCTGGGATTGGTAGCTAGAAATATATAAAGTATTTCAGCAAGGATTTTCAAGTGTTTATATTGTATCATGATCTTGTAAAATTATTATGTTTGCAGTTTCTTTGTGTCTTATACTGTTATTAATTTCTTTAGGTTTATTATTTTGAAGACTCTGCGAAGGGACCTTATAGACTGTCTGCCTCTACCAAGAAGACTCAAAGACTACCTCAATTCTCCCCATTACTACTCAGAGGAGCTCGCAACACAGTCACTTTTTGACCAAGAAGTGCACAGGAATAACAATAATAGGCCGCTTAGCACAAGCAGCAGCAGATCTAGTCAGTCTGGAACACCTCCCAGAGCAGAAAACATCACATCCAATCCCCAATCCAATTGTGGATGATGTTTACCGCTCTAGGAAACGATCACTGTTTAACTTACATTTTGCTTAATGTGTCTCTCATACCCAAATGTCTTGACCAGAAAAAACATCAGAAACTACAAACCATCTTTCGAGAAAAGTTTAATTTATTATTCAACATATAGTGATTAGAACTAAAGGAGTGAATGTGGAATCGTATGAGTTTTCATTGTGTGTCAGGTTGCTTATTTGTGAATATGTGGATATACATATTTTTGTATGTATGCCACCAATAATGTTATATGTCGTACATGCACATGAATTAGAAGTGTACTGAAGGTAATGCATTCCATGCTAGAGGACAACTTTTTGGCTTTCAAGCATCTCCATTTGTTGTAATTTGGAATATCAACCATCTTACTTCTAGATATATATAAAATATATGCAAAAATTGTTTTTATTATAATTTTTTAACGTTTGCCAGTTCCTTGGATTTTATTTTCTAGTGTGAGGCTAAAAATGTCTCTTGGTACATATGTTAAAATATTGTGGAATTATTTGTTGTTTCTAATTTTATTACACAGAGAATTTCTTCAAAACAATCTACTTGCAATTTTAAATTAATAGATGAAAGTTTATAATTGGAAAATGTTTAGTTTGAATGTACAGTTTATCGTATTATATACATATTGCCATACTTTACTGCTAGCTAAAAGGAGCAAAGATGCTTTTGGTTATTAATGTTGAAGTTTAAACTTGTAGATGTCTCACATCTACATTGAAAGCTTAATTTTTAAAAAGGTGTCGCATGTCTAAAACTGTAAATGACAAACAAGTTGGTAAATACAGTGGTAGTTAATGTTTGATAAAAATGCACTATAAAGTTGTATACATTTGTAACTAGAAGCTGTCATTGCATTTTGACTATTCTTGTGAACAATAACTTTTAATAAGCTTTTATGGAAATGTCATAGAATATCGTGCTTTAAGAAAGCTAGATAACCAGCTTTTACAAAGGTCAGATTATATTTTCTGTCATGTAATTAAAATAGTATTGAATGTAAGAAACATCTGTCATAACTAAATGTTTGTTAAAATTTAACAGTTTGTTTTCTAAACTTTTAGATAAATTTTTTTTTAGTGTCATTTATATATATAGTTTAAAAATTTAATGTATTAATCTTTTATATTTTTAGTTAAATGACATTACACATTTTCCTCCTAATTTATCAGTTTTAACATCCATTTAGATATTAGCAAGAAAAGGTAGAATAAGATAAAAATAAAGATTTTTGAAATCATAACATGTAAGCATTTGAAATTTAGCTTTCTTAATTATTATCTTGACAATTTTCTGAAACTAACCATGAAATATTTCTATAACTCACTCTTTGCCACAATATTTGAAGTGTTGAGTTAATCTCTCATTCATTTGATGAATTATTTCCGAAAAAATTCTGAAAAACCTGTTTAAATGGATTTATTTTTAAAAAGGGAACATTGAATTAATTCTTTTATGGATGTGGTTGTTCAAAGTTTGCGACATTGGTGATAATTCTTCTGTCAATGCTTTAAATGGACGAAACCTTTCAAGTACACATTAAAGAAACCTGAAGTTTTCTGAAAGCACAATTCTTCCCCTGTGTCAATGCAAGGTTTACTTCAAAGCACTTCCTCTGTGAAACATTAAATTAACCCCTGTGGAGAAATGTGATAAAATCATCTATTATGATGTTTGTTTGGTTTTTTACATAATAAATTCAAGTATATGTTGCTTTCAGAAATCTTTTACTGGACCAACATATTCACTTATACACATCTTTATTGCAGTCACGATTCCTGATTGATTGGTTTATCAACATTCATATACACCTGCTTTCAATTGGAAGAATTATGATTAGACTGTTAAAATCACGGTATGGGATAATGCTGCTTTTATTTTACATTAACAAGGTTTTTATTACTTGTAATGTCATGTACTTTATCTGTACAGGTACAAATTAACACTTCACTATTAACTGTGTTTAAGAGATCTCTTTACTCATACATCATTACAATTTATTCTTATACTACTCATTTTTAAGGCAGTGTCTGTCATTCGACCAAAATATATTTTAAACTGTGTTTGGTGAAATTGGTTATAAGAATCAGCATAGGGTATATTCTAATAGGTTTAGTTATTCGGGCTAAAGATGTTATTGTCTGTATGGAAAAATGACAAAGCAGAAATAAAATTCTATATATAAATAGGGAAATAAGTAGAATTTTGCGTAGAACTGAGTATGTGAATGTTGCAGCTAAGTTGATATGACGTTTTTCTGTTAGAAGAATGGAAGTGATAAAATCTATAATAATAGCTAGATAAAATGTATTTTATCTATAATAAATAGTTAAAATAGATTCCTGCCTTCCTGTGCAATACATACCCTAAGAAACTGAATTAGTAAGGAGAGATGGGAAAGGCAGTAAATTAAATAGAATTTAAGAGGTGTAATAACTTGTGCAATATAGAGACAAAAGAATTTTAATAAATCAGTTTGGAAAGTTGTTTTTACACAACATATTCATTTGCAGATATTTACCATGCAGCCATTGCAGATGAGACAGATAGATCACTGACCAAAAACTTAAGCTTTAATGCAGGTAGTTTAGAGTTGACATTGCACATAATTTTGGTATTAGAAGAATTAATTTATGCTAGAGTTTTGAAGAATGCCTAGTTGTCATACAAATGGAGGTTTCTTCATTCCTAACATACCTTTAAAATTCTTTATACAAGTAGAATCTAGGGACTTTTAGTTTGGCCTACATAATGCTGGTAACAATTTCTCAAGGTATGTCATAAAATATTAAAATTATTTTTATGTAAAAGCATATGGAAATAAGTAAAGAGCAACTTACCATTGGTTCATGGTCTCTTATTTTATTAAATTTAATTTCTGGTATATTACATAAATTAATTTTTCCTTCATAACTGTCAAACTTCTTTATGGAATTAAATATACCTAAATACACTGAAGTGCCACTGAATGAGGGATGCAAAGCCTATGCAAATTGGTAGCGCTGCGCATCAGTATGCACAAGTGAGAGCGCTGTGGTAACTGCATATCTAGCGCGTACTGTGTTGTTCGTGAATTAGTTTTGGAATTGCCCGTATGGGTAAACTGCCTGATTTAGACGCCTTCGATCGCGACAAATCGTAGGTGCGTGACGCATGGGCCATTCAAATTTCCGAAATCGTCAGACAGCTAGGATTTTCAAGTCGACAGTGTCAAGAGTATACCAAGAATACATGGATGGTGGAAAAAAAAAACTATCGATCGGGCAAACTGCAAAGGACAATTAGCCTTGACAGTGTGTGTGAGAGACGACTCAGAGCGTATTGTACGTATAGCCAGGCGAAGCCAAACATTAGCTCAAATTACCACCCCGTTTCATGACGGTGCCAGTCGTACATTCAGTAAACGGACTGCAACGCTCGCTTCACCGTATGGGTTTCGGGAGCCGTCGACCTACGAGAGTACCATTGCTCTATACTCGCCATCGGGCTGCACGGCTTGCCTGGGCAAGAGAGCACAGAGACTGGAGTGTAGAGGACTGGAAACGAGTAGCATGGATTGATGAGTTCTCGATTCCGACTACTTAACGCCGACGGGAGGCTGAGAATATGGCGTCAGGCTCATGAAGCCATGGATCCTGCATGCCTGGCTGGAACTGTACAAGGGCATGGTGGCTCAATCATGGTCTGGGGTGTTTTTTTGTGGCACAGTTTGGGATCTTTGGTGCGTGTACCAACCTCCCTCAATGCAATTCGGTACGTAGAGTTGCTGGGTGATCACCTCCATCCGTTTATGCTGTTCTGTTATCCGCACGGTAATGGAGTTTTCCAGCAAGACAACTGTACCTCTCACAAGTCTCGGTTGGCTACTGGTTGGTTGGATGAGCATTCCTCTAACTTCTCTGTCATGAATTGGCCACCTAGAAGCCCAGACTTAAATCCTATAGAGCATCTTTGGGATGTTTTGGAACAAGGCGTGAAAGGCCATCACACAGCACCAAACAACCTTACTGAATTATGGACAGCTTTAGCCAATATTTGGCAAGCCATTCCCGTGGAACATTTCCAGAAACTTGTTGAATCTATGCCTCGTCGTGTGGCAGCCGTTATCAAGGCCAGAGGAGGCCCAACTCGTTACTAGGTAGGTATCCCTAATTCAGTGGCACTTCAGTGTATATTTAATATCAGGACTAAAACGTTTAAAAAAAACTGGAAACTCCAAGTGTTTAAAATGTTTTGTTTACTTGGTTTATTGGGATTTTCAGTAATGAACTTTAAAAGTACTGTTCTATAGAGATATTGTATTGTTATAAAGCTCCTTTAGTAATAACTATGCCAACAAAAAAATACAGTGTTAAAAGTTGTAAGCAGATATATAAAAACTAGGTTAAAACAAAACAAAAAAAGCTCTTACTTACAAAGTACTTCTTCCTTTTCATTACTGCTCTTGCATTCTTTTGTTTCTACTACCATTTTGTTTGCAGTGACAGGAACAAAATCTATTGTAACATACTTTTTATATGTACAATTATTGTTGTCAGGTTGAACACCTTTTTTTTTAATACAAGTACACTTTTCCTCTTGCAAAACTAAGTTCCATTTCTGTATTTTTATTAGACTACCCTTTGTTAAATACGATTTTAAAACATTAAAATTTGCTTGTGCTTCTCTAAAACTAGGTTGCTTTTGTAGAGCGAGAATGTTTTCTCTGTCGTTTTCATTATTGTTCTCACATTCGTCTATCATTTTGCCTAGAGTTAACAGCAGTGAAGTAAGTAGTTGGGAACACAGCACACTCAACATACTCTTTACTATGTAAGTCATTTCATGCCAGTGTGAACGTTATTTTTTCTATATGAGGTACACAGTATGCCTCTAGCAAAACAGCTATTGTGTTTGGTAGTAATTATTCCAGTTATTGACTGTGAATTTACTCTTATTTATAGCGACACACACAAAGAAAATGAATGCAATTAAAATATCTGTTTACTATCCTAACAGTGTGTACTGTTACAGTAAAAAATAACTTAAATGAAAAGTGGAATATACTTTGCCTGGCTGTTGAATATTATCTAAAAATTCCGTAGTTAACTAAAATGTAGATTTTTCCTTTTCCCCTCACAACATGAACTTAATGAAATTAATTTTTCTTTTGCCGTATTATTCTGTAACTAAATTGTAAATGAAGGCTTCAAAATAAGAAGAAAAAAATTAATGCAAAATTTAAAGTTCGAATGTGATGCAGCTCAAGTTTTGCTGACATCAAAGTCTTTAAGAGACCACAAAATATGAAGCAACTGTACCTACATATTAACTGCTTTTTAATTAGTCATCTTGCTGCTATTTTCTGTGACTAGGATGGCTGTTTTTGATGCTTTTTAAAACATATACATATTAATTTACTCATAAAATACATTTATTAAAAATTTGTTTTATACTATATTTTTCATTATGTAAGAAATATTAGTAATACTTATTTGTATTTGAATAGCAGCTGTTACTAGCCGATTAGAAATAGTTCAGACATGGAACTTGTCTGATGTAAAGCTAATAATTAAGTAATAGCAACTATAATGAGTAATTAAAATTTTTTCAAGCATAAATTCTACCTCTACTCTGAAACTTGGATATCAATTCTTAGTCCACTATGAAAACACTACCCTGATGTAATTAAAAATACTTTTAAAGTCAAATCAATCATGCACAATAAAAGTTCATCAATGTGATTTTTAAATGTGAAAAACATTTTTAATGTATTGTTTATGATATTTTTATGTAAGAAATGGACAACAATATATGAGTAAATATGCAAGTTTGGTGGAGGAAATTGTATTCATACAATCAATGAACATTTTGTTTATTATGAATCAATTTATGGTGAACGAAGGGGGACTTTAAATTTTGCAAATAATACCCTTAAAAATATGCAAAATATTAGTATCTCATGATGCAAAAGAGCTTAGTATTTTCTCTTAAAACTAAAATTTAACATGTGCATATAATGAAATGCTGACAGAAATTATCTTAGTTGAATAAAATGATATTTTTCAAGGATGGCTGAATTTCAATAATCTTTAACAAAAATTAAGAATTTAAAAATAATAGATTTTAAAACATTAAATCAGAATGTGATAAACTTTTTTTACTGTAAAATAGAGGCATATCACTGGTAAGTAATAAAGAGAAGGTAGATGCATTTGAAGGGAGAAAAGGGGATATAGCAAAACGCGTAATCATCTTGGTGAGAAAGTGTGCAAATAAGGAATCTTAGCCGCCATAAACCCCTCTTGTGAGTAGGGGAAAATAAGACCAAATTAATTAAAATGCTGCTGTATGTTACCGAGTCATAGGTAATTATATTTATGGTTTATCCACTGTTAAGTTTGGATGGAAGATAGCATATCCTCCCAATTAAAAATTCCATTGCTACACGTTTTAACTGAGTTATCTTTCTTTTACGGCAAAAGATGTTAACTCTAAATTCTTGCCGCCGAAAAATTATTTTACCGTTTGAAAATAACAGTTAATTAACAAAATGAATGTCATAAAAATAAATATACTCAAAGAAACAAAATAGTTACATATTGCCGCCACTAGATGGAAACACTAGTATAGTGAAAATCAATAGCTGTCTATCAACGATGTGTTCTTTGTCGGTGTTTGCATGTATTGGTAATCATTTGAGAAACATTTAAATTTACTGAATAACTCACACACACGAGGCAAAATAGTATTCCTTTATAGCCAAAGTTATCGAAATAGGGATCATGAAAGAATAAGAATAAATATTTTCCTCGGAAAGAATTTTATTCCCTCTGATTCAAGACTACGAGCGCTATAGATTAATTTTGCCAATTCCCAGCTAAACAAATAGATCTTCCAAGTTTGTAGTGTAAGATTTAGCACAAAGGGAACGAGTTAAACAAAAATTAAAAAAAGAGGATTTTTCAGTGAAAGGACTGACAGATTATGAGCATAACTCGGAGTTGTGCAGGGTGCACAAACTTTTTACCCACTTTCTTTAAGTAAAATATCACTCCACCCCAATAAATTTTTTTTGGGTGGTATCGAAATTTCTTTTAAAAATTGGGGAAATGTTGACAAAAAATAAATAGAAAAAAAAAAGTAATTTTGACAAACTATTTTAAAAATCGATACAAATTTAGATTTTTGGTATATATTTACTTTGCATAACAACTAACAAAAAATGTCTTGCTAACCTTCTATACTTGCTTTTGAGAAATTTCGCGTGACTTCATATTTAAAAATTAATATATACAGTGGAATCTCCACAGATCGTTTTCCGAATCTTCGCTTTCCCGTATGTGTCGTTTACTCCATCCATTCCCGATTATAATCTTCCTTTGTTATGTTCCCGCATTTATCGTTTAGTGGAATATATCTCTTTAAAAGCGATAAATCGAGGTTCCACTGTATTTGTATTTCGTTCAGGTTAAAATTAAAAAATTTCGGGTAGTCTCCTCTAACGAAACAACCGCGGGTTATTAACGTAGGATTACTTATCGTTTGCTTACCTCCTTTCTTCTTTTTTTTTTTTTTTTGTTTTCCTGCCTTTTGGTACTTTTCTGCTTAACTGTTTACTGCTACTGGGTTTGGTGCGCTGCCAAAATTATAACTCGAGACGCAGGACAATTTTTTTCTTTCCGAAGGACCGTTATTGGGGAGCGTAATCCTACGTTAAAAGAGCATTATTTCAAAATTATGAGCTTCATATGGAAACACTGAAAATTATAAACTTCATTTATTTATACAGAACTAAAACAGAAAAAAAATAATGAGAAGGGTGAGAGTAGACCTCAAATAACATTTAATATTTGGTGAAATATTTGAGAGTGCTACTCTCGGATCATCTTTTTCCGGGATAAGTCTTGATCGTAGTTTGGTTTTCTATAGGTACTAATTTTAAAAACCCACTCACACAGATAGGTAGAATCGGATAGAAGAAATGTAAGTATAGCCTTGTGAGACAGGTTGACTCCTTATTTAACAATATATCTAATTTTTTATATAAAATATATAAATAATATTTGTTGTTACTTATGCCACTTGACCGACATCAACATCAGATCAAGTCCCGAAAGCTATGGGCGATGAAGGTGCGGCCCCTGTTTTTTGAATGGCACCACAAGGGTCGGAGTCCGACACCGCAGTTTTGCTGGCCATTTTATTATGGGGGCACCATATAGGCGGACCAGCATTACCCCCATGAGGGACGGCACGAACGGAGGCACTTTTAGTGGTGCGGCGGAAGGGATTCGATCCGAGCACCTTCAGCACCGAGAGCCAGCGCGTTGTACCACAAGGCCGTCACGCCTCTCCCGCCCCCCCTTTCACATTCATATCCTCATAATTTTAATATATGAGGGAATGATTTAAATTGTATGGGTAAGTTGGTTTGGAGCCCTGCGGTCAACTTTTTACTACACGAGGGCTAATTAGACCGGGACCTACAGATTAAAGCCGATTCCGAACGGCTACAAACATCCATGCCAACAGTGGGACTCGAACCCACAGGATCTGAACCGAATGTCAGCGCCCCAGCCATCACCTGGCAAAAAGTTGTAAGGGAATGATCTGCATCCATTTATATATGTACGAAACAATAAAATAAGAATAATCTAATGCAATAAAATACATATTAAAAACGCATAAGATTTTTAATTAGAGTAAGTAGGTTTAATCCTTTTTAATTTTTATTATTTTACTGAAGGAGTTAAAAATAAGCTTAAAAAATTATCGTATTAATTGAAATAAACATCAAATCTGCTAAATTTTAATCTTTTATTTTTTCAATTAAAATAGAAGTAAAAAAATTGATTATTTACTGAAAGTATAACAGTGCTAATTGTTTTTTTTCTGTTTTTTTTTAAAATTTATTTTTTAATTTTTTAAAAAGAATAATAAAACTACTATGGGGAAACTATCTAAGGAAGAATTAAGGCTGAAAAAGAAAGAGTATGATAGAATCAGAAGAGAGAAAAATAAATCAGATCCAGTGTTGCTAGCAAATTAAATGAAAAGGAGGGACTAAAATATTTTTAAAAATTGGGAAACGGAAAGTCAAACCAGTAAATAAGATGATGACACATGAATTACGTCAAAGAAGAAAATGGAAAAAAAAAATTCTAAAAATTTTCGACAGAAGAAAAGCAGTGAACAGGATATATCAGATACGCAACAGCCAACATGTAGCAAGAATTCAAATAATATTCCAGACACGTCCCAAGCTACAGTTGGACGTCGCAGAATTTTCAGGAAAAGATCAAAGACTGTTCGAGAATTAAATGAAACTAAACGTCAACTTTCGATTCAAAAGGCTCGAGCTGATGCTGATAGGTATAAGAAATGATATCTATGAGTAGTGAGTAAAAGCAATGAAAACAGCGTATCTCCCCGTGGAAAGATAGATAAGTTTCTAAAAAAAGAAAATGCATCACCAGTTGTTGAAAAAGATTCATATTTGGCGAGGCTTTGCATTCACAATTAAAAGCAAATTTTAAAACATTTGGAAAAAGCTACAAATTAAGAAAAATTTTATAGTGCTGTAAGTGGGAAAATTTTTTTTAAATATTAAAGGTTGTTCTATGACAAATCTTTTTTAAGGCACAAAGGATTCTTTCGACCATATAAAACCTTCATCATAGTAAAATAAAAAAAATTATAAATGACATACAGGAAATTTTTTGAAAGAGATGATGTTTCAAGAATGTGTCCTGGAAAAAAAGATTGCATTTCCAGAAACGAAAGTAAAGAAACAAAAGAGTTCTAAATGACACAGTTCAAAATCTGCATAAAAAAATAGTGAATTTTGTCAACTACAAGATTAATTATGCAACGTTTTGTCGATTATGACCATTTTGGGTCCCCAAAACCAAAGGTTACTGATAGAGAAACTTGCAAATGTACAGGCCCGGACTGGCTACTTTGGGGACTCTCGGCTGGAGACTGAGGAGGGGCCCCTTACCAAGTAGGGGGGGGGGGGTTTCCGAGGGTCCTCCCCCGGACAATTTTTGAAAATCACATGCCTGAAAACCACATTTTTTGCTATTTTGGCACTTAGAAAGTATTTGAGTAAAGGCAGGATCTTTATCAAAAGTTAAGCTGTTCTATTATAGTTTACTTAAGTTTGCGATACATTTTTATATTATTTTTATTATATCTAATCTTATTACACACGAGAAAAAAATAGTAATCAATTACAAGTGGTTTATTACTTGAAAATGAGAAGCGATGAATGCGAAGGAGCATTCATCAATGCAGTCTTCAGTTTATGAAAAGAAGACTCGTGTACATCTGACCAAGGTATAATGTCAGGAACCAACCTTCTTCGTTAATTCCGTAAGTGGAAAGGCTAACTCTGCATAATTAGGAATGTACTCATGGTAGTAATTACATAGTCCCAGCATACTACGAAGTTCTTTCTTTGTCTTGGGTCTAGGCAATTGTTCTATGGCTTTAACTTTATCCGGATCTGTTCTGTGTTTGCCCGATCCAATTATATGACCTAAGTATTTGATTTCGGGTCTAGCGAAAGCACATTTTTTTTACATTCATCGTCAAATTTAACTCAAAGTTTAGTAAGCACAGTATCTAAATGTATCAAGTGAGTTTTCCAGTCCGTAGAGAAAATCGCAATGTCATCGATATATGCTCGGTAATCGCAATGTCTCGGTATGAGGAAAGAACTATATTCATAACTCTCTGCAAAGTCGCAGATGCGTTCTTCAATCCGAAACTCATGACTTTAAATCTGTATTGTTGTCTATGGGTCTTGAATGCTGTCATTTTTTTTACTTTCTGGGTCCATCGGAATAGCCTAATGTCCCTTTAATAAATCTAACGTAGTTATCACGTTGGCTTTACCAATAGAATGAATTAAATCAGCTGTCTCTTCCATGGGAAAATCATCTGTTATCGTTGCTATATTCAAGGCTCTAAAATTGACACATAAGCGCATTCCTCCATCCTTTTTGCTAACACACACAACCGGGTATGCTATCTCATCAACGCTTTCTTCAATCAAATCTAAGGCTAGGAGCTCTTTAACTTGTTCGTCTACCTTCGGCTTTAGTGATTCGGGAATTCTATATACAAAAGGTTTCTTCCTTTCTTCGTTCGGTTTCAAGCGAATTTTATGTGCTCCCACTTTCGCAATTTTCACATTTCCCGTAAACAACATCTGATGTTTACGCAGTAAAGTCAACAATTCTCCAATCTGCATTTTATTTAAATGTGCGCATTCAAACTGTTTTAAAATGTCTTCAATATTTACATTAGGCAAATTAGGTGTTGGATGGATTTCTCTAAATTCTTCCTCATTTTCAAATACTACACCTACAGCTTGAACTCTGGGATGGTACTGCCTTATTTTGTTCACATGCACATGCCTTACTTTCCCATCCTCAAGTTTTACTTTATAAGAATGTGGATTACATCTTTCAATAATCTCGCCTGGTCCTGTCCACCTAGCATATAATTTATTTACAGAGTCAGGAATTAAAAGATACACCTGCTCTCCTATACTAAATTCTTTCATCCGTGTACGTCGATTAAAATAATTTGCGTAAGCTTTCTGTTTGTCAGCTGCAGAAAAGGAAGCATGCTCAGCTGCTTTTTCCGAGTTAATTTTTAGGTCTTGCAAATATTCTGCAACAGTTTTGTTTAGTCCTAACGGAATGGGTATCTCCCCTGCCCAACTCGATTTTAATACTGCTAACGGACCACGGGCTTCTCTGCCATACATCAATTTAAGGCGACAATGGACCATGAAAAACTTTTTTTTTTATTTACAGTGGATTGCCAAATTATTAGGGACACCACGCAATTTCGGAAATTTCGACATTTAAATGTATTTTATTACCAAAACTAATTATTCCCATGTAATTTCTCATTTGTTATGTATTGCTGGCAACATTAGAAATACTTTTTACAAAGTGGCAACACTTGCGTGCATTATTCACGAGCAGGTGAAAGCGTGTGCTCGACTGTGGGTAATTCGTGCCGGTTCAACAGAAAAATCAGAAATGTAAGTTGTGCTCACTGTTGTATTATTTTTTAAAGTTTTGTTTAATATTGTATTATTTTTGTAAGTTTTGTTTAATATTGTATTATTTTTGTAAGTTTTGTTTAATATTGTATTATTTTTGTAAGTTTTGTTTAATATTGTATTAATTTGTTGTTTTTCAGTCAATATTTTTGTTTTTTATGCTTTAATCCTTAAAAATGTCACTGTTGGATTTTTCAGCATGGGAAAAGCTTCAGACATTTCCCCGAGTAAATGTACTGAAATAAAGACACTTCTGTTAAACGCAACACATTACCAAAGACAGATAGCATCGATTGCCGGTGTTTCTAAATCATTGGTTAACGGGATTATGAAAAAAATTGACAATAATGTGAAATTGGAAGCGGGCCGTATAGGGAAAAGTGGAAGAAAACGCATTACCACCGGTCGTAGTGACCGCAAGATAAGGGATGCCTGTCTCGAAAATCGGAAACAGAGTGTGTCTCGTCTAACCACTATGATCAATGACGAAGGGACCAAAGTCTCCAAAAGGACAGTCCAAAGGAGATTGGCTGAATGGAACCTGATGGGCCATCGCCCAACCAAAAAACCCCGTCTGACTGAAACAATGAAGAAAAAGCGACTGTAATGGGCTCGAGAACACAAGAATATGACGGTTGAGGACTGGAGTCGATAAAATATGATTTATTATTGTGTAATATGCCTGAACAAAGAGTTTTTGATGCATACTTTAGTATTTTATAGGTCTGCTTCTCCGATGAGTCAACTCTCCAAATTTTGACTGATAAAAACGCATTTGTGCGACGTCGCTCCGGAGAGAAATTTCATCCTGAGTTCATAGTGGAGAGTATAAAACACCCATTAAGCATTATGGTGGGGTCTGTGATATCAGCGAAAGGAATGGGGTGCCTATACATAGTCCAGGGGACAACGAGGCAAGACCAGTACAAGCAAGTCCTGGAAATTCGCCTGTTGCCTCAAGTCGATAAATGGTTCCCTGATGATGAGAAGAACGTATTTATGCACGACGCAGCCCCCTGCCATAAAGCCAGAAGTGTAACAGCCTTTCTGGCTCAAAATAATGTCAGAGTTTTGCCCTGGCCAGGCAATTCACCTGATTTGAACCCGATCGAAAACATGTGGGAGCTGACAAAAAGGAAAATAGCGACGGACCTGATCACTAACAAGCGACAACTCATCGAAAAGCTGGTACACGTATGGAATCATTGTCCAGAACTAAAAGAAAATGCAAAAACAGGCATTGAGAGCATGCCTCGACGTCTCGAAGCCGTAATTTCGGCAAAGGGTGGCATTACAAAATATTAAGCGTTTTACCAAATTTTTTTCCAAATGACTGTATAAGATAAAATAAATATATATTAATAACAAATATGCTCTTTTCATGTTTTAAATGAAACACTCTATGCAACTAAACTAAATTACATTATCTCTAACCCTCAATTTGTAATCATTTTTGCAAATAACAATAGAATTGCCTAATTTTCAAGGCGTCCCTAATAATTTGGCAACCAACCCACTGTATTAACCAATTGCTATGAAATTTTGTATACTTATACAGTGTTATTTAGAGATGGAAATTCTAAATTTAAAAAAATAATCAGAATGTAATTAATTAAGATATTAATTAAAATCAGTTTGTTAATTACTCTATTTAAAAATGCTCCATGCGCATTAATTTTTGTCTCATACCTAATTTTCTCTCTTAAGCAAGCTTTATATAGTTATAATAAAAGTTAGTAGCAATATTTGATTTACAGTCATACACTGGTGTAAGAAATTAAGATAATTTGCAGACTTGGTCGATTATCTCTAGAACTACTGTTCCGATTTTAATGAAATTTGATATGTACATACATTGATACAATACAAAACAAATGACCATTCAATAATTGTAATACACACGCATGATCGTGCGTAACACTCGTTGGAGTCGGAAGGTATGAAACAGCGGTTGCAGAATAAACAAAAAAATGGGTTAATAGGGGGTATGGTCCCCTCTTACAGATATACAGGTCTCGCAGCGTGATTTCATACTTGAAATAAGGCAGTTTATCATTTCCTGTGGCAATTGGTCCCACTCGTTCAGCAACGCTGTTTTCATTTCCTGGATGGTTCTCGGAGAGGGGGGGGGGGTGTTTCGAGTTGCAATTGCCCTCCCCAGAGCGTCCCAGACATGCTCTATAGGGTTAAGGTCTGGAGATCTGGCTAGCCAATCCATCCGGCAAATATCCTCACTCTCTAGAAATTCGTCGACCAGAAGAGCTCTATGTGGCCTCGCGTTATCGTCCATTTAAATGAACCCAGGGCCAACTGCACCCCTGAAAAGGCGAACATAGGGCTCCAAGACCTCGTCCCTATACCTAACACCAGTCACAGTGCCTCTTTCAAAGACATGGAGAGGTGTGCGGCCATCCAACATGATGCCTGCCCAGACCATTAAACCTCCTCCGCCATAATGGTCGATTTCGAGGACATTGGAGGGTAGGTAGCGGTCCCTGGTTCTCTCCATATGAACGTACGGCGAGAATCGGTGTTTAGGCTGAACCGGAACTCATCAGTGAAGAGAACGGTCGCCCATTGATCCATACTCCAATCTCTATGCTCTCTGCACCATGATAAACGGATTCTCCTGTTCGTAGAAGTGAGCGGGACGCAAACAGCAGGTCTTCTTGCAAACAACCCTCTCTCATGAAGTCTTTTGGAAACAGTCACCCTTGATACACAGGTTCCTGTGGCTGTATACAAGTCACGAGAGAGCTGAGAAGCTGTAGCACTCTTATTACGCCTCGCTATAATCGACAAATGGCGATCTTCTCTGGCCGTCGTGGCTCTTGGACGACCTTGCCCAGGCTTTCTCTCGATGGATCCGGTATTCTAGAACTGTTTCCATAAGTTACACACGACGCTGGGAGTTAAATTGAACTCTTTACAAATTTGGACTTGAGATTGGCCTCCTTCTAGCCTCCCCACAAATCGCCACCTCATTCCATCATCTAAACGTTGGTCGTTACTCATTTTTACTGTTACAATTTGAAATTAACCCATTGCTGCAAAATAACACCATCTACTAACCCATTTTTTTGTTTATTCTGCAACCGCTGTTTCATACCTTCCGACTCCAACGAGTGTTACGCATGATCATGCGTGTGTATTACAATTATTGAATGGTTATTTGTTTTGTATTGTATCAATGTATGTACATATCGAATTTCATTAAAATCGGTACAGTAGTTCTAGAGATAATCGACCAAGTCTGCAAATTATCTTAATTTCTTATAGCCCAGTCAAAATAGGTTTTATGGCTAAAAAAAATATGAAAGTTTTGAAAATTGGTGGAGATGTTTGTTTAGGCATGCTAATGAACATACTAAAAGTCCCCACCGATCAGACTTGAGCTTTCGCCGCCATCTTGGAAAATGTGGACACATTTTTGGTTTTTTGGAAATAACTTTAAAAATATTGATTTTATAAAAAATAATTAAATGCAAAAATTAAAGAGCATTAAATTATGAACAAAAATCATTCATAACATTCTTTTATATGTCTAACAGGAACAAAGATAATTGACTTTGAAAAGAGCGCACTATCACACCTGTGACGCGCAAGCGCGGTTCGCCATCGCGGTGGGGGGAAATACCCGCGCATGTGCATACCATAATTAGCCAAATTAGTTTTACACTAAATGGGAAGGTTTTTTGTATTTTTTCAAATAACTAGGGAAATATTAACTTTATGTAAAAAAAGTTTATTTCAAAAATTAAAAAACATTAAATTATGTACAAAAACGGTTTTATACATATTTGTCGTAAACCTAACAGGAACGAAGATATTGACTATAAAATGCGCGTTGATAATGGAGGTAGCTTTAAAGTCTCGTTGCAGGCACTCTTCTTTGAATATCTAACCTCTCCCACATTTCGGCATTCTTTAAACACAAGAAAATAGACAATGTTTTTGGTTATGTAGA
The DNA here is from genome assembly GCA_907164885.2 of Dolomedes plantarius. Taxonomy (NCBI): domain Eukaryota; kingdom Metazoa; phylum Arthropoda; class Arachnida; order Araneae; family Dolomedidae; genus Dolomedes; species Dolomedes plantarius. Next base: position 125,784,493 of record OU015493.1, on the reverse strand, counting down.
TAATTAATCATTATTAATTTTATACATGAATGTAGTAAACTTGGGGGTATTCACTATCAGATTTCCTTTGCGAAAAATTGTTCAAGCGTACCTACTTCAGGATTTACGTGCTTTTTTCGGTACGGGATTCTCCCCTTCGTCAGGCATGTATAGATCGTCTATGGATCCGCTAGCATCGGCCCATTCATCAACTTCTTTCATTCGATCGTCATCATCAACAGGGGTGATGCCATTCTGACATACCCCATTGCAATTATTGCAGGCCGTTGTGCAGTTGATGCCTGCTTTCCGACATCCGCATCTTACTCCATTGTCAGTCTTACAGTTGCAAAACACCATGTTTAAAACGGAATCGGGAGCTACTGCATCCATAGTTGTGATGGGCACAAGAATTTTCTCTTGACGCTTCCAGCCCCACAGGCAGTTGGGCCTTTCTTTTTCAGGTGCTCCAAAGTCTTCCTCATTTTAATTTCAATGGCTCGTATTTGAGTGTCTGCGTTTAAGGTTTCTTGCGATGGTAGTTCAGTAGCAAAATCTCGAAACAACTCACGGAGATTTTTACAATCCAAATCCGATATGTCCATGCCGTCAAAAATTATTTTTGCTAAAGCTGTTTGGGTCAATAAATGAGCTCGGACTGCCCTAGCATATGCATGGCCAGGCAACATTTTTTCTACTGACGTAGGTGCATAAATCAAAGTTAGTATTTCTTTCAACCCACTTCCAGCCATTATGTACCCAATGCAGCCTAAGAATGACATTAAAAGATGGAATCCAAGCCTCACAATACAACTTGATAATAATGGATTGGATGTTGCTGCGACTATCTCTCGAGCTTTAATATACAGTGGTTGGTCAAACGTGAGTATGCAAGACTTTTGGTGCATTTTAACACACTGCTGGGCAGCAAATTTCAGCTCAGGGAAAATGGTGTCATACTTGCTTCGTGGTAAATTAACAAAAGGAAGGGGTATTACTTTGGTCTTTTCACAAGGCTGGTTTCTGGTTATATAATGGAAAAATCCTTTCCATTCAGGTATCTGTGGAAGACCTAACCACTTAGCACACATTCAGGAGATATTAGATGGTTTAGGCAGTGGTAAATCTTCCGCTGAAGGATTTAAGACATTCAAATCTTTGATAGTAATTGTTTGTAACCCAGGCCCTCGAAAATTTTCAAACGTTTCTAGAGGAATGATTCCCATTTTGCCTACGGTCGATGCGGATGTAAGTTCGGTTAATTTTTTTATCTTCGTCCCGGGTTCCACTGCTGACGCTGGAGTAAAACAAGCAATGCCCCCCATGCTATGAAACGTATTCAGGCCATCGATTGTCGACACATTGAAATCTGCATTGTCAAATACGAATTGGCAGAATGATCCCTCGCGCATTTGGGGTTGCGGATGATTTATGGCTGACATCTCAAGTGTTTGGGCTTCATAGTAAGAAGAACAAAATCCCAAATTCGAGAGCATTGTTATTAAATTCTTGGAACAGAACTTTTTGTACACAAATAAATCAAGACCATTGAGAAGAGGAGACATAAATGATCGTGACCTTAGCGCTGATATAATGACGTGAGCTATTGAAGTGACTTTTTTTCCGCCTTTTTTTTAATAATCAAGTGCTCCAAAAATGATTTTGGGCTTTCTGGAATTCCCTTGTTCACATCTCTGAAAAAATTATCACTTGGAGGGTAGCAATGAGTGTCATAAACTGGTGTCTGGATATCTTCTTTTATTATGGCTGCAGCAGTTTGTACTATTCGTAGACGCTCCTCACGATCATTTCGTATCCTTTTGTCGTACCAAGAGTCTGATAAGACTTTCATTCCAGTATTACGTAAACATATGACAGTTACTTTTTTGGAGTTTGAAGCAAAAATAATGCCATCCCCGTATTTTTGTTTCAACTTATTTCTCAAAGTGATGTCGTCTGGAACTAGCCCTGTAATTTGAGATTTGAGTTCAGGTAGTGAGAATTGACAGTCGTCATTATTATCAAGGAAGAAGGATATTGCGTCTACAGCTGCTGAGGCGTAATCCGACTCAGGCCGCCCTCTCTTTCTGATTGGTGCAGTGTGTAGAAAAAAAGTCATGAAGTAATCTTGGTGATAAATCGCATCAGCTGCAACTAAATCAGCAACGTTTATTATACGACACTGAACTTCCTCTCCCCACTGGTCATGTCTATTCTCTGCAGCTTCAAAAACTTTGTGTTTCATTTCGATACTCCTAACTTCATATATAGTTCTTCGCCTGTCAGTTGGTTTTTTCTTTTGTCTTGCTTTGAATTCTTCGTCTATCACTGCCGTACAAAAGAAACATTTTGTTCGAAAATCGAACTGAGGCAAAAAAGACCGTAAACTTACCGCGCGCTCTTCACTTTGGGATGTTGACGCGATTTCTGCATTTCTTTTTGAATCAACTTTTATATTTCCTGGTCTGGTGTAATTTATCCGACACAACGAATGAACCGAAACAGATTTTAAATGTTCCAACTGTTCATGCTTATTGTCTTTTCTTTGGACATTAGCTCTCTTTAAAGCGTCGATCCCCTTTTCTCCTACATTCACGAAATCATCATTTGACATTAATTTTTTACTTATAAAACATAGTTCCGTATCAGCCATTGTTCACAGACGTACACGGAACGGTGACTAACTATTAACTGGCTAGGAAAATACTAGGGTAAGACCGATTTGGCGCCTTACGGTATACACTTGCACGTGTCTTCCAGCCATCGCGATGGGCACCCACGCATGCGCGTCCCTGGTGTAATAGTGCGCTCTTTCCAAAGTCAATTATCTTTGGTCGTGTTAGACTTAAAAAAATATAATATATGTTTTTGTGCATTGTTTTTTGTAGAAGCTACCTCCATTATCAACGCGCATTTTATAGTCAATATCTTCGTTCCTGTTAGGTTTACGACAAAAATGTATAAAATCGTTTTTGTACATAATTTAATGTTTTTTAATTTTTGAAATAAACTTTTTTTACGTAAAGTTAATATTTCCCTAGTTATTTGAAAAAATACAAAAAACCTTCTCATTTAGTTTAAAACTAATTTGGCTAATTATGGTATGCACATGCGCGGGTATCTCCCCCCACCGCGATGGGGAACTGCGCTTGCGCGTCTCAGGTGTGATAGTGCGCTCTTTTCAAAGTCAATTATCTTTGTTCCTGTTAGACATATAAAAAAATGTTATGAATTATTTTGTTCATAATTTAATGCTCTTTAATTTTTGTATTTAATTATTTTTTATAAAATCAATATTTTTAAAGATATTTCCAAAAAACAAAAAAAGTGTACACATTTTACAATATGGCGGCGAAAGTTCAAGTCTGATCGGTGGGGACTTTTAGTATGTTCATTAGCATGCCTAAACAAACATCTCCACCAAATTTCAAAACTTTCATATTTTTTTTAGCCATTCGTCAAAATCGGGTCTATTTTGACTGGGGTATTATACCAGTGTATTTATAAAAACTAGAAAAGAAATCGATAAAAATAGGTCATTTTATGCAAAATTTTATCAAAAAAATTTTTTTATTGTAAAAATTTTAAGTTGTTGTAAAATAGTATAATGAATTGAGTACTAAGTTTTATTCTAACAGATATAAATAATCATTTTATGAAATTTTATGAAAATTCAAGAAAAATTATGACGCATGGAACATTTTGAACTTACCGTAACGACATGAAAACTTGTTTTGAGAAAATGGCATTTAAAGTTTTAATTTGATTAACATTGCCATTGTTTACGTTTGAAAAAAATACTTATACCTCGGTTAATAATGATCGGATCAACATAATTTTTTTTAAAATTTACAACTGATGAGTTTCAGAATCATTTTCTGAAAGAAAAAAAATCGTTTTGGGGACATATTTTTGGTCAATCTGAAGGTCTATTGTCGCCTTAAATGGAGAAACCCCTGTCGTGCAGTTGGGTACTTCTCTGTAGGCAAATTACAAAAAGGGTATATGCTTATCCCAATTCGATGGGTGCTTCTAATTATGTGATGCATCATGTCTTTGATAACTTGGTTATACCGCTCAACCAGTCCATTACTAGCTACGTATTCGGGCGTGGAAAATCTAGGATGCGAGCCCAAACGTTTGAGAAATTCCTGGGTCAATTGAGATATAAAGTTCGTGCCCTGATCACTGGCCATAACATTAGGAATTCCTGTTCTAGAAAATATCTCTAATAAAGCATCACACCTTTCTTTCGCAGTTTTAGACCGTAATGACACTGCTTCCGGCCATCTTGAATGCTGGTCCTGTAAACATATAATATATTTATGCTTTCGAGCAGATGGTGGTTCTATATGCCCAATTATGTCTACATTGACTACCTTAAACGGTAAATTTGGCCTTACCACGGGTGAAATAGGAATTTTATCACTTGCCCTCTCAGGTTTTCTTAACTCACAGTTCTCACAAGTTTTTATGAAATCTGCAATGTCTTGAGTCATGTTAGGCCAAAAGAAGCTTAATCTGATTCTATCTCTCGTCTTTTTCAAACCCATGTGACTTCCGAATATAGATTCGTCTGCTAATTTTAATACTTGAAAACGTCTCCCCTTTGGCAACACTAATTGCGAAGCAGCTTCTCCTACGACCTTATCTTTGTGATAAATCAAATCGTCAATCATAAAAAAATTCCCTTTCCACATTTTACATCTTTTCTTTCTTTCTGCATCGTTTCACATTTAATTTGTTCTAATTTCAATTTCGCAGCTTCCGAAAGTTGAGTCTCCATATCACCCTTTTGACTCCCCAGTTCTTTGTCTTCTTTATTTGTTTCTGTTTTCCCTACGCTTTGTTTCTTGGTCTCACTTTCCACCACATAAATATTCAGCTTATCTTCGGCATTCGAACTTTCCCCGACGGGGGTAATAGCCGGCGCTGTTTCTCCCTGCTCTTTTTGGGACACATTCCCCGTTTGACATTCAACCCTCTTGAACCCATAAATTTCATCGGCTTCAGTATCCCTCTCCGTAATCGTGCTTTCAGTTCCCAGAAGCTCATACACATATGGGGGTAGCAGGCATTCAGCGGCCAGTTTCTCCGTGGAGGCCGCTACTATTGATATTGGATACGTCATCTGGCTGCAGATTTCATCAGCCAGTGAAATCTGTATAGTATGTAACTTCGCCTCTACTCTTTCGTTAAACATGGACATCAAAACAATTTTGCCATGTGACGCTTCGTTACTAAGCAGAATATGTTTCTCTTTTAACACGGTGATCTGTGTAGCACTGTCTAATACAGCGGGAATCTTTTTACCACCGATTACAATGCTTACATATTTCAAAGCTTGAATATCAGGTTTAGGAGTGAAATATGGGGAGGCAACTTCCGCTACTTTCTTCGTATTCCAGCGCTTTCTTCGGTTGATTTGCTGGTCGGTTTTTTACTCTGCTGGGTTGTAAACTTTTGAGGTTGTTTCGAACAGCTTTTAGCCAAATGTTCGGTGGATGAACACACAAAACAATGTTTAATTGGTCTCGTTCTATAATTGTAACTCCGGTCTTCATAATTTCGTAATGGTGGGGGAATATATTTGTCACTTCTTTCCTTATTCATCCCCTTTTGGTAGGTAGTTAGTTTCAAGTTTCATTAACGATTTCCCTTTAGACATAAAATACAAGTCGCATTCTTTGGCTAATTGTAAAGGCAAAAAAAATTATTCCCCTTGTCATATGCTTATGTGAGCGGCTGTCTCTGGATCTAACGTTTCTATTAGTTTATCTGCTATAATCAGTTCCTTAAGGGTTTCAAAAGTATTCACTCTTCTTAATTTGCAATAATATTTTAATGAAGTCGTTAATCTTGAAACGAATTGAATGTGGGTTTCATTTGAATTTCCTTTTGCTTTACGGGAATTTTCTAAACACTTTTGAGGCGTTGGCTCATACTCTCGAAGAACAATTAATTTAAGATTTTCGCAATCATTCAATTCTTCATGTTTAACATAAACTAATAAATTAGAGGCTTTTTCTCCTAGTAAATTTAATAAAATTTCTGCCTTCAGGTCCTCTGGTACCTTTTTGGTTAGGAATGCGCGTTCTAACGAATCAAAAAATACACCCCAATTTTCAGGTCTCGTTGGTATAGCTAATGTTAAAGTACGAATACTTTTGATTAAACTTTCTACACTAGTCCCACCTTCAGAAGTTACTCTGGTTTCTGTCTCATCTGCATTTCTTTCCTCGGGCTGAATTCTAGAGAGCTCTAATTCATATTTTCTCTCGTTTTCTAATTTTTCTTCTTCCTCCCTAATTTGTCTCTGTTATAAAATATCCTCTGCTAATCCTCTTACAAACTCGGGATCTTTCTTGAATTCCTCGGATTCAATAATACTATTTTTAAGATCGAAAATTCTGGCATCGGGGATAATTTCTGCCCCAATTTCTTCGCAAAGAAGTTTAAAGTCATCTTTCTTAAACCCTTTAAACATTTTCTTAACTTAACTTCAAATGTTCATTAACTTATAAAAATTTGAATCTTCTTACCTGTCTTTTCCTAGTCATCTACAGGTAATTCACTATTATCCAGGTATTGCACCTAGGCACACTCCTACGATAAGCACAGTCCTACGATACAGTCCTACGATAAACACTACCTCATCCCTTGAACATGCCAATGCTGGCGACTGCGACAGTGTGGCGTATTCACACTACACCGAGGTTCTTTCTCTGGCATAGGGACAATGAGGTAGATAAAACTAGTCATCTAAAAGACACAAACAAACATTTATTATCAATTTAACAGAAAGTTACAACCAAAACTCTGAGCACGAGGTGGGCAAGCCTATTGCATCTTGCCAGACCCCGACTCCTACTACTGATTCCTCCCGACGATCCCTTCACCCCCTTGGGTTCAACGCCCCCGCAGCCAATCCTCTGATTGGTAGAGGGGGGGGGAGGAATCACAGGGTACAACACTTCTACAAACATTACACTACACCAACCATGTATTATTAAGTTTTGTAAAGGAGATATTTTTTACAATTGCTCCAGGAAGCAAAAGCCGTAGTTTTTATGAAGGGTATCATACATACACCATCTTTTTTGTTCTTTTGTTTAATAAATGGGCTTTATGAATAAGTCACGTTTGTTTTGTTTCTGAACCTTTATTTGCCGGAGCTGGCATTATCCTTAATTTATGGACATTAGTGTAAATAAGATCTTCGTTTTTCTTTTTGAACTGATCTAACAGCCTTTCATATTGTTAGCTCCCTCAAATGAACACGCAATAATATTTGATATTGCAATTCCACACTTGGCTAATTTTGATTGTATAAGTTCGTACAAAGCAAGTCTACTTGAATCATCAACTATTATTAGTTTTAAAAGTCTTTCATATATCTTTCCTTGACCGACATAACAGACGCAAATTTCCAACTGGTCCGTAATAGCTACATCTTCGGTACTATCTACCATCACGCTGTATATTATGCTAGTGTGAAGGTCTTTCAAAATAATATTATGGCCCATCGAACAAATTACTTTGGTTAGCTCGTTGATAAAAAATTTTGACAAAAATGTCAACAGAGAGCCTTGTCCAATCGGTCCTTTAGTTAACTTTCCTGTAGTTTTTCTTTTGTTAATTATTTCCATTCTGTGCTTTTTGCTGTCTTCAATACACTTTCTGACATGATTTTGTAAAATCACATCATAATTTGCAACCCACCTGACCAGTTCAAGAAAATTACCATGATTTTCTATAGAGTCCAGTGTATAAGCCCCTTCTGCTTCATAGCCTCTGTATGCAATGTCTTGCCTACAAATAAAAAAACTATATCAATTTAACGTTGAACAACCAATCTTCTGGTGTGAATTTCTCTTTCTCGCTGTTTGTTTTGGTTACCAGTCAGAAGAGTTGAAATATCATGACCCTTTTTGGCTTTGAAAAGCTGCCTTAGCCGCGAGTTCCTGATAACGAGAATCTTCATGAATCTCAACGGTTTTATAAATCTGTACGTCACAGGTAAACCATCATAAGTGCATTTTCTTCATTTTCGGTATTTTTATTGTAAGTGACTCGTTTTGGATGGAGCTTCTTTGAGGAAAACTGCCCTATATGCAAAACAAAATGGTGGGGGAAATATAGACTTATAAACTATCGCATATGTAAGTCATGATGAGAGGTAAACCATCACAAATGGGGAAATTCACAGAAAAAAAAATTCACTTATGATGGTTTACTTCTGACCTAGAGAATATGCTTAGGAGAAACGTCATGCCCGGTATTAAATGAGAAATGTCTATTATCTTTACCTCCAAGGGCAGCAGGAGCAGTACACTTTGTTAATCCGAATCGAATATGATAACCATTTTCTATGAATTTTTTCAGCATTCGGCAAAAGTCGGTAATAAAGTTTTGAAGAGTCGATTGGCAGTTTAGTTGCTTTTCCTTCACTAACTTGGATAGGGTGCTTCTCCATAAAAGCTTTTTTAATTCCGATAGGGTCATTTTCGTTGGGGCAGATGAAATATCCAAGCTGGTGTGTAACTGCATCAGGTGTCTTTTAGTGGGTTTCGTCATCATCATTTTCTGTGTCAGAGTTTGAATAAGTTCTGATTAGATCAGATTTGATGCGCTAAAAATATATTCCAATAAAAAAAGAGCTAGGATGTTTAGTTAGGAAGTTATGAGTCAATAACCAACTTGTTTCGAGCGGCTCCAACCGAATCAACTCTCCGGATATAAGCTGCCATGTCGGATCGAGGGGCCAGTCGTATTTACCACTCACAAAATTAAATTTTTAATTTACCAAATTTTAGCTAGCATTTTTTAAAATCCCGTCCGGATTAACCGGATGTCCGGACATACGGGGTCCGGATTAGGGGTACTCTACTGTACTTATGAGCTAATAAACTAATTCCAACTTTCTTACCTGTATTTGATGTATCATCGTGAGTCAAAGGCTGACTTTGCGACTGAGAAGGGGAACTAGTTAACCAAGTCTTTAAACTTTTGGAACTTTTTTACAACGTCTAAAGATTTTCTCTTCTTTTCTTTCCTTTTCCTAGCGCCACTTTGATACACACGTTTCATGTTGACACAACTGTCTAGTGCACTAACAACAACATACACTGACTGAGAGGTGTAGTGGTAGGATGAAAACCTCCAAACTGTTTGAAACAACTGTTTTTCACTAAACAACGAGCAAACTGCTTTTCTGCACACAACACTTGGAACTGTTTGATCTGGGGATCAGACTGCCTGTTCTCTAATCTCAACTGTTCTAAGGTCACAACACATCTTAACATAAAAGAAGAAATGTAATGTTTTAACTGTTTTTACCTTTTCTCCCCTTCTCGATCCGGACTCAAGAATGCTCTGGACTCTCGTTCTTGAGCGGAAATAACTGTCCAGGACAAAGGGACCAACAACTTACTCTTCTCTCAAACAATAAAATTGCCCATTTATTTCAATTAAGACTGATTTTAGATCCAAATAAGAACTGGAGTGATTTAACATATATTTAAAATTATGGAAACTTTTAAATATTTGTATAATGTGTCGGGAATCCAGGTAAAACACTTCAACAAAACACGCTTTCCGCTTTAATACAAAATATATAAAACTATTTTTATTTCTGAATTAAAACGTAAAAAAAAATATTGATTGGTTATAAATGTAATTTTTTAAATTTCTCATTTTTTCGTTCCGAGATTAAAAAGAAAAACTACACAATAAAATTAACTTATTTGTTTGTGTTTCTGTTAGAACAGAACAGAAAACAGACTAGATTGGGATACCGAGTCTGGACTTTTCGTCAATCTGTTTCTTTAAACAGTTTTTCCAAACAGTTGTTACAGTTCTGCAAACAGTTCGTTTGGATTTTGTTAAAACAGCTATGCGTCAGTCGCTTCCCTTCACCAGCGACACGTCCCCACATACCGGTGGCAATACTCGTACGTATGCAGACTGACTGTTCTGCCTTACTGCTGTGCGAAGAGTAAACATTTACTGACGTTTTAACAACAGCTTAAAATTGAATGTACACGCGTAAACTTCCTGGGAAAAAGTAAAATGACTCTAGTGCAACTAATTATAAAGTAGTGTAGTTAAAAAAGTACCTGAGTAATAAAAAAGACAAACCACTCCTTTTGGGGCCCCTTCGAAGTCCCGAGTATAAACCACTTTTTATAGGTCCCTTCGGGGCCCCCTTGGGTCGGGGGCCCTCGGCGATCGCCGACTAGCCGACCTAGCCAGTCTGGGTCTGCAAATGTATGTTGCATTCAAACATGGAAATGCTTATGTCATCAATGCATGAAGAAAACATTATGTATAAAACACCAAAAGATGTTGCTAAAGATATCTGTTGTAATAATGAAAGTGATGAATGTAAATGCCTATTAAGAAAATTTGTCATTTGTAAAGATAGTATAGTAAAATTTAACAGTTTTGATCCAGAAAAAGATGTGAAATACAAAAAGTGAATCTTGGAGAAAACTAATTATTCTTGCAAGGGTATATAAAAAAGTCTCGACAAAACCTGTAAAGAAGGAGATATAAACAACAGCATTAAATTTAGTAACTGAATTAAAAAAGGATATAAACCGTGTTTTGGTTCATCTTGGCAACATTAAACATCAGTATACAGCCATAGCAGATTTAAAGAAGAATCTACAACCTAATGCATTACTAATACATATAGACTTCAGTGAAAATTACAGTTGTAAGTATAATGAAGAAATTCAGTCAATATATTTTGGTAGAGCTCGTGAACAAATTTCATTGCACACATGTGTTCTTTACCAGAAAGAAAATGATTTGTTAAGATCGATTCTTTTTGCCATTGCAAGCAAATCACTCAGGCATGATACGTCGGCCATCTGGGCTCATCTACAGACCATTTCAAAATATATTTTTAAGAAACAGCATTCAATTAATACTGTTCATATGTTAAGTGATGGACCCTGTGCACAATACAGAAGCAAAAAAAAAGTTTCATTTAGTAAGGTATCGCACATAGTTGTTTCCTGGCATCCAAAACTTGACATGGAACTATACAGAGGAAGGCCATGGGAAAGGGGCACTTGATGGCTTAGGAGGAACTTTAAAACGTTCAGCAGATACAATTGTAGTTGAAGGTAAAGATGTTAACACATTTGAATCTTTAATCAAATTTTAAGGCAAGAATGTACAGGAATCCAGATATTTCCAATTGATGAAAGCATTATATGTAAAGCTGATAATATGTTAGCAAAAGATTTAGAACCATTTTTGGGCACATTAAAGATTCATCAGATTGTATATATGTTACCGTTAAAGTATGAAATCCGTTATTTTATAGAATACCTAGTTATTCCATGAAATAACTGATCGTGTCCGTTAAAGTGTAAAACTCTCTTGTATTTCATGGTTTAACTAGTTACTTCATAGAATAACGATCTGCAGCCCGTTAAAGTGTAAAATAATCTATATCATATATCTCGCACGACAAATACATTTACCTTCCACCTCTACTGTATTTATGAACTATTCCAGGCCATAGGGAGAGAACTTGTTTAGCGTGTTGGCGCCAGTTCATTCCGGTTAATTGATTGCTTGCACGTACAGTGCCGGCTGCTGTTCGTCAAATACTGTTTCCACGTATCAGGTATTGAGATACATTTATTTTTTTTAAGTTTTATAATTTAGTCATTTGTTATTACGTTAATTTAGTTTGCTTACGTTAAAGTGCAATTATTTTTAAGACCTTAAATTGCCTTGAACAATGAATTCTTTAAGTGATAACGAAAAAAAAGCTGCAATGAAAGAAAAGTTTGAATCTTTAATAAATAAGCTTGATGTGAAAGAAAACAGTTCTTTGCTCACCCGTGAAAAATTATTAAGTTTGATAGCTGATGTACAGAAATCTAAAACATCAGATAAGAAAGTGGCACTTGATTATTGGTTAATTCAACATTACGATGTCCTTGATGTTCAAGGAGTAGAAAAATTAATAGTCCCAGTAACAAATGCAACACCAGATGTAATGTTTTATTGCTCAAGTGATTCTTTGTTTGACATTTTGTACGAAACTCATTTATCTATTGGGCACGGTGGTAGAGACCGAATGATAAAAGAACTTAATCGTCGTTACAAAAATATTACGCAAAATGATATTAAGATTTTCCTGAATTTTTGTGAATCTTTTCAACAAAAACGCAAAGCGGGCAGAAAAGGTGTTGTTGTTAAGTCCATGATTTTTTCACATATGAATACAAGATGTCAGGTTGACCTCATAGATTTTCAATCACAACCTGATGGAAACTATAAATTTATTTTAGTTTATCAAGATCACCTTACAAAGTTCGTGGTTTTAAGACCTCTTCAAACAAAGAGAGCAGAAGAAGTTGCAGGACAGTTGCTTGATATATTCCTGTTGTTTGGAGCCCCATGTATATTGCAGTCGGACAATGGAAGAGAATTTTGTAACAAACTTATTGATGACTTAAAATTAACTTGGCCAGAGCTTAAGATCGTGCATGGCAAACCAAGACATAGCCAAAGCCAAGGCAGTGTTGAGAGAGCCAATCAGGACATAGAAAATATGTTGACGACTTGGATGCAAGACAACCAGTCAACTTCGTGGAGTAACGGGTTAAAATTTATCCAGTTTATGAAGAACAGAGCGTTCCATTCTGGTATTAAAAGGTCCCCCTACGAGGCTATGTTTGGTTGCGCAGCTAGAGTTGGACTGTCAACAACTGTCATTCCGAAGGAAGCACTTAATTCGTTGGTCGACGAAGATCAATTACAAAATACTTTGACTGCAATGAATGTTTCTTCTCAACCTGATAATGAAAAAGTAGTTGAGCAAACAGTATTAAATAATCCCATTACGAAAGTATGTGTTGTCTGTTTAAAAGAATGCAGTGAAGATTTAGTTTGCTTCAAATGTATGGAGCCTGTCCATATATCATGTTCGGAAGATTATGTTTCAGAAGATGAAGTTGAGCAGAAAATCTGCAAATTGTGTTTTAATGAACTTAATGTTCAAAGAGAAAGAGAAAAGTCTAAAAAATGTTTGGAAATTCAAGCGAAAAAGATGAAATTAATGTCGGATAAATCTCATTCTGAAGCCCCTGTGGGGTTTACCGTCCGTATCCCAGTGCCTGAAGTTGACAGAGGAAAAGGTGATGCCAAATCTATTTTAGCTATCATCATAAAAATAACCGAAGAAGGATTTTTCCAATTGGGCACAAGAAACGGCCGCATAAAACAATTATATTCCCGATCCCAGTTCAGTGTCTGCGAACAAAAATTAATTAAAATCGAAGAAGTACCGGATGTAGAAATATCGCTCCGGTCGGTTGCTACAGCTCAAAGTTTAGGTACTGGTCAGGGATTTAAAAAATGTTCGTGTAAAACCCAGTGTGTCAACAAAAAATGTTTTTGTTTTAGAAATAATGTTCTTTGTAATTCCAAGTGTCATCTTAGTAATCCTTGTTGTAACAAATGATTTTATGGTACGTTTCCATAAATACCATTTATACGCTGCATAAATTAGATAAATTGCTTCTTTTTCATTTTAATTGTCTATCATTAGTTTAATTTCATTTTAGATAAATTGTTTATTTTACACTTTAACTGTCTCTCATTAGTTAATTTATAGAATACCTAGTTATTTCATAGAATAACTAGTTAAAGTGTCAAATTAATAACATATTACACACTTTAACGGACACGATCAGTTATTTTATAGAATAACTAGGTATTCTATGAAATAACTGCATTATATACTTTAACGGTAACATATACATCAGTTCATACAGTACTGGATTTCCGTTCACTTTCTTGCTTTAAGTGCAAGATTTTTCGAATGCAGCAAAGAAAGATCAAAAGATTAAAAACTCTAAATACAAAGTCAATGAGTGGGTGATGGTAGATTATGATAAAACACTTTATCCTGGAAAGATCCTATCAGTAGACAGAGAAAATTTCAATATAAATGTCATGGTTTCAACAGGAAACAATAGATATACATGGCCCTCAACAAAGGATATTCATACTTACAGATACATAGATATAAAATATAAACTGCCTCAGCCTACACCTTGCAATAGCAGAGCAAGCCAATATAAATATCTTGATAAATAATTTTGCATGTGCCTATTTATGGCTGAAATTTTTACTGTAATTAAATAAACCACTATGAAAATAATATGTTTTGTTCTTGCCTACTAATAATTAGATCAAAACTTGTGTGGTACATGAAAATGGTCAATTTTAATAGTGACCTGTCATTCCCTCATACACAGCATCATTCCCTCATTTTTTATTTACCTGTTTTTATTAACTCGCTTTCTTGTGTGTTTGTCAAGTACAAATCTTGCAATCGATTTTTAACTAACTTCCCGACTAGCTAGACATTTGAAACTTTTAGAATAGCTCAGAACACGATGACAATGCATTCTTTTGATACTTTTAGCCATCTTTAAGCAGAATTGAATTCATTTTCAGTTAATTTTGTTTTGTAGACTGGTGCAGCCATCTATCGGCCGGGACGGGAACGAAAAGTTAACTTCCAATTAACTTCATTTTCTTTCAAGTTGATGGGATAATTCATCAAAAAATTTAAAAAAAGTATTTATTAATACATAGAATTGTCAAGTTTATATGATTAAACAGAAAATTTAAAAACATAGTACAGTGGTACCTAGGTTTACGAACTTACGAAAATCACGTCATATACAGGAACATCTCGGCGGGTTACTGGCACTTCTCCTAGACTCCTGAGGCAGTCGAGACTCTCTATCATCTGAGCTCTAAGGCAGGCCTCACACCGAAAAAGCAAATGTTTCAGACAGTCGCTCGCTGCTACCTCCACAAGCGTCAGCAATGCGACACATGAGATAAATGTCGAACACTGGAGCACATGCCGCACACTGGAGAAACGTACTTTTTGACACACGCATGCGCCGTACAAAGTAAACAAACGCGCTAGCGCAAGCATGATATCGCCATAAACGCCATATTCAATTGTGGAGAACACGATGTCTGGATGGCCTGAGCTCAGCGATTCGTCCTCGGACGAAGACTTTGATTTAATACTGATGCATCATTTGATTAAAAATAAAAACGAAAAAGACAGCGAATACATTGGGTGCATCCATTAAATTTGCAGCAACCTTCTCGGGGAACTTTCGCTACAACGAAAGATCTGAAAGACGATCCGTCGAAATTTCAATCCTTCTACCGCATGTTTCACTGGTTATATATCCACTAAATCCGATTTATCATCTAGTGAATTAATAAATGAAAACTCGCATAAATTTTTATTTATGTTAATTTAATACTAACAAATAAATGTAAAAAATTCAGATATCTACACTTAAATATATGAAATAACAAATTGTTGGAAAAATGTCTTGACTTATAAAATGGAGTAAAAATACAGGAAGTATGAAGTATGTATAACTATTGCTCACAATTCAGATTCAAAAATTACTCACCTTCTTAAAATTTAATTAATTACCACTAGTTAATTAAAGTGGTACTATAAAGTACCGCCAGTTTAAATTTTGTTCAGTTTTTAATTATAACTTTATTCAAACTTAACAGTTGCGAGTTTTTAATTAGGTAACTTAAAAATATTTTATATTTGAAATCAGTAAGTTTCACACGTAAAACACAAGTTTTTAATTCGTTAACTTAAAATATTTTACGTGTGAAACTTACTGATTTCAAATATAAAACATATCTTCCGTTGATATTAATAAGATTGATGAGTATGACTTTTGTACTCTACAGGGAGATTGATTCATGTTTTTCGGTATATATTATGTATTAATTTACACATGCTATTTCCCACATAGCAAAAAAGAGCCTATGCCACCACTTTTTTGATTTTCTGTCTGTCATAGATCATACGTGGCATATCCGATTTATCACCACCACCCATGTGTGCGTTACATTAAAAAAATTTAATCTGGAAATTTCAGATTCGATTGAATCAGAAACTTTTTTTTAGAACTTCTATGTCATAGTGTGTTGCAATAAAATCTTGATCAAAAAATGCGGTCTTTCATAATAGTATATCATACACTTATTGTAAATTTCTTTGACTTAATGAACTATATTTTTTTTACAAGCTACAGTTTAATTTGTGTACAATTTTTGGTTATGCCCCTTTATGCAAAAGATTTATTAGCAGCAAAAATGTCTAAAGCAAGTTTTAAAATAGATAGAAATGTTTACAAGGTCAAATTATCAGAAATAACACAATGTAACATTTTAGAAACAGTGGTATAATCCTGTACATTTATATAAATTATTATAATTTAAGAAATTTTAATATATATCCCAAATTCTCTACAAAAACCCATTTTTAGCAAAAACCAAGCGAGTTTTTGTTGTTGGGCCCCATCTGCCAACCCTGATTTGTACAGCGCAAAAGAAAAATAGCCAATTTTCTGTTCTATAACTAAGTCCCCGTTGTTTACAATGCTCATAGTACTGACGGTACTTATAAGTACCAGAAAGAAATTTGCTCGGTATACAACATATAAATGTCATACAGCTAAACAACTATGCTAAAAAATACTCTAAGATCATATTAAACATGGGAAAAAAATATTCACTTATCTTCAATAGTTTTAGAGTAGCTAAGATGTAAGTTTCAGAGAAAAATAATACGTCATAATTCGGAAAAAGCTTTTTTTAGGAATAGTTAAATACATAACAAATAACAGGTTCAATGAACTTTTTTTTACTCAGGCAAAAAATGAAAAGAAGAGTAAACTCAATAAATTTTTATTTGCTTTCCTTATTTTCATTGGATACGATTTCTACTGCCTCCAATACTTTTTTTTTGAATGATAAACTTTGTTTTGAATCGAATTCATTGAGATGTGGCAGCAAAGACTTAAAAAAATTCATGTAAGGATTTTCAGCATCATTTCTTTTTTTCGGCTGATCCTTATCAAGCTTTGCTCGCAAATATCTTGTGGCCACATCCTCAAAATTTTCTTTCTTTTTTTTAGTGCCTTTAGGCCTTTTTTCTTCAACATTGTCTTTCTCTCCCAAGGTATCATCTAAAATATTTTCAGTATAAACACTACAGAGGATGGTCATCTGCTCATCATCCTCAATGAATGAGCAGGTATCCAGGGACTGTTGACTTGACAGGGCATCCAGGGACTGTTGACTTGACAGGGTATCTAGGGACCGTTGACTTGACAGGGTATCCAGGGACTGTTGACTTGACAGGGTATCCAGGGACTGTTGACTTGACAGGGTATCCAGGGACTGTTGACTTGACAGGGTATCAATACAGGGTTTATCCAGGTTGCTTCTTTGTCTAACATAAAATTTGCAAAAAAATAAATATAGCTTTCATATAAATTAATGATTCTACACAGCATCAAGTCTAGAATTCGTTCAGAATTGTATTATGATAAACTTGATAAATAAATTTATAAGTTAACTAAACTTTTTGATTCTCATCTTTATCTGATATAGAATAAGTGTTTTTGTATAAGTGGAGGTAGTTGGCTTTCAAAACATGAATGCAAAAATGAATGTACTGGTTAAATAAGCACCACTTAAAATGATTAATCATGCCTTCGTTGATGAAACTTTAGAAAATAAATAAGAGTAAAAGTTAATACATATCTTGCACCTTGGTTATACTCTAGTATTTATGAAACAGAAAGGAAAAGTCTAAGTGAATATGAAATACTAAATTATCATTATCACTATTTTTAATTTAAAAAATAAACAAACAAAAAAATTTTACAATGAAATATGCGTAAGCAACTTACTTCCTTGACTTTGTAAATGGAACCAAAAACCCTAAATATGTCTGCAAATAGTAGGTTTTTTTTTTACCATTGTAGCCCCAGATCCACTGGTGCAGAAAAGTCCAGGCTATCTGAAAATACCACTTTTGTTGGATTATCAGCATTTATGTAGCTGTCAATAGTAGACAAAATTTCTCCATAGGTTATCACTGAGGTGAGCGAATCCAATAGAGTTAGTACACAGCAGCCTTAAAGGCGGCCCTGATGGTGTGAAAAGCATTGTTGGTTCTTCTCATGACTATATGACAACATGGTTATTCTCCAGAGACTTTATGTTAGTAGAAATTTGCGTTGATTGGGACGCGGCGCTGCTAACGGTTTTGGGTTTTTATTTATACTTTTATTATTTTACTCGTTTTCTATCTTTTTTCTATTAATGTACACTCGTTTTTCTAATAATTAACTTTCCACTCTACCAAATCGTCCACCTCTTATGCTAGCTGAAGTAAGGCAAAGTACAGCATCAAATTCAAATTAGTTTCAATCTATGCCAATGGCGGCTCCAGCGGGGTGGTGGTGGTGGTGAGGGGCGACATGTTGTCAGGTCGGCCTTGCAGGATCGTACAGCCACATGACGGACCTTGAGTCAGGAAATGGGCTTATTTGCAGCACGACAAGTATTTACGAACTTTTGGCCCACCCTATTTTTCTTTTTACAATAACACAATCAGTATTACAATAGTTGGGAGGCAATTACTAGGCAACATGCCTAATCAGAAAGAGAAAACGATCGAAAATGAAATCATTTAATGAAAGATTGATTGCTTTCTTATAGTTTTGAATAGGAATGTTACAACTTATTAAAAGAGCACCCTCAATAGAAAAAAAAACTCACATTTTAAAAACATCTCCTCAAAATAACCACCGGTCACGGAAAATTTTGCAGTATGAGTTTCTTTATCAAGGGTTGCGACAGACTGAATCTACCTTCTAACAGCATTTAATTTATTTCCCATCATGTCTGTAATGGTGTATGATAAATAAAATACACAAAAAGAGTCGAAAGTCTCCCGTGTGTGTGCATCTCCAGTAGCATTATGTATACATTAGCAAGAGAGAAAATAATCCACAATTTTCTTCATTTTGATAATTGTTTTCTTCATTTTATAGCTCTTTCGACTTGAAATGCAAAAAGTACTTTTAAATAATGCGAGGTATAATTTACTTCTACACAGAAAAAGTTAATTTAATGGAGACCAGTTTTCTTTTTTCTTTCTCTATTTCTCATAAACCATTGATATTATTGTAAAAGATTCAGGTTAAGTTTTTTTCCTTGAATACTTCGGAGAATTTTTCCATTAGAGCAAAACTAAAAGCTTTTTCAAATATAAAAGAAAAAACAAAACAATATTTTTCATAGACCCCCCATGTAGGGAATATTTAATAACAAAACTTTGCAATTGGAGATGCAGGAATATCGTTATAATGACTTTTCATCCTTTCCGCTCCATGCGGTGTTTGAGAAAGCCTTAAAATGACATCCATTGTTATTTGAATCCCTGAAGGAAGGTGAAAAAATGACGACTTTCCCCCTTTTTTTAAAGAGAAAATTAGAAATATATACCACGTAAGTAAAAAGAAGTTAATTCATTTAAAAAAATATCTGCAGTGAATCTTACGTCGAATTTAATCTTTTTATAGGGAGGTTACATAAAGTTTTTTTCGGCAATTTATAATTTTAGTCCCTCTATTCCGAAATATGGTATGTATTTTAAGGCACACTAAAGATTAAGGCTGTTGTGTACTAACCCTATTGGATTCGCTCATCTCAATGTTAACCTATGGAAAAAATGTGTACAAGGATTGCCGACTTGGATTGAAAGATTTTTATTCAAAAACTAGCTGAAAACCCGTGCTTCCCTACGGAGTACATTCAAATTAAATACAACGGTCAATGTATGCAGCTAATGCCAAAAAAATATATATTTATAAAAAAATCGTAACGGATATTATTATAGACAAAATAATGTAGAAGAAAATATTCAAATTGAATACAACGCTCAATGTATGCAATTAATTTGTATGTTGAATATCCATAAAACATACAAATTTGAATTAAATTCTTTATAAACTTCCATCTCAATTAGTCTAGTGGTTAATTTTTATATTTCACCGTCGTTTAATATTTTTTTTGTCAATTTATTTCGTTGTTATGCACGTGATGAAAAATTAATTTTTCACAAAAAGAAAAGAAACCACGTGATCAGCATTTAATAAATTTTGGTATAGTGTGTTTTAAACGCTCATCAATTCTTTTGGTGGACGAAATTTATAAAATTAATCCTGGTGCAAGGTGCAGAAAAGTTCAGGCTATTGGAAAATAGCATTTTTATTGGATTATCAGTATTTATGTAGCTGTAAATAGTACACACATTTTCTCCATAGGTTAACATTGAGGTGAGAGAATCCAATAGGGTTAGTACACAGCAGCCTTAAAGTCATCCGAAACAATTTTGTTAGATTGTGTTGCGAGACAACCTAGCGGCGTGCATTTTAAAACAAAAACTTATCAAAATATAGGATTTTTTACTTAGCCATTTTAATAATGAGGAAAAACCATTTTAATAATGATGGAAGAAAATTAGCAACATTTTCGGTGTACAGTAGAACCTCGATATAATCGAATTCCTTGATAAATCGAAGTTTTTCCATTCCCCTTGAACCTGCCTAAGACTCCCATGTTATTTTTACCTCTACATATCGAAGGACTGGTCAGGAAGACCTCGATATTTCGAATTTTTAGTTTGCTTGGCTTGGCACCGCACCTCTTTATATCGAAGTTTTTATAGGAAAACTCCTATATATCGAAGTTGTTTTGATAAAATCAGTTTTCATTCCAGTGAGTATACAGTTATTTTAGTGTGAACCTCTATATACCGAAATTAGTCAGAAATCACCTCGATAAATCGAACCTCGGTATATCCAAATCCTCGATAATTCGAAGTTTTCTCTTAGTTATTGGTGAAAATGAAAAATTTGCCTTTTACTTTTACTTGAAAACAGAACGAACTCTTCAGCCAACCTAATATTTTCAAAGAAGTGACACATCACCGACAAGTATTGACAAACGAAACATTATGAAAGGTGACGCTAGGAAAGCTTTCTCATTGATAATAATCGACAATAGAATTTTCGAACACAGCACAGAGTACTCCCACAGAATAGAGGTGCGTCGTGTTTAGGGAGCAGTTCAACAATCGTAGAAATATGAGCATTTTAATAGAAATTTGGACCGGGGGGGAGGGTACGAATGGAAATCTCTTTTGACCCCGCCTTTAAAAATGGGTACAGATAGCCGTCCTACTGCACGGCATCTTATCCTACTGCAAGGCACCTTTTTTCATATAAGGCTGAGTAGTGGAGATTTAAAAAATAATAAATAAACTTATATAAGCATTTTTAATAATCATTAATAAGCATTTTTAAAGGCTCAGTCAGTTAGGTTATGTACAAAATAAAAATGGATAATTTGAAACATTTAATTCTAAATAACTATTAAACAGGGAGTACTTAATTAATGTGGCTTTTGAGTCATATATATTAGGATTAGTTCTTGAAGATGCTAACAAAATTAGGTGTTTTAGGTGCATATCTGTTAATCTTGAACAATATTTTGATTTTATTATGTTCATAATAGAAAACATGTTGATCCAAACCTACAACAATATCTGACAGCCAAATTGTGTAAATTTGGAAAATTGCTTGTTGGTACAAATTTCCAAAATTCAATTTAATTAGGATCACTTGCAGATGAAATAAGTTCCTTATATTTGCTTTTCAGTGTAGTATGGTGCTGTAGGTCAATAATTTCGATTTGGATTTCAGGGGGTAACAATTAACGTTTTGCAGAGAAATTAAAAAAAGGATTTATGAAAAGATCAGCATTTTTTTTATCATCTTGAAAATCATCAAACTTAGCACTAATTGCTTAATGTGCAATGTATGTAATACTTGGTTTAATCAACAAAATGTATTCGTTGTCTTTTTCGTTTTTATTTTTATTCAAGTGATGGATCAGTATTAAATCGAAGTCTTCATCCGAAGACGAATCTTTGAGCTCAGGCCATCCAGACATCGTGTTCTCTACAATTGAATATGGCGTTTATGGCGATATCATGCTTGCGCTAGCGCGTTTGTTTACTTTG
Source organism: Dolomedes plantarius (assembly GCA_907164885.2). Taxonomy (NCBI): domain Eukaryota; kingdom Metazoa; phylum Arthropoda; class Arachnida; order Araneae; family Dolomedidae; genus Dolomedes; species Dolomedes plantarius. The sequence continues at coordinate 125,762,535 of OU015493.1, read as the reverse complement.
TACGGCGCATGCGTGTGTCAAAAAGTACGTTTCTCCAGTGTGCGGATACTTTCGACATTTATCTCACGTGTCGCATTGCTGACGCTTGTGGAGGTAGCAGCGAGCGGCTATCTGAAACATCTGCTTTTTCGGTGTGAGGCCTGCCTTAGAACGCGGTTTCGCTCTAACACGACAGGAAAATTGCGGGAACCCTCGTGTAACACTGCAAGTTCTAACACGGTTTCGCTCTAACGCGATAAAAAAAAATTGCGAAAACTTTTGTACAACACTGTACTTCTACAGCACTAGATAACATGATTTTTGTTTAAGACATTTAAAAAATAAAATACCTTAAAATAATGACGGGAAGGAATAATGAACTCTAGCAGCTTTACATGAAAATGTATAAAAAAATTATAATTTATTCATTTATAACTCTATTCCGATGTCATAGCGGAAAGCGTCTTGCACGGTGTGTCGTAATACCCCCACATGGACGAACGCTGCATCGTTCGAATTCGAGCTCTTGACGTCGAAGTTGCATTTTGATTTTGTTTAGATTAATGTACATTTTGATCTCTTTATAAGAAGATTTGATTTGATCTGGTCATGCCGGAGTAATGCAAATAATTTGTAAAAATGTACATAAACTTGTAGTTAGAATATACCGTGTGGCAGGACTTAGTTCTTTCGGTTCGTCTACCCTTCCGCTGAAAGAAGCCAAAAATTCAAAAGGAAGCTGCGAAATTGCCTATCTCTATACCGTGAAATCTACAATGACCTTGTAAGAACCAGCAAACAAACCAAAATACAGAATTTTTTTTAAGAGGATAGAAGGTGCAAAATATCTAAATGAAGAAAAAAGGTTCTGAAATTGAAGGTGATATCGTTCAATCGAAAAAACGTTCTCGTTTGATTGTATTGAGAAGCGATGAGGAAGAAATTTATTAAATTAAGGTCGCATTAAATGAAAATAATATTTTTTTTTCTTTTCATTTTGTGTTATACATACATTTATATTTTTAATAAAAATTAAGTTGCTTATATGGAATTAAAAAAATGTTTTTAATAAGTTTTCTGAACGTAACCCCCCTTTTTGTACTGGCTCTGGGTGCACAGAAAGAAAACATCTACGTTTGGGAAAATTTAAATTAATTAACGAAACTGTGCACAGAGATGTTCAACCAAAAGATATTTTAACGTCCTTAAATATAACTCAATCTAAGACTGAGGACTTATCAGAAATCATTAAAATGAAAAAAGAAGTTTGAATCTTGAGGTGGTTAGTTATTTCTGTCTAGAGCAGGGGTTCTCAACCTTTCAGGCTCTGTGCCCCCCTTTGAATCTTGATGTGAGGTCACGCCTCCCCCATCACCACCTCCATATGTGGTCAATACAAGTAGTACAATCAGAATTTGAAATTGAAGATGGTTATTAAATGAAAATATAGAATAAATAATTTCATACACAAAATTTAATATTACTACACATATCTTAATTTGGAACATATTATTATTATTAGAACATATGAAATCAAAGAATGAAATACAGATCAAATATTTTTGAGGTAATCAAGGATCTAGGTGAGGTTGACATGTAATACCCATCACTTTCACAACATTAATAAGAGGTCTGGCATTGTTTGTCCTTGACAAGTTTTTGAATATTAGGTTGCAACTCTGACAAAGCATACCTCAGGTCACTTTCAACGTCCAGCTTTGCTCGATATTTTGACTTTATGTATGCTAATGCTGAAAATCCAGATTCACGCAGATATGTGGCTGAAAACTGCCCTAACAACCCCAAAACTTCCAAAGCAACTTCTGGGTAGACGTTTGCTTGAAAATCACATTGTAGGTCGATTGCCTGTTCCTGAATATGATCAGGAAGTACATCCACGTCTATTATAAAAGGATCTCTTGCCAACTTAAATTCCCAGTTCTCTGAACTAATATCTGGAAAATAGTCTGCAATTTCATTTTTCAATGCTACCAAATGCCCTGATATAAGGTCCTTCGATTCATTTATCTGTTGAAATGGAAGATTTTTTTTATCACCGAGGAGGTCGGTCAATCTTGGAAAAAAAAACTCACGCCTCCCTTGAAATTCTTCTACGACCCCCAGGGGGGCGCGCCCCCCAGGTTGAAAACCGCTGGTCTAGAGGATGAAATGAAACTGAGTAAAGGTGAAAATTTGCTGATGTTTCAGTGGCTGGTACAAAGGTTAGAAAATAAAACTTTCAGTTTACTGAATATTCTAGAATAACGAATAAAATATACAGTCCTTTAAAATTCGTTATTAAGAGATTTCATAGTAATTTCTGACTTTCTTTATTGAAAAAATAGTCTATGTTTCATCTGAACGGCTAAAAAATTTAATTAAACCTGTTATTGTTCAAAAGACAAACATCTGACATTTGGCTCATTTCTACATTCTTTTACCGTGAATTTGTCCATCAGAACTTGGGTATTTACAACAATAGAACAAGACTTTATTTCCTAATGGAGAAAGTTTACATTTACCCATGAGTCATTTACGACAGTGGAAGGAAAAAAAAATTAACCCTATTTCTTTTTTGTTTTCCCAAGAGCATTTTGTGGAGATCATATCCGGAAATACTTTTAATTAGGATGTCTTGAGTCATGATATTAATTAAAAGGGTGGTCTTTAACTAACTGTAGTTTCTGATTTATGATTTAGCCCTTTTTTTTACGGTGAGTAAATTTTATTCTGTATTTCCTAAATAGAGCTATTTTAATAAGAGCTTGATGAATCGTTTACATAATAGATGTTCACGTTTATATGTTTTTTCCCTTTTTAGATATAAAATCATAGACTATGTAACGTCATAAACTTTTGATGTTCTAAATAATACGACTCTTTAGCCTTTTGAATGTTTTTGAAAGGTATGCATCTTTTTTGAACGGAGGAACGTCTTTTTTCCTACAAAAAGTACAGTCCACGCTCGTTATAACGGCAGACCATTATAGCGACTGTTTTAAAAGGGTCCCAAATGGTATCCCCTTCAATGATATGTTATTTTTAAATTTTCTATACAATGACCAGTCGTAATAACGACTTTTTCTTTAGGACGCAGGGGGTTGTTATATCGAGCATCGACTGTATTAAAGCTGAATCCTCCAGCTTCCCACTGCTGTTTGTTTTGTATCTATCTGATAAAGCTCGGTTCAGCATTTTTAAATATACTTGACAGTGATCTGAGAATTGTTGTAAAAGTTATATCCTAAATTAGGTTTTTTGAATCATTTCTACTAACGGAAAAAAATTATGCAAGGTGAGTTATATTATTTATAAAAACAAAGCGGGCTCGAGGTAGCTTTGTGGTAGCGCGCCGGCTTTCGGTACTGAGGGTGCTCCGATCGAATCCTGGATATGGGCACGTTAAATCCGTAGACGGTAAAGTCCCTCTATGGTCAGAGAGGGCTGGAGAGAGAGGATCAAACTCTCAGATTAGGATGGAATATTGATATCGATATTATCGACATATCGATATTTTCTCTTCGATATTAGATATTATAATATCGATATTTGATTTCTGATAATATCAGAATATCGATATTATATTCCCGATATTATCGATTACATATTTTTAAATGAATTTAATTGAAATAATTATAATTTATAAAAATTTGGGTTGAAAAATCTCAAAACCAAAGAGAAAAAAATAAATGAGTGATACAAATAACTTCTACAGTGGAATCTCGATCTATCGTTTTTCAAGGGACCGATTGAAATGAACGATAAATGCGGGAAAACGATAGATGCGGAAACATAACAAAGCAATATGATCGTTACGACTGGATAAAATCAACGACACATACGGAAAAACGATGGATCCGAAAACGATCGATCGAGATTCCACTGTATATACAAAGAAATTTTTAATACAAGCAATCAAAAAACGTGTGAAGAAATAAAAAATTGTACAATATATAAAAAGAATTCTAGAAAGAAAAAAAATGAATAAATGTTTTGCATTTTGAACTTTTGTCATCAATACGAGAGAAATTACTCCACCATTTCGATCCTGAAGGAATTATTGAACTTATTTTATTAATTATTGAAAAACAAACTGAAATTTATGAAAAACACTCTAAAACACAACTGCAGAACTATTACATTGAAAAGAATTAAAGAAAAATACCGACAATTGAACTGAGGAAACCGGTTATCTTCCAATTTGTTTACATACACTCAGTGTTGCTATTGCTTCACCCAAACTAGGCTTTCTTTCTTTCTCTAAATAGAAAACGACAAAGAAATATTTCATTTTCTAATTGCGGGCACCAGTTCTTGTCAAGTTTTCTGTGAGGTTTATTTATATTTGGAGACTAGCTGAAAACCCGTAATTCGCTACGGAGTACGTTCAAATTAAATACAACGGTCAATGTATGCAATTAATGCCAAAAAAAATAAGCAAACACACACACACACACACACACACACACACATATATATATGTGTATAATAAATACGACGATCAATGTATACAATTTATATAAAAAAATATATTATATATATAATAGCCGTTGTCTCTGTATAACACTTCCGGGATGTACTCATCTTTCAATTGAAGCCCTCAGTAAACAAACAGCCGGTTAATTTCAATTTCAGATGTGGATTAGAATTTTTTCTTACCTAAAAACTAATATCTTCTCCATCAAATCACGTTTGTTCAGCCTATTTTTTCTATAAAACATTCAGAACTAAAAAAAATTGAATGCTTTTAGCTGTATATTTAACAGTTTTTAAAAATCTGTTTACTTTTGCGATGAATTCTGAAAGTAAACAAACTTGAATGTGAATGAATCAAGTAGCTCAAGTATTCATATCGCGTAGTGAGCTGTAAAAAACTGGATGGCACTTTACTACTCCAATCGCATGAAAAACTAAATAAATAAAAAAATAATGAAAGGGTTTGCTTTTACAAGGTGTGGCATAAATGCAATATTGTTAGATAATTCGGGATATTTTTTAACTTTCATATACTTTTTCCATTGTGACGTCATTAATATTATTATGACGTCAAAATGACGGGTTGGATGGCAGTCTACTACTCCAATCGCAGGAAAAACTAAATAAATAAAAAATAATGAAAGAGTTTGCTTTTGCAAGGTGTGGATTAAATGCAATATTGTTAGGTAATTCGGGATATTTTTTAACTTTCATATGCTTTTTCCATTATGACGTCATTATTAGTATTATGACGTCAAAATGACGGGTTACCTTCTAGTATATACATAAAAAAATAGTAAGAGATATTTTATAGACAAAATAATGTAGAAGAAAATATTCAAATTAAATCTAATAGAACATATTAAAGAATATAGTACAGTTAATATAGTACAGTTTAAGGAACATATGTTTTGAATAATGTCCAATCGTCTGCGCATTAGCAAGGGAAAAAATATTTTTTCGTCTATTTCATTGTTATGGACGTGACGATAAATTTATTTAAAGTACCAGAAAAAGAAATCGCGTGATCAGCATTTAATAAATTAAATTCTAAAATTTAATCTTTAAAAATTCACCAACAATCAGAAAATGGAGGTAAAGATTCGCAAAAGATTTTATTTTAAAGTAATTTTTAGGATCTTTCTCGTGATATAAATTTCTTAACCCTCAGATTAGTATTTTAAGTGCAAACTTATAAAAAGTTACTAAAACAGCTTAAAAATTTAATTTAAAAAAATCTAAGAAGAATTTTTGAAAAATCTCTCTTAGTGCACCCCTACACTATCAGAAGAATCGCCATGCAAAATTTCAGCCCTTTAGGTCCAGCGGTTTGGTCTGTGCGTTGTATGTCAGTGAGTCAGTCAGTTACGGAACTGTTTTATATACCGTAGAATGGGGTTACTTGGACCCAAAAAGCGAAGATTTTTGTACATTTCTTGCCCAACAATAACCTTAAAAACATGTTTGTGCTGATAACTTGATTTGAACAACTTATTTGAAGATTCCCCAGGATTTTAGGTCTTTTTCAAAGCAAAATTTTAATTATATATATATTTAATAAATTATTGAAATTTGGGTTCAAGTAACCCGCTGATTGGGGTTACTTGAACCCAACCTACATTTTACATGAAATATACAATTCAAATAGTTAGTGGATTCAAGTAGCACATAGGATCTTGAAATAAAAATAGAGGCTTACGTATGAAAAATTTATTTTGCATTAAAACAGAAAACAAACCCCTTTTTATTTGCAAATCTGATTGTTAACAGTGAATAAGTCTTCAAAACTAATTTTACCCGTCTCGCCCAGGGAGGTTGTTTTGAAAACATTTCACTGATCTTCCATGCATTGCAAGGTAAGACTTGACAATAAATCGAAAGTCCAGTTCGTCGACGGGAAATCCAAAATCACAAATTTTGTCTAAATGACTGGCACAGGCCAACTCTTCTTCACTAGTAAATATGATTGGATGTCCAGGTTTGTTCAATAAACCATTCTTCAGCCTCCTTTTCATAGTGGACCTACTAATTTTAAAGTGGGTTGAGGGATCTCTCTGAGACATTTCTCCTGACCTCACAGCATTTAAACATTCCTCTAATTTTTCAGCTGTAAAATCCGCATACTTTCTGCTCCCAGGAGACCTCTTGCAATTTCGGAGCATTTTTGTATCAGATCTGCGAATAATTGCACATGAACGGGTTTAACCATTTAATAAAAGGAACCCAACATGAAGTAATGATATTAATTATTTTTACAGTGAAATTTGAGAATGTCTAATCAAAAATGTGACTAGGGGTTAACTGGATCCTCTTTTTTGCTTGGGTCCAAGTAACCCCATTTTTAGTTTATCAGCGCACTAGTTAATACTTATAATTTTTACTGGGTTAATTGATTCTCTATCCATCTAAAACTATTGTTATATTCTTAAAGACTGTATTTGAAATGTAAATTTATCCTTACCTAATCTGGGGCTGCAGTGTGTAAAGAAGTGAAGGTGGAAGTTATAAGGTCAGAAAAATTCGTGTTTTTATCACAAAGCATCATAACCTGAACTGAAAAAAGGTGAGAAGAGCGGGAACGTGGTAAAGTGTCTCAGGACCTAGCTAATGCTCCTATCTGTTGGAGAGATTGTGAATTATACCTATATTTTATTGACAAGAGACCTAGGTGTAATTTAAAACACTTTTTCGGTTTGGGTCCAAGTAACCCCCTAGGGTTCAAGTAGCCCCAAGTTACGGTATATAGATTGAGGAATAAGTTTTATAACAATCCGGCAGTTACACGCAATTCAGTGCTGGGCATCCAAAGATGTATGTTTTGAGACATCGTTTAGGTGGAATTTGAAATGGCTTTGCAGGTAAAGATCTTATGGTCGCGGTTTTCAAATTACGCTTCAAAATATCAAGATATTTGATCTCAATCCTTTTGTCATCAGTAAGTATGCCTACTCTAACTCATGACTAACACCTCCATATGTTGATAACCTTATTCAACAATGGTAAAACGATCGATATTGCTGAAATTGTTAAGGCTGCTGTGTACTAACCCTACTGGTTTCACTCCCCTTAATGTTAACCTATGGAAAATTTTTGTCTACTATTTACAGCTTCATAAATGCTGATAATCCGATAAAAGTGGTATTGTTCAGATAGCCTGAACTTTTCTGCACCTTACAACAGGATTAGTTTTAGAAATTTCATCCACCAAAGGAATTTAGGAGCGTTTAAAACACGCTATACCAGATCTTTTTCCCCGAATAATTTAATTTTTAAAATATTATTAGTATATTTTTTTTAAACAACGAAAAATATCCCAAGGTGTAAAATTTTTCTCTGTTACGGAGTACAATTTAAAAAGAAAATCTTTAAATCCAAGTTGGCGATCCTTGGACACATTTTCTCCATAGGTTAATACAGAGGTGAACGAATCCAGTAGGGTTAGTAAACAGCAGCCTTAATTTCTTATTAGGGTCTGTTCCCTCTATCCATGTTTTATGATTAAAAAACAAATTCTCTTATCGAAATTCTTTTTGGTCTTCTATATGGGAAAAAAAATTCCCATTCAAACCATATTTATTAAATTTTTTTTCGCTGCAAATAAAGCATTATTCACAATTAGATTTTCCCATTAAAGTTAGTCCCTTCAGACAGAAAGTAACAATCTTCACTATAGCTGTCGCTTGCTTCTCTTTTTAATAAAAAGACTATCAATGATATAATAAACGTGTTTAAATGTCTTATCAATTAATAAAAAATGATATTTAATAAAAAATTTTAAGTTGGGGGAGGGGGCTAACTTTCTGGATATTTGAAAATACAACCACGCACAGAAACCATACGTCATTCAAAAGAGAATCGTTAGATGAGATTTGATCAGCCATTTCCAACTTTTGATTGCCACCAGTTATATTCCAAAAGAGTTTTTAAATGTGTCCCCAAAGCATAAAGACCCCCTCCCTCAATGATATCTTTCAATAGGGAGCTATTGTTAATCATAAAGTTCGACTCAGCCTTTCATCCCTTGAGTGGGTCGATAAAATGAGGACCAAGCATGCTTGGGAACTAAACTCTGAGGGTCCCACGTCAGGTTGACCACCTGGCTGAGACATATGCTGTATGGCACCCCAAGGTCAAGAAAGCGGAGATGGGTACCGCCGGCCCTGGTCCACATCGGACTGTTGCGCCGTGAGTTTAGTTTAGTTTTAGGGCCTGTTCACATAGGAGTCCGTTGAGTTGCGTTAAGGAAAAGATGACGTTGAGACGAAAATAAACCAATCACAGGCGTTAAAAATTTCATTGCTAATCGTTTGGAGGTTTGTCATTGGTTAAATATATTTCAATACTTTAACGCTACACAGCAGACTCCTATGTGAACAGGTCCTTAGTCTGACGTTGAATGATTGATCAGATTTGATCTATCCAGTCTGACATTTCATCGATAGACAGTGGCAATTCTTAATAAATATTTCTTTTTCTTTTTTAGGTTCCGTTTCTTTCCGTTAGTTCAAATTATGATTTTCGCTTACATTTTTCACTGCAGAGCAACATTTTGAAGTCCAAAACAATTATTTATACCTCTCCCAAACACAGAGAAGAGACATTTCTAACAGCGTCAAAAATACCAAGTCAATTTCTACTGAATTACAGGGCCCGATTATGAACGCTGGGGGCCCCTGGGCAGATGCTATTTGGGCCCCCCCCCCCTTACGAACATTTATAAAAATAAGACCTATCCATGGGCTACTCATACTATTAGAAGTACTAGGTGCATACACCAAGGGGGTTTTGGGGCCCCCTAGCACCAGGGGGTCCTGGGCAAAGTCCCGATTTGCCCATGCGATAAGGCCGAGGGGCCGGAGTTGGGCTGGTGTGGCTTGCTCCCAGGGCATCGGGGTCCGTTGTGAGGACCTTGGTGCTTGGTAACGGAGAGCGTGACTGTGAGTCTCCTGGGGGAGTAGGATCCTCTGAGGGAGTCACTGTATCACCCTCACAGCTTCGGTTGTCACCACTTCCACGTAGTCTCGGCTGGAAACCGGGCGATGGCCCGGGCTAAGGGTGACATGGACGTTGGGGCTTTGACTTTCGCCATATGGCGTTTGTTCCTGTCGCTCCGTTTGTCCTAAAACAATACGTATCTGCGTTACTCCGTGTTAGGTGGGATTGCTTCGTGCCCGAAAAACGATAGAATCATCAGGTACTGCGAAGTTGGATGCCTCACGGCGGGACGACGTATTACTTATGACTTGCCCATGCGATAAAAAGGCCCTGCTGAATTACCGTATTTTTCAGACCGTAAGAAGCACCTTTTTACATAAAAAAATTGACATAAAATTAGGGTGCGTCTTATGGTCCAAAGGTAACATTAAATTAAAATGAATATATTATTATATATATTATATACACTGCCCTCCAAAAGTTAAGGTACAGCATGTTTTTTGAAGCTCACCGTTAAAATAAAGGCAGTGACAATGAAATTCATAGTGTATATAAATGAAGGTATCGAATTTTAAGAAAACTTATGCAAAAATTCCTTGGTCAATTCTTTCATTTTAAAGAACTGTCACTTATATAACAGTAAGAGAAAATGTGGAAAAATCAAACTTTGCTGTCTTTGTGTGTAAGTATTGTGATGACTGTTTATTTTGAATTTTTGTTGGCAATTTTGTTGACAGTACCCAGGAAAGTCTACAAATGTCTCGGAGAAGTCGTTTACCCGATTCATTAAGGTAGCAGGCGATCGGATGGATTGGAATGTGGCTGCCACAAGCTGATGCTGCTAGCCATCTCAATGTGTCTTTAAGTGTGGTCCAACGACTGGGGAATCAGTTTACATCAGAAGATTTTTGTGTCTCGAAGACATTGTGGCAATTTCCCCCCCTCGAGGCGAGTAGGAACACCATTAAAATCGCCGCTAGCCGTGAGCCGATGCTAAAGAATGGCAGACCCCGCGGGTGGGAGAGGACCACAATGGGCACCTCTTCGGGACGCATTCCTGGGATGAAAAGAGGAGACAGTCTGGCGCCATATTTTGACAGTGGCCGACAATGACAGTTTACGCCCTGAAACGAGTTCGCTAATGAGTCAGCGGGCGATAAAGATGTAATAATCGGCATCGTTTTTTGCGCACGGCTAGACGCTCAGCCTATCCGGAGCGAGCTATAGAGAGGAGGCTAGAAAGAATTCCGCCAGGGATCAAGTTTTTAAAAGAAGCCGACGAGGGCTTGAAGAGCAGAGTTTTTTGTGCGGAGAGTTTTTCCTTAGAGAGCTTAGGGGTGATACCTGATCTCCTAGCTCCACGCACTTTTAAGTGACTTGTTTTTTTGTGAGGCTCTGCCCTCTACGTGAGAAGACCCTTTTTCACCGAGAAAGGTCGGGGGAACCGATCGGAACTTGATCTCCCCAATTGTGATATTTCAGAGAAGCTGCTAGTTTCCAGTGGACGAGTGCGGGCCCTTTTTTTCTGTGACCTGACCAGCGGTTCGTCACCTCGTTTTAGCGACAGTGTGCTCCATCCTTGAGAGACAATCCACGTTTTCTACTCCAACTTCTATGGACTGTTTGTATATATATATTATTCGAGATCGCGGCCTAACCGTCTTTATTAAATAAAACTGAAATCCTCATTATCTTAAAAGTTTCTATTTTAGTAAGCTGTCTACCTTACCCGTAACCTGTGACGCTACCTAAGTGTTTGCTTTTGACACAAATCGCAGGAATACGTTACAGCTATACTAATAATAGAAGAATGGTGGCAGCAACGGATGAATCCAGCTTTAGAGAGTGATTTTACAAGACTGTGAGTGTGTGCGCGTACGATAGTTTGAACTTTCAAGAGTGCATAAAAACTGTGACTAGTGTGGAGCCATTCCTACTAAGCCGAGAAAGCCAGCATACCCGAGGAGAGAAGCAAGCTTCGAGGACAGGTACTTGTTTTTTCATTCTCTAGAGGCAAATGTGTATTTGAAGTGTTTTTTTAATTATTAACTCTTAAGTTAATTACCCGTCGAGAAAGTCGACATAATATTTGTGTTTTTTAAATATTAACTCTTAAGTTAATTACCCGTCGAGAAAGTCGACATAATATTTGTGTTTTTTAAATATTAACTCTTAAGTTAATTACCCGTCGAGAAAGTCGACATAATATTTGTGTTTTTTAAATATTAACTCTTAAGTTAATTACCCGTCGAGAAAGTCGACAGAATATTTGTGTGTTTTAATATTAACTCTTAAGTTAATTACCCGTCGAGAAAGTCGACAGAATATTTGTGTTTTTTATAATTAACTCCTTAGTTAAGATAACTCGAGAAATTCGAGAAACGTTTGAGCATCAGCTCGTTAAGTATATTTTATTTTGAGTCCGAGAAATTCGAGACTTGTGGTTTTGTGATCTGGTTTATGAACAAGTCGCGAAGTGTTACAAAATTTAGTAAAGTGTATCTATTGAAAACATAGAATTTTTTGCAAGTGTATGTATGTTATTGTGGGGAAATGTATTAGATGAAATTTTTTCTGAGTAGAATTGTATAACATGTTATTGAACCGAGATTGCATATTGTGTTTTGAGTATTAAGTGTATTTGTGCTAGAAATTAAGAAAAGTGCATTTTTATTATTCTTTATTAACGTATCGTATTAGAGTGTATTATTTTGGAGAATTGGTTTTGGACTAGTGTAATTGGGTTATATTGAGATAGGAAAAATGGCATTTTTAATGACTTATAAGAAGGAAGATCTCCAGGTTCTTTCAGATGATCTAGGGATTGATTTCGAGGATCACGATAGGAAATGTGACCTATACGACAGAATTTTGGCCAGTGCAAGGTATGATGAAGAGAGTGTTAGGGCTCAAATAAAAATCATTAAAGAAGAGCGCGAAAAAACCGAGTTTAGACACTTAGAATTAGAACGCGAAGCTAGACAAAGAGAATTTGAACTGGAAAGGTTGCGGTTGACTCATGCAGCCGAAACCGCCAGCGTAGCTTCGTCCCAGAATGAGAGCGCTAGGCCCGTACGAAATTTCAAAACCCTAATGCAGAAATATGATCCGGATAAATCGGACATTTCTCTCTTCCTAACCCTGTTTGAACGTCAGGCACGAAAAGCACAGGTTGAAGACGGGGAACGAATGATGCATTTGCTTTCATTATTACCCACGGAGATCGCTGAAATAATTATTCGCGAACCCGTTGAGGTAGCAGATGATTACGATCAGGTAAAGAAATTACTTCTGAGCCGTTTTAAGTTAAGTCCGGAGACTTTTAGAGTTAAACTAAATCAACACCAGAGGCGGCCAGGTGCCCTATGGAAAGATTTAATTTTCGAGCTGAGAAATTATTTAGAGGGATGGCTTGAAGGGGTAAGTGTAAAAGATTTTGAAGCCCTTAAGAATCTCATGGTTGCAGACCAGATTAAAAAACGCGTCCCGGCGGAAATCCGAGAACACTTTTTAGATGATTGGGGAGCTATAGTGGACCCTCACATCTTAGTGAAAAAATTGGACGAATATGAAGCGACAAGGCGCACTATCAGAAAACCCATTAATTTAAAGCCGTTGGAGAAAAAAGGAACGGAAAAATCTAAAACCTTTGAGAAAAGTGAGGATAAAAAAGAGGTTAAAGAGAAACCCAACTCTTCTAACGGGAGAGACCAGGGATCTGTGAGAAATAACTGGAGGAATCGTGAGTATGAAAGGAGAAGAGCCCCGGCTTGTTACGAATGCGGGTCAACTGAGCATTTACGCCCTCAGTGCCCCGAATTACGCCGACAGACTAGCGAGCGGGTGAACAAAGTAGTGACCGCAGAGAACTTCGAACCCGTTTTTAAGCCTTACCTCAGCAAAGCGAAGGTAAATGGTGTGGAGACCACTATTCTTCGCGACAGCGGGACGAGCCTTGATGTCGCTCCTTTTAAATTAGTCAGCGCGACGGATTTTACAGGAGAGGTCGTATGGGTCCGCTCCGCGTTAGAAAACGAGTTGCGAAGCTTACCAGTCGCAGTAGTGCGGATAGAGAGTCAAAAATATGGGAATTTTGTGACGAAAGCGGCCGTGGTAGGTAAATCAGTAGAGATGGACCACTACTTAATGGGGAATTATACTCAGGAAATTGTTGATAATATTAAGAATGGACCCCAGTTAGTGAATAATGTTGTCACGCGGAGCCGATCGAAGGCAGAAGCGAAAAATAAACCTGAAAGGGGGAATCAAAATTCAGAAAGTGAATTAGAAACCCAATCCGACCTCGAGAGAGAAATGGACGGCGAATTTGAAGGTGATTTAGAATTGCCCCCGGTCGAGGGAAGTACCGAAATGGATTTAGCGGGTGTAAGCTCAGAAATTTTCCGAAAAGAGCAAGAGAGGTGTAAAGAACTAAAGCCCCTCTGGAATAGGGTTAAAAATAAAACCACAACCGAATATTTGGTTGAAAAAGGGTTGTTGTTCAGAAGATCCACGGATCACAGAGGCAAAGAACGGAGGCAGTTAGTCATTCCTAAATGTCTTCGAGCCAGAATCTTAATTTTGACTCACGAGGGATTACGGGGACATATGGGGGTCCTCAGAACGAAAAAGGAGCTATTGCGTTATTATTATTGGCCCCAGTGCACCAAAGACGCGGAGATGTTCGTAAAATCTTGCGACCCGTGTCAGCGAATAGAGAAAAATAATGCCGGTAACAACCATAGGCTTATGAGGTGGTCTCTAGCTATGCAACCATTTAATTATAAGATTGTTCATAGGCCAGGATCACAAAACAAACATGCTGACTGTCTCAGTAGAGCGGAATAAGCTAAATTTACTTGAATTGTAACTTTTTTTTCTTATTATATTTGTAATTCAGTGTATTGTTTTTAAATTAAGAAATTGTGATAAGATAAAGTTTTCTTTTTAGTTGAACCTCTAAACCTAAGATAGTGTTGTAAATATGAATGTTTTTTTTGTGTTTCTGTAAATATAAATGACATTTAATGTTTTAATTGAGGTATTGTGTTAGTGTAAAATGTTTTTTATTGTAAATTAAGTGTAACATGAATAAGTAAACTTAACCTAGAAGTTGATGCATAAATTAAAATTGTTAGGAATGCCTCTGGAGATGGAATACAAGTAAGATACCTGTACCTAACCCTTGATTTTCAGATTTTGCAGAACCGCAAAATCTCTTCAAAGGGGGGAGGGGCTGTGGCAATTTCCCCCCCCTCGAGGCGAGTAGGAACACCATTAAAATCGCCGCTAGCCGTGAGCCGATGCTAAAGAATGGCAGACCCCGCGGGTGGGAGAGGACCACAATGGGCACCTCTTCGGGACGCATTCCTGGGATGAAAAGAGGAGACAGTCTGGCGCCATATTTTGACAGTGGCCGACAATGACAGTTTACGCCCTGAAACGAGTTCGCTAATGAGTCAGCGGGCGATAAAGATGTAATAATCGGCATCGTTTTTTGCGCACGGCTAGACGCTCAGCCTATCCGGAGCGAGCTATAGAGAGGAGGCTAGAAAGAATTCCGCCAGGGATCAAGTTTTTAAAAGAAGCCGACGAGGGCTTGAAGAGCAGAGTTTTTTGTGCGGAGAGTTTTTCCTTAGAGAGCTTAGGGGTGATACCTGATCTCCTAGCTCCACGCACTTTTAAGTGACTTGTTTTTTTGTGAGGCTCTGCCCTCTACGTGAGAAGACCCTTTTTCACCGAGAAAGGTCGGGGGAACCGATCGGAACTTGATCTCCCCAATTGTGATATTTCAGAGAAGCTGCTAGTTTCCAGTGGACGAGTGCGGGCCCTTTTTTTCTGTGACCTGACCAGCGGTTCGTCACCTCGTTTTAGCGACAGTGTGCTCCATCCTTGAGAGACAATCCACGTTTTCTACTCCAACTTCTATGGACTGTTTGTATATATATATTATTCGAGATCGCGGCCTAACCGTCTTTATTAAATAAAACTGAAATCCTCATTATCTTAAAAGTTTCTATTTTAGTAAGCTGTCTACCTTACCCGTAACCTGTGACGCTACCTAAGTGTTTGCTTTTGACACAAATCGCAGGAATACGTTACAACATGTACCAGGCCGACCCCGAGTTATAACAGCTGCGGGAGACCACTTTCTAGCTCTTTCGGCATGAAGACGGAGAAGCATTACAGTGCCTAAGCTTGTTTCAGATTATTTTATCGCTTCAGGGACAAGAATGTCCGCTACTACGGTGCAAAGACGCCTTCACAATTGTGACGCCTTCACAGTTCTCTATGCAAGACGACCAGTTGTGTGTTCCCCACTAACCTACGACAGAGAAGTGCCCGTTTATGTTAGGCAAGAGAGCACGTTTCCTGGACGAGGCAGCAATGGGATTCCGTACGCTTTACAGATGAGTCCAGGTTCCCACTAGAGAGCTATTCAGGGCGTCTTCTGATCTGGAGGGAACAAGGCACCAGATACAACCAATCCAACATTGCTAAAAGACACAGTTATAGAGGTGGTGGAAACATGGTTTGGGAAGGAATCTCTCTCGGTGGTCACACTGACCTGCATGTGTTCCATAGAGGGACTCTGACTGGTGTAAGATATAGGGATGAGATCGTTGATCAATATGTCCGCCCATATGCTGCTGCTATTGGCAACGAATGCATTCTAATGGGTGATAATGAAGACCTCACCGAGCTGTGCTTGTAGAGGATTATCTTGAGGGTCACGGTTTGGAGCAGATGGAATGGATAGCTCTATCTCCAGACCTGAATCGACACAGCATATTTGGGATTATCTTGGAAGACACTTAGCTGCTTTAAATCTTCCTCCAAGGTCATTACATGATCTTGAACAAAGTTTACTCCGTATCTGGTCTTTACTTCCCATTTCGGTGTCCGGCAACTTAATTGGCAGCATGGAAAATCGGTGCCGACAATGCATTACAGCTAGTGGTGGACATATTCCTTATTAGAAACCACCTTTTCCATGACATTTTTCCACATAAAACTGTGATGTACTGTTTTCTCCAAAAATGGAGTTTTCTGCCAAGAGTGCTTTTTTTTTTGTAACTCATGTAAATTATGTTAATTGAGTAAATTTCTTTGTGGCATAATAAAGAACTGTTTAGTGCACATTTCATCCAAATTTCTTGTTTCTCTGTTCATTAATTTTTAAATTAGACATAAAAAACATGTTGTACATTAACTTTTCGAGGGCAGTGTATATTTATTATATATATTATATATATGCAAGATAGTTTCGGGTCTAGGGGTTTAGGGGTCGTCATAAATCTTTTAAATCATTAACTCACTCTAATAAGACGAATTACTGTAAGACAAATATTTTATTTAAACAAAACATGACATTGAACATATAACGGATTATAAATAAAGTACTTCTTTGTCCTGCGTCGTTATCTAATAAAAAGTCTCTCTCTCCGTAGCCGTCTGCTGGGATGGCACGTCTTGCCTGGTCGAGAGCCTGTCTCTTTCTGTCGTTCACGGGGAGTACGATCACAGGGGGCGCTGGATGGAAGACAGAGGCGCCAGCGGGTGTCATAGGCCGTTCCCCCATATATATATAATTTATTATATATATTTTTTATCTTTATTAAGTAAGGAAGTGAAAATATCTTTATATACATAATAAAATACAAAATATTCTTTTCTAAAAATCCTCCTATAAATTTGAGGTGCGTCTTTGATCCGAAAAATACGGTGATAAGAAATCCACAAGTCGAGTTGTCTGCATTCTGTACACATGCCCAAATTTCAGTTCTACAAGAGTTTTGATCAAAACATAAGTAAGTAATCCCTCTAAATGTACGTAATGATAAAATATAACTTACCCCACCAAACTGTTTCATGGTCGTTTGTCGAAGTGTCATTTCGTGATCCTTGTTCAGCGTTATATCTAAAAATATGAAAATTCAGAGCTGTTTCATTCTAGCAAAATCGTATACTTATAATGTGGCAAAATAAATTACAGTACTGTGCAAATTAATTGGGACAAACACAAAAATTTTCACTTATGTATTTTAATTTGTATAAGTTCACTTACATGCATGGTATCGCAGTCTAGTAGCAAACGTGTCCTCCTCTAGCTATAATGACATCCTCTACACGTCTTGGCATGGATTCCAGTAATTTAGAACATAAATTTTTGACGTCGTCATTTTGAAACCAAACTTTTATGACAGTCTCAATCATTTTTCTCTTAGTAGAGCAGTCCATCTTACTCACACGTCTCTTCACAATGCTTCACAAATTTTCGATGGGATTTACGTCTAGAGAATTACTAGACCAATCCAAAACTGTTAATTTCTTTTCTTGAAAAAATTTCTTTACTAGGTTAGAATTATGGCACGGAGCAAGATCTTGTTGAAACACACCAACACCGCCAGCGAACATTTGCATAAAAGGCACAATTTTGTCTTCTAGTATTTTTTTCTATTGTTTCATTTGAAATCGCCTCATGCACCACAAGGTATAACACGAGGCTTACAGAAGTAAGTGAAAAACACAAAACAAGAAAAATTAAAAATTTAAATTACAAACAAAATTTCGCAAGACAGCAAGACTTTCAACACTGTTAACGAGATCAGAAAAAAAAACAGGAGGCCAACAAATGGACAGACGTCTCAAATCCGCCTTTAAGATAGCTCGGGCACTCGCATGTAATTTGCAGTGTAAAAGAAAATGTTCAACATCTCCATCAGCATCACCGCAAGCACAAAGTCCATTGGTCACCAAATTAAAACGAAGCAAATAGCTCTTAAAATTTCCATGGCCAGTTAAAACTTGAGTCAGTCAAAAAGTACTTACACTTTAAAGGCTGAAAAATAGTAGGAAAAATCTTTTTGTCCACAGTGATTTAGACGAAGCAAGAAATTCAGTGTTCCAGTCCAAGACAGTTTTTTCCCTAGCGACACGCTTCCAGTGAGACGCCGGGACAGACATCACTAAATCTATTTCACGAAAAGTCGCTTCTTTCGCCAACTGGTCCGCTCTTTCATTGCCAAGATTACCATTATGGCCCCGAATATAAGAAAAATGAATCTCAACATCATTTTCAAGATCGTGCAAAATTGAGTGAATTTATACTACAAGCTTTTCTGTAGAAGCCGTATTACGCAAAAGAAAGAGGGAATCTTCTAGTATTGAAATGTATTTTTTGGAGTTCATCATTCCTTCAACTGGTACGAAGCTGCCAAATCCTCCAGATGTAAAATAACCCCAAAACATCATATTTTGAGGGTGCTTAACTGTTTGATTAAGATGTTGTTCCCTGATAGGTTCTCCAGCGCTTCGCCTGACAAAAGTTGATCGGAACCCTTGCACAAAAAAAAAAAGAAAAAAAATGAGTTTCGTCGCTGAGTACAACCTTATTCCAGTGTTGTGCTGTTCAAGATTGTTATTTCCTGGCCCAATATAAACGTTTTCTCTTCATTTCATGGGATAATAACTGTTTTTGGACTGGTGTTCTTGCCCATCTCCCTACTTCAACAAGCCTTCGTCGTACTGTCGATGAATCAACGTTCAACCTAGTAGCCAATAGTTCTCTCTGAAAGATCTGTACTTCTCTTGCGAGGATGCATTTTACTATTTCGTGCAAGAAATTTGTCTGTCCGAGGTGCTGTCTTACGTTTGCATCCACAGTTACTCTTCCGTTTTGCAGGAACTGTCCCAAACTTATTTTGATGATTATTAATCCTGGAAACACTGGATTTTCCAACTCCAACTGTTTCAGCAATATCCCTCACAGTCTTAGAGGTATGCTGACTAAGGGTAACAATTCTGGTCCTTTTCCTGGGAGTGATATCCATTTTTTTCATACACTTGACAACCAGACAAGTCACACAATCGACCACTTCTTAAAGCAGCTGAAACGCAAATGACACGAAAATGCTCTACGTGTGATGATCACGTGGTCAAACCAGTTTAGACTAGTCAAAGCCAACCCCCCTTCGTAACAAAATTCTATTGAAACCGGTTTCAGGCAGAAAATCCCTGGGAAAGGACGAATTTTATGAAAAATGAAGCTTGTCCCAATTAATTTGCACAGTACTGTAAATGTCGAAACTGAAAAATGAAATTAAAAACTATACACAAATCAAAATTCTAAGTTTTACCTATTTTTTACGGTTGATGAATAAACTTAAATTTTCTATAACTTCACAGGGAAAGTGGAATTCTTATGTATAAATCTAAAATTTTTTTTTTATGAAACTGTTTTGACTTTTCATAAAAAAACAGGGAAATTGTAGACGAATACTTAAATGAGAGCATCATACAAGTGATTCAACGTGACTCCCTGGTGCCACATCAATTATGGTCGTGCAACCCCCAATGGGCGACATCTGGAAGGTTCGTACCTTCCTCCTCCCTCTGACTTCATGGAAGGACTTTCTAGTCTTCGATTTAACGTGCCTATATACAGATTAGCTGAAAACCCGCACTTCGCTACGGAGTACATTCAAATTAAATACAACGGTTAATGTATTCAATTAATGCCCCCGCCCGCCCCCCCCTAAAATATATATATATATATATATATATATATATATATATATATATATATATATATGTATGTATGTATAATAAATACGATGGTCAATGTATACAATTGATGTAAAAAAAACAAAAAAATATATTTATAAAAAAAAATCGTAAGGGATATTTTTATAGACAACATAATGTAGAAGAAAATATTCAAATTAATTCGAATAGGACATACTAAAGAATATAGTACACTAAAGAATATAGTTGTCTGCGGCATTAGCAAGGGAACAATATTTTTTTTTCTATTTCATTGTTATGGACGTGACGATAAATTTATTTAAAGTACCAGAAAAGGAAATCACGTGATTAGCATTCAATAAATTAAACTCTAAAATTTAATCTTTAAAAATTCACCAAAAATCAGAAAATGGAGGTAAAGATTTGAAAAAGATTTCATTTTAAAGGAATTGTTAGGATATTTCTCGTGATATAAATTTCATAACCCTGAAATTATTATTTTAAATGCAAACTTAAAAAAGTTACTAAAACAGCTTAAAAATTTAATTTAAAAAAATCTAAGAAGAATATTTCAAAAAGCTTTCTTAGTGCATCCCTACACTATAAGAAGAATCGCCATGCAAAATTTCAGCCCTTTAGGTCCAGCGGTTTGGTCTGTGCGTTGTATGTCAGTGAGTCAGTCAGTTACGGAACTGTTTTATATATATAAATTACATACAAAAGTATTTAATGGCGCTTCTAGGGGTTCGAACTGAGCACCCTCCGTCCGAAGTTCTACGCGCTAACACGGTGCTTACTCGGGCCCGTTTTATAAAATTTACATTTCAAAATACCTCTGCTCGCTAGCTGACTAGATTAGAAAGACGACTAAGTAAATGTATTAATAACATTTCAGGTTTAAGGGCATGGTGGACATTACAAAGCGATTTTTGAAATTTTTTCCTGAGAGATATGAAATTTTTCATATATATTCATTAAAGTATAACAACGTTAAACACCTTATAAAATTTTATAAATATTTAAAAAAAATTTATATTTAAAAATTAAAATTAAATTTTAGAAAAAAAATGCTCCTTGCGAACCAATTTTTAACTCCCCCCCTTAAATTTTGCATTTATATTACTCATAAATACATTTTGAACAGAGTTATGTATTATTTTGTACTTTCGTTGAATAGTTAATTTTTAGGAAATATTTTTATGCTTGCACTCTGAATTTTCGTGAAATTTTTGTACTTTTCTACACTTAGGTTAAACTTTGATAATCTGAATGATCTCGAAACCTAAAATGAATACATAACTTTATTTTGATGTATTGGAGGAGTCTTTATTATAAATTTTATAAAATTTCGTCAAAAATTATGACGCGAGGAGCATTTCACAGACTTGCAAATCTGAAAATTACTCATTTTGAGAAAAAGCCTTTTAAAAGATGTTTTTTTCCATGTTTTTATTAACTTGCTTTCTTGTTTGTTTGTGTATTTGTCCAGTACAAATCTTGCAATCGATTTTTAACTAACTTCCCGACTAGCTAGACATTTGAAACTTTTAGAATAGCTCAGAACACGATGACAATGTATTTTTTTAATACTTTTATCCATATTTAAGCAGATTTTTACCATGTTTTTATTATTTTCAGTTAATTTTGTTTTGTAGACTGGTACAGCCATCTATCAGCCGGAACGGGAACGAAAAGTTAAACGCAAGTTAACTTCCAATTAACTTCATTTACTTTCAAGTTGATAGGATAATTCATCAAAACAATTCTTAAAAAGTATTTATTAATGCAAAGAATTGTCAAGTTTATATGATTCAACAGAAAATTTAAAAACATGGTATATAAAAAACTCTTTTTAATCTTTAATTATTTTCAATTACCTTTAATACTTAATTTTCTACAGCCACCCCGTTTTCATTTTACTTTTCACTACATATTTTAAATGCATTTGATTTAAATATTTACATATTTTTAAAATATTCGTACACCAAAAAATAATCCCAATTTTTGTTCGATTTTTGGTAATTTGAAAGTCCACCATATCCTTAATAATTTTATATCCTTATTTTCATCGTCTAAAAGAATATAATTTTTAAGAATTCCATTCAGGTATATCCATGCGATGTGCTACTGGGGGTTATCAAAGTAATGGAAACACTGCTGTGACGTATGCAAATAACTATGATGACATCATGGGTGAACAGAGGTATACGAGTATGATATGGTAAAGTACTAATATCAGCTATCACGCAGGGGCAGTACTATCGACGTAGAAGGAGCAGTCGTTGAAATTACCCTGCAAAATGTCGAATCTGAGTTATTTGCAAAATAAGTAAGATAACAGGCGCGTCTATAGCGGGTGCCTCTGAAACTACGTAGAACGGCTGATATTGTCGGTATATCACGATGCACAGTACATCGTCAAGATTATGACAAAGCACAGACACGAATAGGGTGTTGCGTCTTAACTTCAAAAAAGCGTGGACATCACACGATGGTGTGCGATGTCACACGAATACAGCGAAGGAATGCGGGAACTTGGTACGGATTATACGGCGGAAACTTAACACTATAGTGCAGCAAGTAACTACAGAGGTCAATACGAGTCGCAATGATCCTGTTTCAGTAATAATAGTTTGTCGGGATTAGTTCAGAGCTGGATTTTGGGGTCGTGCTGCATTCCAGAAGTCATTCATCACTGACCACAGTGCAAGAAAACGTGACAGATGGTCCCACGAACATTATAAATAAACAAACTAGAGTTCAAACGATAGATGATTGACGACGTGTCATCTGGTCGGATGATTAGAACTTCATATTGTTTCCCACTACTGGTCGAGTATACGTTTGAAGAACACTATCGTGTCCGTTCAGGGACACGGCTGGTTCTTTCCTGATTCGGGGTTGTAAAATGATTACCATCATTGAAGATACTCTACTTTATTACACCTAGTGACGAACATATACAAATTCATGACTATTTACAAATAATCTATACATTTACTGCGCACACGAAACCAAGAGGTAGGGATCCGCCATCACCCCCTTCTCCGAGTGACGTCCGCGCCCTCTCGTGACCTTTCACGAAAGCTTCGTCGCGGGCGGGATCTTCACAAACACCTTCCGAGGGCTCGAGGTAGCCCTGTGTTAGCGCGCCGGCTTTCGGTGCAGAGGATGCTCGGCTCGAATAATACATGCACCATTAAATACCTCAGTGTCGAGGCCGGATATGGACATGTTAAATCCGTAGACCGGAAAGTCCCTCTATGAAGTCAGAGAGAGTGGGAGAGGGTACGTTCCGTCCAGATGTCGCCCCTGGGGGGGGGGGTGTTCTCGGTCAAAATTGAGGTGGCAACTAGGTAAGACGGACTCCGACCCTTGTGGTGCTATATAAACCGGAGCTGCACATTTTAGCCTGAAGCCTATATGGACCTGATCTCGAGCTTCTGGCCATGGAGCTTTAGAAACAACAACACTTTCCGAAGTACAGCGTCCCGGCGCTTTGTGCCTTCTGTCAGGCATGGTGGTGGCTCTCTGATGCTATGAGGCGCTATCTCTAGTCTTCCTAGAAGCTTTAATTGTTGTACAGTGTCCCGTGACATCGGAAATTCATGAAACCATATACATCCTATGGCACGGGTGATATTCTCTAACGGCCGCCCTTGTTTTCAAGACGTTAACACCCCCGCGCACGGTGCAAAACGGGATAACATGTAGCTTGAAGAGCATGAGCGGCCATCTGTCCTGGCCACCACAATCGCCTGACCTTGAAGTTATCGAACATTTAGAGAGAAAGGTTCGATCCCCTTCTTCACCTCACTGGAACACTTAGGACATTTGTTATACAGGTTTCAATAGTACCAAACCCCAATATCTTATTTACAGGGTTTATATCGTTCTATCCTACGTCGAAGATGCATCTTTTTTCCAAGTCAAAATATAGGCTTACAGTTTATTAATAAAAAGTTCTGAAAAAACGGCCAAAATAAAAAAAAATTCTCCAGAAAGCGATTTTGGAGCTGTCCCAGAAATGATCGAATATCGGAAATGGTTGCTCAAATCTGATTTAACGAATGTCATTGAAATATGATCTAACAAATGAATGTCCGGGTGTATTCTGCCATTTTTTAATAGCCATGAAGTTAACCCCACCTATGCCTTTTCTTTTATTAATTGATCAAACGATGAATCATGTGGATCAAATCTGATCTAATGATGATAAAACGATCGATTTCTTTGTTAGTGAAGGGGGAGGGTCTTCCTTTTACTAGAGTCTCCTTCACCCATGTTTTACTATTACAACCAAGTTTTTTTTTTTCGAAATTATTTTTCTAATACTTTAGAAGTGTCATTATCTTACACTCAAACTATATTTATCAAATTTTATTTCACCGAAAATATAACCTTATTCTGTATTCAGATTTAGATTATCTTTCAAAAACTCTGTGAAAAAGTATTAAGCTTTTATTTTCTATGCACTAATATTTCCTATGGCATCCGCTTATTATATCAAGCAGTTTGGATTGATCGTTTAAGGCTGCTGTGTACTAACCATATACAAAAATATTTCAAAGAAAACAGTCAGAATTTCCGTACAATAGAAAACAAATGATTAAACACTCAAATTTAGAATTTATTGGTAAATTCAAAAATAAAAAAGGATAACCACTACTTCTGTTTTCCAATCTTTCACGATTAGTCACCTAACGCTGTTGTGTACTAATCTTATTAGATTCGCTCACCTCAATGTAAACAACCTAAGGAGAAAATGTTTCTACTGTTTACAGCTACAAAAATGCTGATAATCAAATAAAAATGGTATTTTCAGATAGCTCGAACTTTTCTGCACCTTGCAACAGGATTCATTTTACAAATTTCGTCCACCAAAGGAATTTATGAGCGTTTAAAACACATTATACCAGATTTTTTCTCCGAATGATTTAAATTAAAAAATATTATTTGCATT
Source organism: Dolomedes plantarius (assembly GCA_907164885.2). Classification (NCBI taxonomy): domain Eukaryota; kingdom Metazoa; phylum Arthropoda; class Arachnida; order Araneae; family Dolomedidae; genus Dolomedes; species Dolomedes plantarius. Next base: position 125,737,655 of record OU015493.1, on the reverse strand, counting down.
TTTTAAAAATGAAAAATGCCTCAAGATGTAAAATTTCTTTCTCTATTACGGAGTACAACTTAAAAAAAAATAATCTTTAAATCCAAGTCGGCAATCCTTGGACACATTTTTTCCATAGGTTAACATTGAGGTGAGCGAATCCAATAGGGTTAGAATCAGCAGCCATAACTATCTCTGAATTAACAAATACTCCATATCATTCCCAAGAAATTTTATGAGTTTGGTAGCACCCGCTTTTTGATTTTCAAATATATTTCTGATTATTTGGTACTTTATACAAGAGGTCATTTATTTTGGGTTCTACGATATTGAGTATAGCTCGTTCTAGAATGTCAGAAAATGTAGATCTTAAAATTAACTATTTTAGTAACATTTCTAAAAATTTCCTTTTTCTAAGGGCAAATTATGTTGACGTCGCAGATCTTTGTTGACATTAGTTGACATTGCTGATCTTCAATCTCTATGTTAAGCTAGAAATCAGAATCGTTTATCTTGGGGATACGAAAATTTCGCCCTGCGAAAATGGCGTTATAGTGATGCATATTGGTAAAATTCACCAATGAACATTGTCGATTAAAGATACGTTACGATGACGCCATTTTCGAACGATGAAATTTTCGTTCTTATGTTACACATGACAAAAAACATTGAAATACTCATAAACCTAAAAAAAATTCATTGTGCAAATGATTTATTTAGGTGATAAATCGTTAATAAACGGCAAATTTATCGTAAGTTAGTTCCGTAACTAACTTACTCACTGACATACAACGCACAGACCAAACCGCTGGACCTAAAGGGCTGAAATTTTGCATGGCGATTTTTCTTATAGCGTAGGAGTGCACTAAGAAAGATTTTTGAAAATTTCTTAGATTTTTAAAATTTAATTTTTATGCTGTTTTAGTAACTTTTTTCAAGTTTGCATTTAAAATAATAATTTGAGGGTTATAAAATTTATATCAGGAGAAAGATCATACAAATTCCTTTAAAATGAAATCTTTTTCGAATCTTTACTTCCATTTTCTGATTTTTGATGAATTTTTAAAGATTAATTTTTAAAATTTAATTTATTAAATGCTGATCACGTGATTTCTTTTTCTGGTACTTTAAATAAATTTATCGTCATGGGCATAACAACGAAATGAAAATTTTTTTTTTCTTGCTAATGCGGAAGACGATTGGACATTACCAAAAAATATTAAAATACAGTAAAAGATATGTTCCTCAAACTGTACTATATTCTTTAGTATGTCCTATTAGATTTAATATGAATATTTTCTTCTACATTAATTTGTCTTTAAAAATATCCCTTACGATTTTTTTATAAATATATATATATTTTTACATCAATTGTATACATTGATCGTCGTATTATATATATATATATATATATATATATATATATATATATTGGCATTAATTGCATACATTGGCTGTTGCATTTAATTTGAATGTACTCCGTAGCAAAGTGCGGGTTTTCAGATAGTATAATATATATTATAAGCAATCAACAGCAATCTTTTGTATTTATTAAAGAAAAATCTATCTGCAGTCTCAATAGAGTCAGACGACTTTTTTTGGAATTAAAAAAGGATCCATATCGTTTTTTCAAGGCGTCGTCATTTATCGCTTAGTGGTTCCTGATTGTGGGAAAATTTCAGCTTAAATAATACGTCTCTCACGTCTCTGTATTTTCTCCAAACCTCCTGAGAACAAACAGTCTAACTTCTTATACCGCAATAGGTCAGTATGTTTTTCCTCTTACAACAGTACAAACTAAGTTCAATATTTTCTTTCTAACAACAAATAATTTCTATAAAAAGAGGTCTAAGTAAATGAAGATTTCAACAAAACATATTTTTTTATGCTATCTGTTCAATTAATTTTTTTGACACAATTTAAAAAAAAAACTGACTGTGGCCTGTCACGATTGTCAGACACTATAACCATATCTCGAAGAACAAACATTTTTTTTAAATTGCAATTGAAACTGGTCAAATTATTTCGGAAAAGAAAATTTCATTGCATCGGGTCATGCCAGCTAAAAATTGAGATGCTGATTTCAGTGACACCACGAGGTCTTCGTTGTATTCTTTAAATAATATTTTTTTGTCGTCAAATACCGTTTACGTAATAACGTTAAAAAAGTATACAGAATTCTATTTAGCAGCAGAATTCGTTTTGCAAGAACATGGTGATTTCCAACCGCATATTTTCTTTTTTTTTCCATATCAAAAATCGCAGAAAAACGAAGCGCACACAAGAACCATATCTAACTTACGTATGTCATAATTTTGATGCGCTATTCAATACTACGATGGCAAGAAACACAAACGACCAAATTTCACAAGGCCAACATCGTGATTGTCTTGCTACTATATCCCACACTAAATTATTTCCCAATAAAAACAAACAATTTTCCCCGTCGTCTGCGGGACTAAAAAGAATTCGTAACAACCTAAATATATTAAAAAAAGAAAAAGAAAAATTCGACTGAGGCTGGAAATGGAAAAAAAAAAGATATTTTGCGGAATAACCGGACACATAAATATAACAGTTTCGGACAATTGCTCTCTTTGCATTGTTCTTCGATAGCAGACCACCTGCAGGAAGGTCAAGCGAATTTCTGACATAAATTAGATGTAGAAGATCATGGGAAGGGACCACATCTCAGAAATGTATTTAGGGCGAGAGAGACAGGGATGTCGTTACATAACGCGCATAAAAAGATGGGAAATGCGTTTCGAATCGATTAAGGCATCGGTAACTTTACTATTGTTTTGTCGAAATATGAAATGTTTACCTCTGCCAGAGGTTGATTTTTAAAAAAAAAATTTATTCAAATTTTTATTCACTTTTATTGAAGTTACATTTATTCATGTTAAGTTAATCTCTATTACGAAATTTAGATTACAAGCCACTGCGCGACCAGCATGGTAACTTTTAGTTTTATATTTTCTTTTGCAAAACAACGCAACTGAAAGTAACATATGTAAGGAATGTTACCATTACCTGTCATCATAAATATATGTTGTTAAGGGGTATTCTCTGTAAGGCTGATTCTAAAACATCGTGATCAAAAAATGTGAATTTCCATTACTTCAGAACAGAGTTAAAGATAAAACTAAGAAACCCAACACCGATGAATTTAAAAATTGCATTCCTCTCTGCATCTACCATTTTTTAAAATTAAGATATCTAAACTTTATCATTACATCAAATAAGAAATTTTTGGGGAAAAATTTTTTCACTTAAAAAATGGAATAAAAATTCAGCAGGTACTAAAATATAGTGTGGATTACATCACTCTCTGCATGTAATATTGTTCACAATTCAGATATCTCCACTTAATTATATCAAATAATAAATTGCTAGGAAAATTTCTTCAATTATAAAATGGAATAAACATTCAGCAAGTACTGAAAAAAAGTGCAGAAAATTAACTATTACTGGCTGTTGGTTGCTGTGCCGGCGACGATTAAGCCTAACCTCGCGATCATTTATGCTCTCTCTTTCACGCCTCTCTCTAAATGAATTATTTCTCCTTCGCTTTCTTTGTTGAGACCGTTCCCAATTTTCACTTGATCGTGTAGCTCGCTTTCGAGCATTCCTGATTTCAGCGCGTTAAATTCATGTTGATACGAGGTTGCAAATTGAGGACGGCCGCTAATGTTTACATCTGGTAGTTGCAGCCGTTGCCAATCGGAATGTATAAATATCGTCGATTTTTGTGCCGCATACGTACGAGTTTTATATATATAAATAGGGCTTGTGGCGACCCTGTGGTACAGCGCGCTGGTTTACGGTGCTGAGGGTGCTCAGATCGAATCCCGGCGTTGCGCCACGAAAAATGCCTCCGTTCGTGTCGTCCCTTCATAGGGGGTAATGCTGTCCGCCTATATGGTGCCCCCACAATAAATTGGACAGTAAAACTGCGGCGTAGTAAGGGCGAATGTTTGATTACAAGTGCCTCCGCATTGGATAATATATATATATATATACGGGGTCTGTCCGTAAAGTATCCGAATTTAATTTATAACTAAAAAAATATAATGGATATACATACTTCAGTTTAATCCCCTTCAAAGTATCGTCCTTGAGAAGCAACACACTTAGCCCAACGTTGTTGCCACTCTTGGAAGCAGGATTGGAAGTCGTTCTTTGGAATGGTCAACAGCTGTTAGATCGCTTTTTGTTTGATGGTCGTCACATCCTCAAACCGTCGTCCTTTAAGCGTTTTCTTTAGCTTTGGAAATGCGAAAAAGTCGCACGGAGCGAGGTCTGGTGAGTAGGGAGGTTGCGGGACTTGAACGGTGCCATGTTTGGTAAAAAATTTTGAACCACATGTGAGGAGTGAGCAGGGGCATTATCGTGGTGAAGCATCCATTTCCCAGATTTCCACTTTGCTGGTCGTTTCCTCCTCACGGAATCACGAAGTCGCCTGAGCACATCACGGTAGAACTCTTTATTAATGGTTTGTCCATCCGGGGCAAATTCGTAATGCACAACTCCATCACGGTCGAAGAAAAGAATTAACATCACTTTGATTTTGATTCGAACTTGCCGGGCTTTCTTTGGTCGGGGGGGACCCGTACTCTTCCACTCAGATGATTGTTGTTTGGTTTCCGGATCGTATCCATACACCCATGTCTCGTCCCCTGTTATGATGTTATTCAGAAATTCCGGATCCTCACACGACCGTTCGAATAACTCGGAAGCCATTTGCATGCGAAGTTCTCGTTGATCTTGGGTAAGCAAACGTGGGACAAACTTAGCCGATACACGCCGCATGCCCAAATCTTCGGTTAAAATTTCGTGGCAAACAGTTTTTGCTATTCCCACCTCGTCCGCAATTTCTCGAACTGTCACTCGTCGATCTGATCGCACCACAGTACGAACCTGTTCCACTTTGACATCATTTCTCGATGTTGATGGACACCCTGATCGTGCATCACTTTCCACAGATTCCCTTCCATCTTTAAAACGTCTAAACCACTGAAACACTTGAGTTCGGCCCATAACATCATCACCGTATGCTTTCTTAAGCAAATCGAACATTTCGGTTGCGTTTTTTCAATTTTACTACAAAATTTGATGCAAACACGTTGCTCAGTAGATTCCGTCATGATCCAACCCGACACGAGACTTCCACTGCGTTCACTTTTCGTTATTGCTACAAGAGAACCGCGCCTCGCAGTGCTTGGCTAATTGCCAACATAACAAGTTTACATGTTTAAACATGCTAATTAGCGTGCGCACGCAGAGCGGTGTCTGAATTATGTTTTATACATTCAGTACGGATACTTTACAGACAGCCCTCGTATATATATATATATATATATATATATAAGAGAGGATTCGAAAAATTTCTTGAATAATTTTATCCTAAGTTGTACGGTTACTTTTAAGAGATACTATCTAGAAAAAGTTAATTTTAAATGTCTCATCTTCTTTAAAATCAAAATATAGAGGGGAAAAAATCAGTGACATAGGTTAGGGAAGTGGGCATAGTCACCAAATCTCCCATATAATAATATTAGGCCAGGCAACATAGGGTTTGTAGGCTAATTAATTCTCGGAAACCTGGAAACGGTTTTAATCTCTTCATTTGCATGTAAAAAGAGTTGCACAACAAGTATTGAAGTTTGCTCAAATTTTCTGCTTGTGCTCTATGAGGGGTGTCTCAAAAACCTCGAAATTTTCGGACTTTTTTCAGTTTTTTCCTAATAACTCCTAAACGATGCACTTCTAGGAAAACGTTACTAGTTTATAAATTAAAGTACACAAAATTCTATGTCGAATGAGCTCCATATATTTGAAATGACGTGAAGTTGTTAGGGAGATATGCGAGTTCAAAGAACGGCAATTTTTTCTCATTTTTCAAAATGAAAATCGTGTTTTGGATTTTTAAACCTTATTTACGCAATGTAAAATGTATTATATGAAATAAATAATACATTTGGATATCATATAGTATGAAATCTTGTGCCCGACCGTATATGCGAACACCGGTACAACAATTTTCAACAAAACGTCGTCTACTTTTTCATTCCTGCTGGGGAACCAAGAACCACTTTTGGTGAATCAAGGGATTTGAAATTAAAAACGCACATTGTGATGCAAATATTTATGTAATAAAAACGTAAAAAAAAATTGACTTACAGTACAAAAACTTTGATGTTAGGTTTGATGTGTAGGTGATTGACAAAATAAAAATTAAAAATAATAAAAATACAAGGTTAATTGAATTTGCTGCGTTTGGAAGTAGATGGTCCCTAGATGGGGCCAATACATTCCACACAATGGGAGGCATCCAGTGTACTACACCTGAGCCTTTGAAATCCGAAGGGACCACCATTGAAAGAGTAAAAAAGATCCCTGGTGTAGGAACTTTGGGAGAATTTGGGACAATACCAGTCGTTGCTTTTCAAAAGCTTCTACTTCCAAACGCAGCTAATTCAATTAAAATTGTATTTTTATTATTTTTAATTTTTATTTTGTCAATCACCTACACATCAAACCTTACAAAGTTTTTTGTACTTTAACTCAATTTTTTACGTTTTAATTACATAAATATTTGCATCACAATGTGCGTTTTTAATTTCAAATCCCTTGACTCACCAAAACTGGTTCTTGGCTCCCCAGCAGCAATGAAAAAGTAGACGACGTTTTGTTGAAAATTGTTGTACCGGTGTTCGCATATATGGTCGGGCACAAGATTTCATACTATATGACATCCAAATGTATTATTTATTTCATATAATACATTTTACATTGCGAAAATAAGGTTTAAAAATCCAAAACACGATATTTTTTTTGAAAAATGAGAAAAAAATTGTCCTTCTTTGAACTCGCATATCTCCCTAACAGCTTCACATTTCAAATAAATGGTGCTCATTCGACTCAGAATTTTGTGTACTTTTAACTTATAAAATGGTAACGTTTTCCTAGAAGTGCATCGTTCAGGAGTTATTAGGGAAAACTGAAAAAAGTCCGAAAATTTCGAGGTTTTTGGGACACCCCTCATAGAGCACAAGCAGAAAATTGGTGCAAACTTCAATAAACTCTTTTTACATGCAAATGAAGAGATTAAAACCGTTTCCAACTTTCCGAGAATTAATTAGCCTACACCCCCTTTTTTGGCCTATGTTGCCTGGCCTATATTGTGTGCACATCTATCCAGAAAGGAAAACATTCCGGATACGATATCCGAACCAACCAGTTGTATTTTCAGAGATGGAGAAAATGATTTATAGGAAAAGTTGTGGTAGATTAGGCGTTGGAGGCTCTTGAGAAGTTTAAGTGAATTACCCCCCCCCCCTTCCCAGCTTCCTAGGCTTTATAGATCCAGAGATACTTTTATTGGGGGGTTGGAGGGGTTAGCCCCTTAAAATTTCTATTTTTATAAAAGATTTCTTAATGAGCCCCTAGGACTTAAGAGGAACTACGATTGAAAATTTCAGCTTCCTAGGTTTTATGACTCTGGAGATAGCGTTTTTATAGGGGTGGGGGTGGGGGTTAAGCCCCTTTTAACCCCTTAACATTCGCATTTTTAAGAACGTTTCTTATTGAGCCTTTAGGTATTAAGAGGAATCACCATTCAAAATTCCAGCTTCCTTGGACTTTTGGTTCCAGAGATACAGTGATCAGTGTGTAAGATTGGTATTTGGCTTATACAGAGGCTGTTCGCACATTTTTTAGACGATTTTGGTAAGCGGTAATAAAAAATCGTGTGCTGCAAAAGAAATAATTGCAATTGTACTATATTTTTAAAAGTCAAAATTATCTTCTGCGGCTTGAAAGTTTTGTTTTTATTCAAAATGGCGTTTTTAACAAAGCAGTGGTTCGAAGGCTACATTTATGCTCTTTCCGAAGAGAAATATGCATACTCCGTTATCCAAAACCGATGTGAGAGTCATGATTTTGTGATATCTAAAGCGTCGATAGGTAATATCGTCAACAAGAAAGGAAAAAAACGTCAAATTGGAGCCTCAAGTGGGACAAAAATTCCAAACAAGTATACAAGGAAAAAACGGACATCTTCGACTATTGCAAAGGTACGTTGTTTAATGTTAAGAAAAAATCCCCCTAGTCAAAGGGCAGTTGCAAAATCATTAAAATGCTCGGTGTCCACTGTAAAAAAATGATAAAAGTTGATTTAAATCTTAAGAAAGCGAAAAAACGCAATGTGCATCGTCTTCTTCCAAATCATATCGCTGAATGCAGGACACGCTGCAGAATTCTATATGAGAAACACTTATCCAAAGAAAAATGGAAAACAATTGTCACAATAGATGAATCATGGGTGTATTTAAATGATTGCAACAAAAAAAGAGCCATTTATTATCATCAAAGGGGAGAAAAAAATTTAAGTACATAGTTCAAAGAATCGAAAGAAAGTTTTTCTAAGGGATTCATGATTGTTGCTGGTTTTACTTTTAATGGCAAGTTAAAAATAAAGAGAGTGGAAAAAAATGCCAAGATTAACTTCAAATACTATCAGCAAAATATTTTATCGCCAATTTTTCTGAATGAAATACCATCTCTTTACCCACAGTGCCATCAATCTGTGAGACTCCATCAGGACAAAGCTAGCAGTCACACATCAAAATCCACTGTAAATTTCCTAAAAGAAATGGAACAAAAAACTGGTATCAAGGCCATACCATTCACTGATATCCCTACTAAATCTCCCGATGTATCACCTATGGATTTTTGTGCTTTCGGACTTTTAAAATCTGCATTATCCAAACGTCTTCCCAAAACCCTTACAGGACTCTGGAAAGCTGTTCAGGAGGAATGGGATAGAATACCTCTTCTGACACTTCAAAAGGCATTATTATCCTGGAAATTGCGGTGTCGAAAGATAGTTCAGAATAAGGGATGCCAAATAGAACATTTAAAACACAAGAATTTTATGTAATTTAGTTTTGTGAATACAATATACATCGTCTAAAAAATGTGTGAACAGCCTCTGTATATATATCTATGTTAAACTATTTCCCGTAGAGTTCCATATTGGGACTGGCTTTTCGCTGTATCTCCACACAGAAAAATATTATAACATATCGGGAACCATAGCTTTTCTATTAGATATTCCCGGTACCACAGGATTCAGTGCTTAAAAGTAATAGAATGCCCGATTTTGTGCAACACTTGAAATTTTTAAGATTAAGTTTACGAAGGTTACTCCTATTCTCATTGATGATATTATGTCCTTAGATAAAATTGGTGCTAAAATCATGGGTGATTTTTGATTACAGTTATATTTCGCCAAGTCCGACTGTTGCTCAATTTCCGTGGAAATTGGCAACTGAATAAAAACGACAGGTTATTATACAATAAGCGTTTGTGTTTTGTTTGACTCATTGGACTTCCTGTCCTTCGTATTCAATGAAATTAGAAAGAAGAGAGCTGTATAATATTTCTTGGAGATACGATGCGAGAAATTTGTAGATTTATCAATTCAAGATAGCGAATTTAAAAAAAAATCCGTTCAGAGAATAATGCATTCAAAGTACAGATGTACAAGTACGCACAGACATTTCAACTTTAAGATGTTATGTTTGGCAACGTAATCAATTTTGGAGCATGTAGTTTGTGTTCTAGTCACTTCAATAGTCGCTTTTCAATTATGTATGTAATTAGAAAATAATAAGGTAGTTTCACGCAATGTTAATTATACAACCACGTGACAAAAAGGGCATAAAATGGATCCCACGTATTTTTATGCGAGTTTCAGTTGTGTATGCGTTTAACTACTAAGGTTTTGCGCTTCGCTTATATCCGAGTTGAGCTATCATATGCTGTGTGCAACTGTCTTGTTTCTTTTCGAAAGCAGGAAGCAGAAAATCGTCTTTGCCCTGAAACCAGCCATAAAATCACCAAACCCGAATGCTAATCCCTGGAATGGCCCACAGGGAAGCTTTTATACCCAGTACAAAATCACCACTATCTAAGCATGTCGTGCAAATTTCACTCATACGTTCACAGCTTGAATCTGCTATTCAAAAGTAAATTTTCAATCGCGACCTCAAAACTGAAATACGTTAAACGTAAGGTAACGTGAGGCCAAAAGAAAAAGGAAAAAATTTCAAAGACAAAACGATGCGTTTCGTGACAATAGCACATTACTACCGATAAAGAACATGTAAGCAAACGCCACTCCTGTTTTTCTGAGTCATCATTTAGAATCGACTATTTCTTGAAAGAATTCTTTAACATAGTGGTTGTTCACTTTTTGTTAATCAGGGACCCGTTGCCAAAAAAAAAGAAACAAAATTCTTCGGGGGCCATATCCCAACCAACCCTTTGAGAGTGAAAAATAGGTTTAATTTTCTGAATAAAAAGAAACTATTTGTGATAAACAAATTAAAGTTACAAATAAACTTAATAACAATATTAAATTTAACATAACAGTTAATATAAAATCTAACAAAAGACTAGGAAAACTTTGAAAAAATATTTCAGATAGTCTCTTCTAACGAAACTACTGCGGGTTATTAACGTAAGATTACTTATCGTTTGCTTACCTCTTTTTTTTTTTGACGCATTTTGGTACTTTTCTGTTTAACCGTTTAATGCTACTGAGTTTGGCACGCTGCCAAAATTATAATTCGCTACGCCGGACAATTTTTTTCTCTCCGCAGGTCCGTTATTGAGGAACGTAATCCTACGTTAAAATGAGATTTTTGAAATTGCCTTTCTAATTTACTGCCTGCAAAATCGCTGTGACCCCATGGCACAGAAAATGATCTTGGGATTTTTAAGTAGAACAGGAATTTCTTTCCTAATCGCAACGTCAAGAAACGGAAAAAAATTACAGATATATTTAGAATCTGAACAAAAAATTCGAAACAAAAAAATACTTTTGTTCTTAATTTTATGAAATTTTTAAATTTGCGGTAGTTTTGAAGAAATGCATTTTTTTTTTTTGTCGCTACTGACTTTTCAGACCATTTCTTGGGTTCTCCCGCACCATGGGTTAAAAACCATTGCTTTAACATATTGCCATTTAATTTCTCCACGTATTTCAGAGTTCTGTGCAATTCGGTAGTTTAAAAACGCTAAACAATATAGACACGTTTTATATTACGTTTGTTAAATTTCGTACTGTTATCAGTGTTTCATTCTGTTTTTTTCATATAAAAGGCATGTAAAGAACATAAAATTTTAAAAAAAAGGAACTTATTGTATCTGGCTTAAAAACATAGTATAGAGGTTTAGCTGCTGTGTACTAACCCTATTGGATTCGCTCACTTTAATATTAACCCATGGAGAAAATGTGTCCAAGAATTGTCGATTTGGATTTAAAGATTTTTCTTTTAAAATTTTACTCCATAATAGACAAAGAAATTTTATACCTTGGGGAATTTTTCTTTTGTTTTAAAAAATGCAAATAATATTTTAGAATTTAAATTATTCGGGAAAAACTCTGGTAGAGTGTGCTTTAAATGCTGCTAAAATCCTTTGGTAGACGCAATTTCTAAAATGAATCTTCTTGCAGGGTGGAAAAAAGTTCAGACTATCTGAAAATATCATTTTTATTGGAATATCAGCATTTATGTAGCTGTAAATAGTAGACAAATTTTCTCCACAAGTGTACACTGAGGTGATATCCAATACAGTTAGTACACATCAACCTTAAGTATAAAATAGTTGTAAATAGTAGACAAATTTTCTCCATAAGTTAACACTGAGGTGAACAAATCCAATAGGGTTAGTAAACAGCAGCCTTAAGTATAAAATAGCTGTAAATAGTAGACAAATTTTCTCCATATGTTAACACTGAGGTGATATCCAATACGGTTAATACACAGCAGCCGTAAGTATAAAATAATACAAAATGTCTGAATAAAAAAGGCAACATTTTGGGTGCCTCAAATTAGACATTACACAAGAAAAGAAAAAAATGACAATCTTTTAGTGTAAGTCTTTTATGTCATCCTTTCATGTTCATTCCTTGGATGAATGCTGAATAAAAGACTGTAATAAATTTGATGGATTTACTACCAACGTATTCTTTGTGCTGCCCTGTCACGTGCGTGGAAGTCACCCATACAAGAGAAACTGATCCTAGAATATGATATGTAATACGAATAAAAATTATATCTTATAGCCTGAATTTCTAAAATTATTCTTTAACTCAGTTATTCTGCAACTTCATGACGAGAAATCATTCGTTCTTCATACCTCTTCTACGAGAGGAACTCGGGTTAGAAGCCAAGGAGAGACAAGTCTACAGCCATTCAATACGTGATGACTCAATCTTTTGGCTGATAATTCGGCATTGTTATGGCCATTGACATAGGTACCGTATTTCAAAAATATAAACTAAACTGTGTGTCATGTCAGTCTCGATTCGGCAATTTTGAAGACAAACTACTGCTGAGAGCGATTGACCTACAACTTAGAGTTTGAGGTCACAATTTGATGCTTCAAACACTCACTGCCCTTTTAAGTTTTGATGTTCTGTGGCTGGTTGTCCTTTTTTTTGGGGGGGAGGGGGGTAAGTAAGATTTCTGAGAAAGAAGAATTTTTTTTTGTTTTTTGTTTTATAATATAATTCCTTTAAGAAGAAATATTGTACCATTTGATAAATTTATAATAAGGATTGTTTTTATTTTATCTCTGTTGATTCATTTTTCTGCAAGCCGTTATTAAAATATTTTAGACGAGTCCGAGGTTACGAAAGCAATATCTGGGGTTTTTCACTCACGACGTGTAGTTTTTAAAAAAATTATCATGGCAACCCTTTCCAGAAGTTAACCCTCCTACTTCAGGCAGCGTCGCAATAGAATTGCACTCAAATTCACGAGCTTCCTCATTATTGTATAATTTTTAAGATATCAGATAGTCTCTATTTACCCAACGAATCAAGTATCTGTAAAAAAATGTTTTTTTCAGGTAGTCTCTTCTAACGAAGTACCGCGGGTTATTAACGTAGGATTACTTATCGTTGCTTACCTCTTTTGTATGTATATATGTATGTACCTATGTGTTACATATATATGTGTCACATAGCCTGAATATAACGGAATGAATGTAACGCCTGAATGTAACACATATATATGTGTTACATATATATGAACGCCTATATGCGTTACATATAAATGAACGCCTGAATGTAACACATATATATGTGTTACATATATATGTGTTACATATATATGTGTACATGTTATATGTATATATACATGTACCTATGTATATATACATATATTATGTCGAAATTTTAACGCATTTTGGTACTTTTCTGTTTAACTGTTTACTGCTTGTCGAAGCAATACAGACTGGGTTTGGCACGCTGCCAAAATTATAACTCGCGAGGACGGATGGACGGACGGTTTTAGCATCTAAAATTTTGCTTTCCGAAGGACCGTTATAGAGGAACGTAATCCTACGTTAAAAAATTGAGGATTGCAATGTTGATTTACGAATAGAACCTTTGTTTTAATAAGATGAACCCATACAAAATAAATGTTTATTTTTTCTGTAATTTAGGTTATTGGTTTTATGAATTACGTTTCCCGTTCGTAGGCAAAATGCAAATTAAATTTTTACCCTTTTCTTGTAACGAATGTAAATAACGAAAATATAAGAGCGAGCGATATTGCTGGGTAAAATAAAATAATTTTCTGCTGTTGTGAGTTAACATGTCAGTAACTACTTATTATCTATGTATATAAAACAGTTCCGTAACTGAACGACTGACAGATAACGCACAGACCAAACCGCTGGACCGAAAGGGCTGACATTTTGCATGGCAATTCTTCTTATAGTGTTGGGGTGCACTAAGAAAGATCTAAAAAAATTTTTTTTTAGATTTTTTTAAAATTAAATTTTAAAGCTGTTTTTGTAGCATTCTTTAAATATTGCATTTAAAATAATAATAATCTGAGGGTTATAAAATTTATATCACGAGAAAGACCACACAAATTCCTTTAAAATGAAATCTTTTTCGAATCTTTACCTTCATTTTCTGATTTTTGGTGGATTTTTAAAGATTAATTTTTAGAATTTAATTTATTAAATGCTTATCACGTGGTTTCTTTCCTTTTTGTGAAACTGCCACGTGCATAACAACGAACTGCCACGTGCATAACAACGAAATAAATTGACAAAAAAATACGGTAAAAGATAAAACTTAATTACTAGACTAATTAAGATGGAAGTTTTTTAAGAATTTGATTCAAATTAGTATGTTTTATGAATATTAAGATACAAATTAATTGCATACATTGACTGTACTGTTGTATTTAATTTGAATATTTTCTTCTACATTATTTTGTCTATAAAAATATCCGTTACGATTTTTTTATAAATATATATTTTTTTGGCATTAATTAACCATTGTATTTTGGCATTGACCGTTGTATTTAATTTGAATGTACTCCGTAGTGAAGCACAGGTATTCAGCTAGCAGCAAATAAAAGTGTGTTCTCGAGAAAGCGACTGAAACTTTCAACAGACAGTGGTGAGACGTTTTACGAAGTCTCTTGATCAATTAATTGTACAGAAAAATAATGGTTGTGTTTTAACGATCGTAATCGATGCATGAAAGTCCTGCATCTGAAAATACGATATCCAAAATGTACAAATACTTAACAATAGTTAAACGCCGATATGACACCACAAACCAAAAGTTTTACACTCGAATACATTCATTTATTCCTCTGGAGGTGCGGGGTCAAGTGTTCCGGTCTCGTCACTTGACTCGGTTCAAAATTACGGGACCGGCCCACAGGGAGGTAATGCTGGTCCACCTATACGGTGCCCCCAGAAAATTGGCAAGCAAAACCGCGGTGTCATATTATGACGGTAAGGATAATGTCCAAGTAACCGTCTGCTGCATTGGAGAAGACATTCATTTATACGAAGGTGTGGCATTCAGTTGTAACTAACCGTCTTCAGCCAGATTTATTTTTGCACATTGTTTGCTCAATCCCTGCTCTGGGTAGAGCATATATATATAGTGGAAAATGACAAAGAGGACAGCAGATACCTCTTTGCTTTGCAGGAAGTGCTTGTTCTTATCTGTAAACTAGAAAGTCAAGTTGTAAAATAGACTTTACAGAGTTGAGAATGAAATACTTCATGGAAGAGTATAAGACGGACCGAAGTAGCTTAATGATAGCGCGTTTGGATTCGTACTCGAGGGAGGGGGGGGGTGCTCAGTTGGAATCCCAACGAACGTCATTCAATACCTTCATGTCTAGGCCGGATACGGGCATTTTAAGTCCGTAGACGGGAAAGTCCATCTATGACGTCAGTGGGTGGGAGAAGGTACCAGTACTCCAGATGTCGCCCTTGGGGTTGCTCGGTCAAAATTGAGGTGGCACCTGGCTAAAGTCAGACTCCGACAATTGTGGTGACATTGTAAACTGGACCCGCATTCCTCTACGTAACCTGGTATGTTATGTTTCGGCTATGGGAGCGGGGGGGGGGGCATAAGTCACAACATCGGAGTTTAGGGATGGCAAACAAGTACCAATTATCCCCATGGCAGCAGGCGAGTTTCGTTTTTCGGAACCACAGACTTCGTTTCATTAACAAACTTAATTACTGTATAAATCATCTTCAGGCTATTCGTGTTGTTCTTTCCAATCCCCCTGGTGTAGGAAAGCCTGCACCAAGTTCAAAAGACCCCGCCGCAAAACAGAATCACAGACAAGGAAAGGAGTTTTGGATGGCCAGTTTTGGAGGCAATTCGTTCAAAATATAAGCGAAACAAATTGATTTTGTGTTCAGACTTCGGTGCTATCTCTCAGAAATTGCCTTCATGGAGGTATTCTAAAATCCGAACTACTTCTGGTGTCAGGCATTTCGTGTGAGGGATTTAGCCGATACAGAAACTGCTGCATAAATCAAATACCTTTTGAGGTTTGAAATATGAACGAGAACAGACTGATCTCTGTCAAGAAGAATTCAAGGTCAAAAGGTTTATTAATCCTTACTACTGAATTACAGCTCGAACTATTGATAAACGGTTTCACGAGAGAATGCGCTTGGAAGTGCAGCACCCAGCACTTTAATGAACGTATAAACCGCTACAACGGACTCCCATATCAAACGCGGCTCATTTAAATAATCTCTCTTCCCCAAGATATGCTTTTCGGGAGCTTTATGCAGCGAATCGAATAATCATCGAGCGATCGTCTCTGCTCCGTGCATAATCTCCATGCTAATGCATGTACGCGGGCGTTGTTTATTGGTGACGCGACCTTATTTAAGGAGACGGGTGCCGCCATCACAAAAGAACGCCAACGATTTTTTTCTACGATTATACTGCATTTTTTGGGAGGGCCCGTAAAATAACGCCCCTGTCTGTTTTTGTTTGATTTCTTTTTCTTTTTTTTCAACTCGCGTATTTGCTTCTGCTAATGGCTCCTCTGTTTTTACTTTCTGAGACATGAGTCAGATGGGACAACTCCGAAGAAAGAGATAACATGCTGGGTAAGTTACGTCATTTGTTAGTTCTCCATTACTTTCCGTTTTAGAAGTATCTCGAGATTGAGATTTGGGTCTCGGAGGAAATCCAAAGAAAAAGAGTGCTGTAAAAATGTCACGAATGAGATGAAATGCGCTTAAAAAAACTTTTTTTAAAAACAGTAATAAATCTTTCAGTACGAGTAGGTTTCGTTTACTTCAATTTTTGCAACGCAACCTGCTTTTAACATAGAAAATTTGACTGATCTTTGGAGCAGTTACCCCCAAAATGCATAAAGCATGTCAAAGAGGCGGAGCTAAAGGCAAAAATATACAACTACCAGCGTACAGGTAGCCTTGCACCTAGGTTTCGCACTTGTTACCTTGCTGAGGAGCACATAACAAGGGCGAAACCGAAGTCCAAGGCAACCTGGAGATGTATATCTTTGCTTAAAGCTGTGCCCATTTGGCAGATTTTATGAATTTTGTCAACTCCTTGCGCCATAATTTTTTCCCCCGCAACTCGTGGTAGAAGAGGATTCTTTCCGTAGTGAGCTGGATGACTGTCCTTTGTCAGCCACCAGTAAGCATTTACAGAAATTCCGCAATAGGAATTATTTTCCCTCTACCGTATTTATCGATTATGCCTTGCTCAGGAGCTCATAACAAGGGTTAATCCTAGGTTCGTGGCTACCTGCACACTGGGATGTGTACGAGTATATATGCTTTCAGTTACCCCCAGTTACACATGCTCATACTCAAGCTCCCTCAAGTACATAGGATGGAACCTTAATAGTGGAAACTAGGTATGTACAAAGTATACAGAAGAGATACAGGGGTGAAACTTTTATAGCCCTTCAAAGTAGTAACGAGCATTGTTTAGCACCCGTTGTTAACGTTTTAGAATCTGCAGGATGCCGTTGGCAGCACCTGATCTATTGATCTTTCGAATGGAGCGGTCTACAGCTGGCAAAATCTCTGGTGGAATCTACAGAGCGGTTCCTTCCTCTTGGGGATGAGATCAAAGTCACAGGGACTTAAGTACGGGGAATATGGGTGATGACAGAGCACTTCCCAGTCCCAGCGAGCAAACACATCAGCCACAGTGTGAGCACAAGCATTTTCTTTCCATCAGTAAGATGCAACAAATTATTTCGTACAGTAGACCGGTACAATAACTAAAACAGCGCTGTGTTCATCCTGTCACTATGCAGGTGTGTGATGTTTGTGGGGAGAGCGCATTCGCTCTGAGGTAAGGCAGGTATGTGACGTACGTGTGGTGTAAACTGCTTTCCTGGGTTCTGCTGCGTGGGGGTTCTACAACAGTGTTGCCACTATTAAAGTTCCATCCCTCGTACATAGAAAACTTACTAAACAGTGGTGTCATAATTAGCATTCATGGAGGTGATAAAGGATTGAAGTCCTCCCTAAAGTAGACGTACTTCTTAAATCTTTATCTGACGACAAAATGCATGGAAAGCGCCGTCGAAAGAGGATCTGCAACTGCGTTGGCATGCAACTGCGTTAATATGGTTTGTAAATATATACACCTCCAACGGACCCAGCGGTGTTGGACGTATCTTTCCCATTTGTTATGGGTTCTTCCTCAAATAATAGTCGATGTAAGAAGCCGATGTTAAGTATGCCGGAGAAAAAGAATTCCAACAGCGCAGTTTCTTTAAATTGTTACTAGTGACTAACAAAGTGCAGTCAATTCAGCGCACAGCGAAAAGAACTATCGTCTATCCCGATTTGCGGTGCAAAATTCCGAGAGCTTTAAGATGACAAAATGTATGGGGAAAAAGGGGTCGTGGGAGGAGCCACTAGTGCAAATATATACTTTAGCTGATGACTGCCAGTTTCAAAATCGTACTCCAAAAATCGATCCATGCGAAAGAATTACTTTCCCACTGCAGATTCACACGTTTTTTGTATCAGTTCTTAACCACGTGTTGTAAAACATAGGTCCACTTGTCAGGGAAATACTTGTATTTTATATGAGTATTTGCATCACAGAATTATGCATGCATTCGCGGATGCAAGAGTGATTGCATGCTCGTATGAAATTGTGCTACACATATGGTAAAGGCATTGTAAAGGTATCGAAAAAGAAACCCTACAAGTAGATAAATGGAGAATAGATTCTTTGTCAGCCATGTCGGCCTATTTTCTGTTTTTTGAATCACTTCTTTCTTGTTCATTGTGTAAAGATGTTCAATCGTTACAAAAGCAATTTTATTTTTATTTTATCAAGAGTGAGAAACACTGAATTCTGATAAAAGGACACATACAATTTTCTCAGATTCAAACGCAATGCAGAGTATTCAGAATCAAATAGCTCCAACCGCATGTTTCCACGGTTTTTACATGGCCAGATAAAATGTTTTAGAACCTTAACCACTTACCTGATACCTTAACCACTTAGCCACTGGGCGACGGCCATTTTCTTTCACACCACCAAGGATGCTTAAAACCTGAATCAGTCCCCAATATTTGAGTTGCATAATTTTAACTTCAAAATCTCCTCACATTTACGAGGCAATCTATTCATACACATTTTCAACCTGGCCAAAGGTAGCCTCGTGTTAGAGTGTTGGCTTTCAGTACTGAGGGTGCTCTGATCGAATCCCGACAAGCGCCATTAAATAACTTCGTGTCTAGGCCGGATATGAGCACGTTAAATCCGTAGACCGGAGAGTCCTTCTTTGAGGTCAGTTAGTGGAGAAGGTACGACCCCCCTCCCCCAGATGTCACCCCTGGGGGTGCTCGGTTGAAATTGAGGTGGCACCTTACTGGTAACCTCTGAAGAGAAGATCCCTGAGAAACCCGTCACTCGGGGAGAGTTCTTTTTCGATAAGGGGTGGAACGTTAAAGCGAAGGTCAACGAGAGAGGAAGAAATTGTCACCAAACATCCCCCACTTTTCGCCAAATATTGCCATTTGTCCCAAGGAAGAGTCGAACAGGTGTTTTCTGCCGATTGACAATGGTTTAGTCTAAAGAAAACGCAGTGTTTACAAGAAACAGATGGGGAGAAATACACATCTGCAGTTACAATTGAAAGGAAATTTTAAACACTATTAGAACTATTATACCTTTTGGAATATTAACTGCCGTGATGTGCTGTATAATCTGAAATGTTTAAATGCTCATTTCTGAAGTCTATTTTCCAAGGTATAAATTTGCAACCAAGCAAAACATCTTTTCCGTCTTTATTAGCCATAATTTTGGCCAGTTTAAAAGTTAACAAGCACCAAGTTATGAGAAAATATTTCAAAGAGGGGGAAATTAAAGTTTGAAGAAAATTTTCCTTATTCAAATTGCGGAAAATGGGAAAATTTTATAGTGTTGATAAAGTTAATTGTGAATTTTGATTAGGAGAGGTCATTAGGGTAGCACACTTTAAAGGGCAGGGCCGACTTTGCCAGTTGAACCTATTTGATCTGGAAAATTAAAAATATGTCTAAACTGAAATGGCTTTAACATATGAGCTGTTATTTTTGAAAGTGGCATAAGTCCATTTTTCACGTATCGAGATATTTCAAGGTTTGTATTTGAATGAATTTAAAAATATTGGCAAACGTTAATCAATTCGAGTGATGTTTTTAACACTATACACCTTTTAAATTTTACTATGAAATAATTATTAAAATTATTTAAAAAATAAACGATTTTTTTAGCTCCAAATGGACTTATACCACTTTCAAAAATAACATATTATAAAAAATAAAAACAAGTGGAAATTAAGTACATATTTTTATATACATTAGTTTCAGTGAAATGGATATTTTAATGTAAACTCTTACTTACCAACATCACTATCAGACCAAATTGACATATTATCGTCTTTTTTATTGGTATGTGAACTCATTGTAACAACTGTATTAAATGTTATTTATCTAAAACTTTGATTTCCTGCTTTAATAAAAATATTTAAATTATACTCACGCTGCAATCTATTAGTATAAGAAACACAAACCAAACAGTAGGAATTGCGAAAGAAAATCAAACAAAATCAGTGAAATTACTTCTGACCACTTAATCAGAACAATAATACCGTTATTTTGTTAACGATGTTGTTTTTAAGACACTAGCTAAGTAATATATGCTAAAGCGTAGTGTACACTGAAGTCGTAATAATCAATAATAATTGCAATAAGCAAGTTGCTTTTATTATAATTATTAGGAATGGACTTATTCCACTTTTAAAAAAAAATTTTGCGATAACATTTTTATAGCCAAAATTCTTTTGTTTACTTTATGAAAAAAATCGTACGAAAAAAAGGTGTGTATATCTTACTAAAATCACCGTTAACTCATTTTTTTAAAGTGGACATACACCACTTTCAAATATTTTATTATGGGGGTGCCATATAAGCGGACCAGCACTACCCCCTATAAATGGACTACATAAACAGAGGCATTTTCAGTGGCGCAAGGCCGGGATTCGATCCGAGCACCCTCAGCATCGAAAGCCAGCGCGTTGTACCACAAGGACGCCACAGGCCAGTGTGTAACTATATTTTTATCAAAATATCTGTACATTATATTTTTATCGCAATTTCTGCAGTTGGGCCCAGCAATAACTAAGGCAGGGGCTTTTAAAGTGAAGTTCTATTCCGAAATTTGGAGGGGGAAATTGGGGTAAAATTATACTAAAGTTGTGTCTTTTTTGCAGTCATTTTTTGACTGATAAAGAAACTGACAAAGCAATTTCTATAAAACTTGGTGAATACGTTTATTTTGATGCAAGGAATAATGTATACTTCAAATTTAGTATTTTTAATTGCATTAATTATTTAAAATTAACATGTTTTCAATAAAAAAAATGCATTTTTCAAAGTTTTGTAATTTTAATTTTAATTTAAAAAATTTAAGTTTTTAATTGCTTAAAAATGGAGTATACGTTAAATATGCATTAGTTTTACAACTTTATCAATATTTTTTGGGAATCTAGAACCAATAGTTTTGCTACAGTCTTGCACGCAATGGATGCAAGCCAAAACACAATTTTAAAATTTTCATCAAAATTAAAAATGGAAAATTAATTAAAATACCAGTTGTAGAACATTGAAATAATTAGTCTACATAGAACATATATTAAGCTTTCAGTGGTAAAAATTTCATGTATTTATGTTTTGTAGGGAATGAGAAATAAAACTAAATGTGACATGATGCTAAATTGCACCTTCAGTAAAATAGTAAGACTCCCGAGACCCCTTAAATGAAAACAAAATTACCGAAAAAGATCGCGTCTCCTTTGGCGAAAGAAAAAATAACAGTTGCAAAACCAAAATACTTGAAATCTGTATCTATAATAATAAATTTTTGTATGATCCAGTATTTATAAAAATAAACATGACTCTAAATTTTATTGAGGTTTTCTGAAACTCCCTTACATTACTTCGAGAAATAGTAAGTAATACGATGCAGGGTAAAAAGTCCCAAAATACGTTGATTACATGAAAATGGAAATCAAAACATGCGATGGTTTTCTTAAAGCCTAAATAATTAAAACCTTCATAATTTTCTTAATGCCTAAAGAGCGATAAATACTTTCCGCGGGAAATGGTACTGGGGTGTTGATTATCCCCGACCCCTCATTTTGAGAATCGACTTCCCGGAGGCAGCAACCTTAAAACCGGTCCCAGGTCTCTTCTCTCCAGAGGTGGACTGTACTAAGTCGGACTTCGACCTTGTGGTGTCATTAGAAACCGGATCCTCACCCCTCAGCCCGCAATCCTATATGGACCTGGTATGGAATACATTCCGGCTAGGGGGCATAAGCAACAACAACAACGACAACAACATTTTCAAATATTTCGACATATTGTTAGGAAATTTCAACGCATTGCTAGAATTTTGAAATCTGGCACTAAACCTGGTGAAGATCAATCAGTCGACCAGGCACGTAACTCAGCCGTTAAAACACCGAATACGGAAGGACGTCTTGGGCGAGTGTCATCTCGCTTTGACTGCAACTTGTTTTTTTAATGGTGGAAAAAAATATGAATGAGTGGTTCGTGAGGATTGAATAAGTATAATTTGGCCACAATTCTGGCCAAATTATGACGATCCCATCCGTGCTACAATGTATATGCTTTTCTGAATATGATCATCTTGACCAGATAAACATGTGGTAATAACACGCTTATGTAATAACTAACCATTAGTTGATAAAAATAATGGGAAGTAACTTGGACACGGAAGGCAGGTCAATTAAAAAAAAATTGATGTGTATGAAATATGGCACCTTACGAGAGCTGTCAAGGGTAGTCAAGCATATATAGCACTGATAAACTCCATTCGCCTTTTCTCTCTCTCTCTGATACCTATCCATCTCTAATAACATAATGGTTGAAGTCTGATTTTTAGACACTATCAAACATACGTGTTTTATATATGATCTGACGATATATAAATGATATGATATCTTGGCAAAAGATACGTAGTGGCTGAATGTGTCATCTCGCGATTCTGATCGAAAGACATAGCTGTATAATTATGGCGCCTTGTCTTTCGATTAGAATCACAAGATGGCCCATTCAGCGATTATCCAGCCTCAACGACTCTCCATAATTTTAAATAGCCTACTGTGTACTTTCAGATGATGATGACTTCTTGTGCCGTGTAAATCACCGACGATGCAGTTTGCATAACAGATGAAAATTTTTCAACAACAAGCGTTTGTGACAAGTGTCTTCAAATGTAGAATTACCGTATCTTTCAGACCATAAGATCAAATTTATGGGAGGGTTTTTAGAATATTTTGTATTTTGTTAGGTATATAAAAATATTTTCAATTTCTTACTTAATAAAGATTAAATATATATATAATCTATATTTATATATATAAAACAGTTCCGTAACTGACTGACTCACTGACTGACATACAACGCACAGACCAAACCGCTGGACCTAAAGGACTGAAATTTTGCATGGCGATTCTTCCTTTAGTGTAGGGGTGCACCAAGAAAGATTTTTGAAAAATTCTTCTTAGATTTTTTAAAATTAAATTTTTAAGCTGTTTTAGTAACTTTTTTAAAGTTTGCATTTAAAATAATAATTTGATTGTTATGAAATTTATACCACGAGAAAGATCCTAAAAAGTCCTTTAAAATGAAATCTTTTTCGAATCTTTACCTACATTTTCTGATTTTTAGTGAATTTTTAAAGATAAATTTTAGAATTTAATTAATTAAATGCTGATCACGTGATTTCTTTTTCTGGTACTTTAAATAAATTTATCGTCACGTCTATAAAATTGAAATAGACAAAAAAAATTTTTTCCCTTGCTAATGCGGCAGACGATTGGACATTATCCAAAAAATATTAAAATACAGTAAAAGATATGTTCCTTAAACTGTACTATATTAATTATAATATTTTCTTTAGTATGTACTATTGGATTTAATTTGAATATTTTCTTCTACATTATTTTGTCTATAAAAATATCCCTTACGATTTTTTTATAAATATATAAATATATATATATATTTTTAACATCAATTGTATACATTGAGCGTCGTATTTATTATATATATTTATTTATTTTTGTATTCGTATTTATTATATATCGTCGTATTTATTATATATATTTATTTTACATTGACCGTTGTATTTAATTTGAATGTACTCCGTAGCGAAGTGCGGGTTTTCAGCTAGTTAAATATATATACATAATAAATATGTATAAAAAAATATAATATAAATGATAAATATATATAATATATATATAATAAAATATTCATTTTATTTTAATGTTACCTTTGGATCGTAAGACGCACGCTAATTTTAAGTCGATTTTTTTATGTAAAAATGTACACTTTATGATCAGAAAAAATACGATACTCAAAGCAAGTTCGGTTTGATATCTCAGTTATTTAAAACCAAACAGTATTCCTTAGAAAAGTTTTTTTTAATTTGATGAGTTACTGAGGCAAACAGGATTTGAAATAAGTCTTCATCCGAATGAGATAAATGTTCTTTACAGAATTTATCTTTGCGCACGCGCAGTTGAGGTAATGCCAGCCATGACCCGAACTTCGAACTACAGTCTAGTAGAACACTCGACTAGTTCACTCATTGTACAACTCTCGAACTTGACGCATGTGTTAGTTCCGAGCGATCATTCTGTTAAATCAATGTGACGCTACGAGCCTGTATCCGAATTTTTATATGTTGAAGTGTAATATCAACGGCATTACAATTTTGTTATGATTAAAGCTTTTTGTTAATTATAACATTGTGTAATCATGAATTCAAATTTTTTAAAACGCCATTGAAATACTATTCCCACTAGAAAGCATTAAATATCGCTTCACTCATTTAGGCTCATCTTTTCCTTTGAAAGAGATTTCAGTTGGTACGTTACTTATATAGAAATTTAAATCTTTATTTTGTATCTACTTATTCTACATTCTCATACACTGTTTAAACAATATGTTCCCTCCCCCACCCGAAATCCTACTTTTTAAAGTTAATCCTTACATAAAATATTACGCTAAATTGAAATAAACGCGTAAAACATACTATAAACAGATAATGCGGAAATTATTTTCTTTATTGCAGATGTAACCAGTGCCTAACAATCAGGAGAGAAAGAGGGAAGATGTGAACATTACATTGTACGATATGGTGAATTACCTCCCAGACTATATCAGTCAAGGTCAGCTTAATAAGAAACTATTCACTGAATATACTCTATGTTCCAGTTGGTTAGTGTCGCTTCCATTGGAGAGTCTATGTTAAACCATGAGCCACAAACATGGCTATAACAATTTGTAGAATCAATTCTTCAAAATTTTTCCTCTGGATTTTCATCTGTGCCCCAAGAAGCTGCTAATATTGCATGGCATTTAAATACACTCAAGAGTCAAAACATTATGACCACCTGTCAATAACGAGTTGGCCCACCTTTGGCGCGCAACACAGCTTCAACCCGCCTTGGCATGGATGCCACAAGTCCTTGGTAGATGGCCGGAGACAGATTGTACCAGATGTTTAAGCAACGGTCACGCAAAACCGAGATATTGCGAATTGGTGGTCTTTGAACTCTGAGCTGCCGTCCCATGACATCCCAAATGTGTTCTATCGGATTGAGATCCGGTGAGTTAGGCGGCCAGGACATTAACTGGAATTCAGCATCATGTTCCTGGAACCACTCCAACACAATTTTAGCCTTGTGACACGGGGCGTTGTCCTGTTGGAACATTCCATTTCCAGCTGGAAAAACAGAGGCCATGTAAGGGTGAAACTGGTCCGCAATGATGTTCAGATACCCTGTAGCATTCATGGCCTGCTCTACCACAACCACGGGTCCCAGAGACGCCCAAGAGAACGTCCCCCAAAGCATAATACCGCCATCACCGGCCTGTGTATGACCTACTGTACATTGAGGGAGCAACAGTTTGCCTGGAAGACGGCGTATCCTGACACGGCCATAGGCGTGATGAATGACAAACCGTGATTCATCTTACCAGGCAACTCTCTCCCACTGATCCATGGGCCAGTCGCGATGTTCCCGGGCCCAGCGCAGACGCAGTTGGCGATGACGCTTGGTCAGCAAAGGCACACGAGTGGGACGTTTTCTGCGTAGAACCATATCCAACAGTGTCCGCTGAACAGTGTGCTGCGATACTATTCTACTTGGCCCTGCATTGTATTGGGCTGTCAGCTGAGCCACTGTCTGGCTCCGGTTTTGCTTCACCATGCGAGACAGTCTCCGACGACCTTTTTCTTTGATAGCGTGTGGACGTCCAACACCATGTCGTCTACTGCAGGTTTCACCGTCATTCATCCACTTTGCATAAGTACTAACAACTGTAGGTCGCGAACAACCCACGAGTCGTGCAGTTTCGGAAATACTTGTTCCGAGCCTTCGAGCCATTACAATCTGCCCTCTATCAAAGTCGCTTAGATCCGCAGCCTTTCCCATCACACACAGAAGTAAGTGAAAGAATGATTCTTCAGAGTCTCCAGCAGCAGTTAAATACCACTTCCACCTGATCACGTGCCTTCCACGCCATCCAGGCGAATTCATTGCAAAATGTAGGGGTGGTCATAATGTTTTGGCTCTTGAGTGTATATAATCTGGTCTAAGCTCAGTCTCAGAGCAGTTCTACAATTTGGGAATGTTTTAGTGACATCCAAATTAATCTACAATCCCCTGTAGAGGCGTGGTCTTAGTTTTTTTATAGGTTTTGGTTACGTGTCTAGCGTCATTTATTTCACAAATCTGAAACTTCTTTATTGAATCCCCTCAAGTCAGAATGTGGCCACTGAATTCGTATCATGTAGAGAAACTAGATTTGACAAATCTTAATTAAGTTGCCTTGTTTCTTTGGTCAATCTATTAGCATCCTCATTTTCCTCGATACCCAACGTGTGCCGGTATCCATTGCATGGTATACTTCTTCCTCAACAGGTTGGTCCTGTTTAGTAGATGGTACATATTTTGAACCTGTCTTCGAATCAGAAAAAAAAATTTCTTTCGCTTTGTCTACATCCCTTTGTTCTAGCTAACTTTTAGTAAAAGCACATTTAAAAAATTCTACCCTTCTATACCCAATTAAAACTGTAATCTTACTGGAAGGAATTCGAGACAAAAGCAGTTCTGACTCTGAGCCGTCAACTTTGGTTACTACTTAACTACCGTTTAGCTAAGTTAACACCCGACTCTCTTTTCATGTAAAGAAACGATTGAACTCACAACCAACAAAATTTTTCCCGTAAATTCATATTATACTTTTCATTCAAGACTTGCATAACTTTGCATATAACGGTCAACCAGAATGATGTAAGATATGTTTTCAGCAACATCTACTATTGAGGAATCACGAGAACTTGGTAAAACACGAGAGCAATTGTGTTTTTTCAAAAGAAACTAAGTTTTTCTGAGAATATGTACAGAGCTCCTGAAAATGGTAACAGTTATGTATATATATATATATATATATAATAAAAAACTTTTAAACACTCATCATTTTCAGGATTTGTTTAAATACGGAATAAAAAGACTGTTGAGGTTAACTGCTCTGTATATCTATATTTTTAGGGCACTTTTTGTATTCGTAGTCTTTTAGAGAGAATTCTGAATTAAGATTTATTCCCATGGGGTTTTTATATGTATTTCAATATGCTTTAACATCCACCAAACCTTAATTATTTTTATGACAAAATGACACCAAAAATTATTGCATTGATAGAATGATTGTATTGAGCTTTTTATGGGTATGGCTTATTCATAGCTTCATAGAAATAATGGGCGCGGTGGCCCAGTTGGCAAGAGCAGCGGTCCAGTGACCTGAACCTCCCTGGTTCGATGCTCGTCACTGCAAATCCACCGCCGTGTTCACTAATGGTGGCCGGGGCACGTAAAATGGGTCGTGGCTGCAATGTCCTCCAAGTTCTCAAATTTACCTCTGGAGGTGTGGGGTCAAGTGTTCTGGTCTCGTCACTTGACTCGGTTCAAAATTACGGGACCGGTCATTTAGTTAAGTCGGACTCCGACCCTTGTGGTGCTAATTCAAAACAGGAGCCACCCCTTTCAGCCCAATAGTCTATTAGGACCTGGTGAATGAAACCTCCAACCAGGGGGCATTATTTACAACAACAACAGAGAAATAATAGGTTATGTCTGATTGTAAAGACATGCTAAACGAACTTTGAGAAGTGGAAGTTCCTCTTCACAAAATATAATGCTTTTTAATTGCACTTTGTATCTTCTCTTTCAAGAACGCGATTTCTGACGCCTGATTTGCGAGGGATTAGGTGTCACGGAAACTCTCGTGAAGTGTCAAATTTCAATAATAATTATTCTAAATAGATAAAAACTAAACATAAAAGCAGAACTGTCCAACGTTTTGCGTCTTAATGGCAACACGAAAATTCTGAACTGCTACACTTACAAACAAACGTTCAATACAGATTTAATTTTGATCATGACACGAGATATTTTTCTAATTAAGCGAAATTTAGATGGAACAATAAATCAAAATCATTGTTAATTTATTTTAAGAGTGTTTAATGAGGACATTTTTAATTATTATACAAAGTTATTTTGTTTTTAAATCTTGATAATAGGTATGTTTAAAGAAAAGTTAACTTCAGCCATGAAGTTTGTAGTTGAGTTTTGAAATCAGTATGTAAGGTTGAGAAAGAGAGATGAGCAAGTAAAGATTTTGCAAGCCAGAAGAGCATAATAAAATGCACATCAGTGCCCCAAGGGAATAAATCTAAATTCAGAATTCTCTCAAAAAGACCATCAATACGACAAATGCCGTAAGTAATATAGATATAGAGAACAGTTCCCATGAACAGTCTTTTTACTCCATATTTAAACAAATCCTGAGAATGATGCGTATTTAACAGTTTTTCTTGTAAACAATTGTCGCCATTTTTCAGGAGCTCTGTATATATACTCAGAAAAACTATTGCATTCGTGTTCTACCAAGTTTTCCCAATTCTATAAAAAAGTAGATGTTTCTGAAAACGTATCTTACATCACATAGAAACAAAAGTTCAATATAGATTTTATTTTGATCGTGACACGAAATATTTTTCTAATTAAGGTTAAATTAAGATGGGACAAGAGAGTTTAATGATGAAAATTTTATTAATTTAGAGTATTTAATGATGAACTTTTTAATTATTATATGAAGTAATTTTGTTCTTAAATCTTGATAGTTTGAATGTTCAGAGAAAAGTTAATGTCAGCTAAATCCTTATAGGGTGAGCTTTTACTGTGCCATGTACTTGATTTCTAGAGAAAAGTTAACTTTAGCTGTGAAGTTTGTAGTTGCGTTTTGAAATCAGTATGTAAGGTTGAGAAGAGAGATGAGCATATCAAGATTTTTTGAAGGAGGGAGAGTGAGGTGATTAAAACTGTTGCCAGAATCTAAACAATTTATCCAAGAATACCGGAATATACAGTTCCACGCTTCACCTTACGTGACTGTAGTCTGGCAATGTTCAGTTTTCGAGGACAGAACTTCAAAAATATGTTTCATAAGTTTCACGCTATACCGCCCGTAGTAGTTTGTTATAAAGCTGTATTATTTATTTGAACAATTTTTTGTAATGAAATGATATCGAGGTAGAAAAACTGTTTGCAAATTTATGCATTTTGTTTCTATTTGCAAATTTATGCATTTTTTTCAACAAATGTTTTTTAATTGAAAAGGCACCCAAAGAGAAAAATAAAGACTGGGGAGAAAATTTAGAGAATTTTTAATCTCTTAATTAAAAGACATCTGTTATCTACATATCATCAGTGGGCTAATTCATTCTGGCCTAATTGGAAGCACTTGTTTGTATTTTGGTATAATGTAACGGAAAAAAACACTGTATCTGTTTATGAGAACGTCTGCAGAAAGTAAAAAACTGCTCTAGCATAGAGGTTCTAAAATTTTTGTTGATTCGGCTTAGAAATTTTGATCATGAGTAAAATTTTAATGTAACCCCTATGTGCCCCATAAATGTTTTTAATAATATCTAACGAAATTTGAAGTAGTTTTTATTGCATTAAAAATGTCTATCGTAAAAATTTAAAACGGGATAAGGTTATTTAAAGTGTCCCCTTTTATTGCCCTAATAGTATCATTTAGCATGAGTGATTGAATATTTTCTTTCAAGTCGTTAGCTTGTTTATATTCACTGCTGTTGTACTAGTCACTTTTAAAGGATATGTCCTAATATATATATATATATATATATATATATATATATATATATATTTCTGTTTGCAGTGCAAAGAGTGTCAAGTCCAAAATCGTAGTTTTGAGAAAAAGGAATTGAAAAAAAACGGCTTTTGTAAAGTCAGTTTTTTTAAGTTTAATTTTTAATATTTTTTTTAAAAAGAAAAATTTTCTAATTTTATTTTTGTTGAGTAAAAAGTGTTAAGTCCTTGATTGGGACATAACCCCTTTAGCACTAACATGTTTGTGTTTTGTTTCACATACCCCAAATAATTCCTGATGAATAAAAATATTTAGGAGTGGAATTGGACTTCGCTTTCTGAACCCTGCAGTAGCCCTTGATTTCTCAAACATGCCTGGTTTGATAACGCATTTTAACCCATATTGGACTTAACACCCTTTGCACAGCAAACACAGATATATATATATATATATATATATATATATATATATATATATATATATATATATATATATATATATATATATATATATATATATATATATATATATATATATATATATATATACTGTATAATGAGTGTGCTTTGAGGGGAAAACAAAAGTTTGGCATGTTTGTCAGCTAATCAAGCGAAGAAATTTCCAGATGTGCTCGGTTTGCAAGTCACATCGCTTGTTTTTTCCCTCAGAGTTTGAGCTTACCTTGAGGGTAACCTTACCACAGTGTGAGAACCACTACTGCAGCAAAAGCCTATTTAATTTGAACTACACTTAGTGGTTCCCGTTTTAGGAAGGTAGATTTAGTATACCTTTTTGTAATGCATTCATACAATCTGTTTCCATGGGTTTACTATCTATTTCAATGGGGATCTCGGGCCTTGGGATGTCTTTTGGCTAGAACTGCATCCTGTTCAGAAAGTTCCACCTTGAGGTAACTCATCCGGTTAGGCCTCCTGATGAAGAGACCGGTCGGTTGCCTCGTTATATGGTTTAGTTTTTATACTGCTACAGAATCTTGCATTTATGGTGCATTTAGCTCTAAGAGCAGGATTTCTGTTTATTTCGTTTGACTGTTATTTCATTCTTGCTGTTATATAATAGCCTTCTCTGTTGAATCCTTTGCACTTTACTAATTATAATTGTCTGTTTTTTCAGGATGAGGATTTGTTGCGTTGAATAATTTTAAACTTATCAATGAAATATTGCGCAGCTGCTTGTGCAGTTTTTCTGTTAATTTCGTTCGGCTGTCTATGCCTTATTTATGTATTTTAATTTCTTATTTTGTGTTGAATTATTTACAGTGTATAAGTTTTTTAATGCCTTCATACAAAAATGTAGCCTAAAAAATGTTAGGTTGTGTGTACCCCTTTCCTGAAAAAAGTGCGACTATAACTTTGTTAAAAAGTAAAAACGTACTTCTATACCTGTAATATGCTTTTTCCCAACTTTAGAAAATTATTGACGAACTAAATTTTTTATGATGACGTGTTGCACAAGATAAGGCTGCTGTGTACGAACCCTATTGGATACGCTTGCCTCAATGTTAACCTATGGAGAAAATGTGTCCAAGGATTGCCGGCTTGGATTGAAATATTTTTTTTAAACTGTACTCCGTAATAGAGAAAGAAATGTTATAACTTGGGGTATTTTTCTGTTTTTTTCTTTAAAAAAATGCAAATATATATATATATATATATATATATATATATCTATATCTATAAAGGAAGAAGTCCTGACTTATATATACATATATACATACACGTATCAACGCCCAGCAAAAACTATTGGAGATACAGATATCAAATTTTAGGAGCTTATTACTTTTGTGCTGAAGGCGTCATTTAAGAAGCGATTTTTCAAAATTCGCCCCCCAAGGGGGGGAGGGAGGCAAAACGTGTTTTTTACATATTCCTTCATATCTCAAAGAAGGATATTGATATCCATAACATTCTTGCTTTAAAATGTAAGTAACATGAATACCTAAAAACCAATTTCAGGATTTTTCAAAATTAGGCCCCAAAGGGGGGGAGGGGGGAAAAACGTGTTTTTACGTGTTTTATCACATTTTCCTTCATATCTCGAAGAAGAAAACAGATATCCATAAGATTCTTGCTTTAAAATGTAAGGAACATAAATACCTAAAAACCAATTTCAGGATTTTTCGAAATTCGGCCCCCATGGGGGGGGGGGGGGGGGAAAACGCATTTTCCCATATTCCCTCATATCTCAAAGAAGGAAATTGATATCCAAAAGATTCTTGGTTTAAAATGTAAGGAACTTGATTACCTAAAATCAGTTAAAGGATTTTTTTCAAAATTCGGCCCCAAGGGGGGGAGGGGGGCTAAACGTGATTTTACGTGTTTTTCACATGAAACGGATATCCATAAGATTCTTGCCTTAAAATAAAAGGAAGCCGAATACCTAAAAATCAGTTCCAGGATTTTTCAAAATTCGGCCCCCCCCAAGAGGGGAGGGGGGCAAAACGTGTTTTCCTTCATATCTCAAAGAAGGAAATTGATATGTTAAAGATTCTTGCTTTAAAATGTAAGGAACATGAATACCTAAAAACCAATTTCAGGATTTTCAAAATTTGGCCCAAAATGGGGGGAGGGGGCAAAACGCATTTTTCCCATATTCCCTCATAACTGAAAGAAAAAAAAACAGATATCCTTAAGATTCTTGCTTTAAAATGTAAGGAACTTGGTTACCTAAAATCAGTTTCAGGATTTTTCAAAATTCGCCCCCCAAGGGTGAAAGGGGGCAAAACGTGTTTTTCACATATTCCTTCATATGTAAAAAACCGGGTTATATAATACACCCATACCTCGCTTTACGGCCTAGATACGTTCCGGAAGAGTAATAGATCTCAGGTTAACTCCATTCATTTTTATTATCCTGGGCAACGTCAGGTAATTCTTTGTTTATGAAACCGGCGATTTTCACAAGGGTTTACTGGGAAGCCCTCAAACTCCTCGAAGGGCCGGGATCCAGTGGGTTATCAAAATTGAAAGAAACATTTTAATGCTGACATTAGCATGGGGGGGGGGGTTATTATAATATGCTGATGGGATGATGACCAGTGGAGAGGGGTATAGATTGCCATAAAATACAAATATACATATCATACAAGTAAGCTTTATTAAGGGTTCACCCGTGCAACGCCGGGTATATAAAGCTAGTATATATATATATCTATAAAGGAAGAAGTCCTGACTTATATATATACATACACGTATCAACGCCCAGCAATAACTATTGGAGATACAGATATCAAATTTTAAGAGCTTATTACTTTTGTGCTGAAGGCGTCATTTAAGAAGCGATTTTTCAAAAATCGCCCCCCAAGGGGGGGAGGGGGGCAAAACGTGTTTTTTACATATTCTTTCGTATCTCAAAGAAGGAAATTGATGTCCATAAGATTATTACTTTAAAAAGTAAGGAACACGAATACCTTAAATCCAATTTCAGGATTTTTTAAAATTTGGCCCCAGGAACGGGGAGGGGTGCTTAACGTGTTTTTCACGTATTCCTTCATATCTCAAAGAAAGAAACATATCCATAAGATTCTTGCTTTAAAATGTAAGGAACACGAATACCTTAAATCTAATTTCAGGATTTTTAAAATTTGGCCCCAGGGGACGGGGAGGGGGGCTTAACGTGTTTTTCACGTATTCCTTCATATCTCAAAGAAAGAAACAGATATCCATAAGATTCTTGCTTTAAAATGTAAGGAACTCGAATACCTTAAATCTAATTTCAGGAGTTTCAAAATTCGGCCCCATTGGGGGGGGGGAGGGGGCAAAACGTATTTTTTACATATTACCTCATATGTCAAAGAAAGAAACAGATATCCATAAGATTCTTGCTTTAAAATGTAAGGAATATGAATACCTAAAAACCAATTTAAGGATTTTTCAAAATTCGGCCCCCAAAGGGGTTAGGGGGGCTAAACGTGTTTTTTACATATTCCGTCATATCTCAAAGAAGGAAACAGATATCCATAAGATCCTGGATTTAAAATGTAAGAAACACGATTAAATGTAACAAACACGATCAATGTCACGATTTTTCGACATTCGCTTTAGATTTTGAAAAAATTGCTAGAAACAATTCAATAATTTATATTTCCTATATATCACCATTTTGAACACCAAATTGGTGGTAGGAGAAAAGAGAGAGATCAACCTTAATTAAATGAAGTGTGGAAAGGTGTGTGTGTGTGAGAATTGTATATATTTCGGTTGTTAGTACGTATACATCTAGAGCTCAGGTTAACTCCATTCATTTTTATTATCCTGGGCAACGTCAGGTAATTCTTTGTTTATGAAACCGGCGATTTTCACAAGAGTTTACGGGGAAGCCCTCAAACTCCTCGAAGGGCCGGGATCCAGTGGGTTATCAAAATTGAAAGAAACATTTTAATGCTGACATTAGCATGGGGGGGGGGGTTATTATAATATGCTGATGGGATGATGACCAGTGGAGAGGGGTATAGATTGCCATAAAATACAAATATACATATCATACAAGTAAGCTTTATTAAGGGTTCACCCGTGCAACGCCGGGTATATAAAGCTAGTATATATATAAATGAATGTTTGTTTGTTCGTATTTTATGCGCTGCCGTACCGTTCATCCGATTGCGATGAAACTTGGGCAACTTATTGCTTGAACTTGCGAAGGTTATAGACTATTTTCATCCCCTAAGACGGTCCATTCCCGAATTATGTTAGAACAAGTTTGCGCGGTATCAACGGATATTTTTGTTCAAAGCCATTGTAACATTTCATTGTTGCCAATTTAATTATAACATTTCCGTAAAAATAAATAGACATGAATTAAAAACGTGATTTCTTCATATATTGACGCATGCAAGAATGAATTTGATATATTATTTTCATATACGTGGAAACGCCGGAATATTTCTTTTTAAAAATGAAAATATAAGGATTGAAAGTCATTCATTTTCAATGAATGTGTTATCTATCCATTTCATGAATTGAAACTATCCCAAGCTACCTGTCCAAAGTCAAATATACTGCAGGACACGTTGACTTAGATAGAAACACGTGCGTTTAGTCTTGGCGCGATGATTTATATAACTAAAGTGACATTGAAACATAGCAGATGATTTAGTTTTGAGAAAGAATTACAATCATGAAATACGTGTATATTAAAATTAAAAAAGTCTGAAAGTGGCATTGAAACGTAGCAGACGCTTTAGTTTTGAGAAAGAATTCCGAGCATGAAATAGGTGTATATACTTTTTCTATAATAATTATCAGATTTGCTGTGTTTTAATATTGAATGTGATCTCAATCCATTCAAACATTATTGATTCTTTTTCTATAATAATAAATCCATTCAGACGTTATTGACTAGCTGTAAATTAATGCTTTAAAATGCCCAAAAAGAGGAGATCAACTTTTAATCCTGCAGAAGTAAGGACAAAATGTCAAAGATTGTTGAGAAATGAGCAATGTGATGAAAAAAAAAACAGAAGAGCGCGAAGCCAACAGAAATCAAAATGCAGTTAGACTCACACAAGAATCTGCAAAAAAACATTCCCAAGAGCTCGAAGGCAACATAATTCGAATTGTAGTGATCCGAAGCAGTGAGACTGATGAAGAAACTTTTAACGCGTCGAACATACGATTGTCTTCGAGCTTCAACATCGAAAGGAGAGGAAAGCGATGAACAACGACAGCACCGACAACATACTAATGCTATTTGCTACCGCAAAAGAATTTTAGCGAAAACTTTAGAACATCATATCATGAGGATAATTGAAAAAATAACAGAAACTAAATCCCGAGCGAAGCCGGGTAATACATCTAGTCATATTTTAAAATTTAAATTATTTGATGAAAAAACCTGGTATAGTGTGTTTTAAACGCTCCTAAATTCCTTTGGTGGACGAAGTTTCTAAAATGAATCCTGTTGCAAGGTGCAGAAAAATTCAGGCTATCTGAAAGTACCATTTTTATTCGGTTATCAGCATTTATGTAGCTGTAAACAGTAGACAAAATTTCGCCATAGGTTTACATTGAGGTGAGCGAATTCAATAGAGTTAGTACACAACAGCCTTAAGGCTGCTATGTACTAAGAAAAAAAATCGTATTCTCCTTTTCCTCTTCTTGCAGACTCTTGTGGTGGAAGGAGTCCAGTTCACAGTTCGAGAATTCCACCCCACTTAGGATTGACATTTTGAGGGATTGTAATGGCTTTCTCTCTATAGGGGGGTTAAGCACTTCCCCCAAATTTTTTATTTAAAATATATTTTTGGCAACTATTTACAGGTACATAAATGCTGATAATCAAATAAAATTGGTATTGTCAGATAGCTTGAACTTTTCTGCAAAGCGTTACAGGATTCATTTTATAAATTTCGTCCACCGAAGGAATTTATGAGCGTTCAAAACACACTATACCAGATTTTCCCAGAGTAATTTAAATTTTAAAATATTAATTGCATTTTTAAAAAAACGAAAAATGTACACAAATGTAAAATTTCTTTCTCTATGACGGAGTACAATTTTAAAAAAAAAATCTTTGAATCCAAGTCGGCAATCCGTGGACAAATTTTCTCCATAGGTTAACATTGAGGTGAGCGAATCCAATGGGGGTTAGTACATAGCAGCCTTAAGAAACCTTGGTCCCATCAAAATTGAAAACGTCATTGAAGTCAATAGATTCCGCCTGAAAAGTGAAGCCAACACAAACACAGTGTCAACAAACAAAAACAGAACGGTCGATTCGAAAGGATACGATAAGCATCAACAGGTTTTCCGTCTGAATCGCAAATGAGCAGCAGAAACGTTGAACGAGAGCCTCCTATCAGTAATTCATTCATTTCTCCAGATATGAACATTGCCTCCCCTGATACCAACCGATATAAAAACCCAACTCACATCCCTTTCTAATCCAATTAAACTCCTGTCGAACAAAAGGGACACTTTCACGTTCCTAATCGACGGGCGAAATTGGACTCATTAAAGGAACAACGCAATCCGCCCTGCCATCCAGAAGTGAATGCCCCCTGGTGCTAAAAGAAAAAGGGAAGAGAAACTGTTAACTGATAACGAGAGAGAGAAACAGACAATGTAAACCGCTATGTAGTCACGCGAGCGCCATTTGCAAGGGAATGTGAACGGTCATACCCATCACCGCGCCACAGGAGAGTTCATGTCAGATGTAAGCAAGGATTTCGAGATTAATCTGGAGCTGCTAGGAAAAAGGACAGTGCCATTCATCGTCTCTCCCGGTGGATAAAAAATTCGAGATTAGATAGGATATTGTACGGTTGATGTGCATCGCGGGATTAGCATTTTCCAAGAGGAGAGCCATAAAAGTGTTCTTACAGACGAGCACATTTATTTCACGGGATGAGACAGAAGAAAGGGCTGCTTAAGATCTTGTCAGCCAGCGTAAGATGCCCGAGATAAGCTGATAAGATCTGAGCGTTCTGTAAGGAAGTGCTGTACCAGTACGAAAAAGTACCTGACGAAGAAAAGTAAAAAAAAATCACAGAAATCTCTTTTTGTGTTTGTAAATCAGGAACTAAATTTCAAGTTGTATTTATGTTGGGGAGAGGAAAATATAATCCCATGTCACCTCGCCCTAGGGGACTGTTTATCATAATTAAACGCAAAGAATTATCGTATATTCATGTGTCAATTTTGGCCTGCCTTGCCGTTGTGATAGGCTCATGAATTTAACGTAACCGCTAAATGCCTCAGATTGCAAACAACTCCATAAGACAAATTAAGATTTTGTTTACTGCAGATTTTATTTTGAGTCATAGTATAACTGGCTCAAAGATTACTTTCAAATACAGAATATACAATAAAAATTTTAAAACAGCTAGAAATATCTTAACACGCAGTGGGTTTTCCCGAGATCAATCACTATTAAGTTGAAATTGCAATGATTTCTCAAAGTCATTTTACTTATGTCACGATTCTGTGCACCAACAGACCTTTCAAAAATTATGTTGATATTTCAGGTGCTTGAAAGAGAGAAATGTCTATCATTGCCAGTTAAGTCAGTGATATCGGTTCATTATGTCTGTTCACCAGCATACGCGTAGCGTCCCCCCAAACTTAACTTGAAATACATTAAAACGTTAATAGAAGTTCAGTTAAAATAGAAAAATTGTAGAAAGTTGGTTTTTTTTTCTCGCTTTTTCAAACTGTGAAACTGAAGATTCCAATTATGTCTTCAGTCTTAACATAGTTTTTTAACAATGATATGATCCATAACAAAAATTCGATGCTATATTTTTTTCTCATTTTATTTATATTATATATATTTTTCTTATTGCATAACTTTTGAATACTACTCAAACATCAATTCTATTGGTATTTAATTTTAAAAAATCATAATATTTTATATTTTAAGGACAGTCCGGCAGTCAATGCGCTGAGAAGGGCCCTAACTGAATTCAGTTCATGTCCTCCCCCCCCAAAAAAAAAAAAATTAAAACAAAAAACTTAGAAGCACGCTATGCCTATATTCACCAGTGTTGTAATTTTAAAACATTACATATGTTAATTTCTTTCGTGTCCAACCGCTTGAAAAATTTACGATACAAGATAGATCTTATTCTAAAACTTAGTGTCTCTAAAGCAGGGGTGGGCAGATTTTTCCAGGGTACGGGCTACTTCTAAATTTTTCAAGGTGTTGCGGTCCATCCAGTGGCGTAGGTGTGGTGAGCTAAAAAGAAGCTACAATATTTTTTATAACTTAATAATATATGTGGAATATGTACTTACCTACATAACTACAGCAAAAAAACTTACTCTTTTGTAAAACCACGTTTAAAGCAAAATGCAACATAATAATAATAGCCACAAATATAATAATATCAAATGATGCATTTATTATCAAACAATTCAAAATACATTAAAAATAAATCATTTTCATCTAAAGTTAGTTCTCGTAGTTATAGTTAGTAGAAGATTTAGTCTGCATACTTA
Source organism: Dolomedes plantarius (assembly GCA_907164885.2). Lineage (NCBI taxonomy): Eukaryota > Metazoa > Arthropoda > Arachnida > Araneae > Dolomedidae > Dolomedes > Dolomedes plantarius. The sequence continues at coordinate 125,698,593 of OU015493.1, read as the reverse complement.
GTCTCCATACATATGTTTCTTTTAGTGTGCGCGTCTTAGGTCTTAGTAAAGGCGGTCACCCCAAAATGTCTTGGTGGTCCACCGATCGATCGCGATCGATTTAATGCCCACCCCTGCCCTAAAGGATCTACGGACAGTTATTTAAACTAGTATCATCACTGTAAGGGCTATTCAACAAACCGATCACTGAACATACCTCACTAAAAATAACTGATTGAGCGCAATTGCCTTTCATTATTTTAGGGTATCACATCAATCAAACGTAAAAAAAAAAAAAATCACATCAAAAAATCTCTCGGCAACCCTAGATTACCGTGACACACCGGTTGGGAATTATTGCTGTAGAGAGTCATTTTCATGATGGGTATACGGAAATTTTAAATTTCCCCCAGAAGATTCAGCTATAACTTACCTGTATTTTATTGATTTCTCCAAAACTGAATGTCAGCGTGCACGTGAAACGAGCACGTCAACAAAAAAACCTAATAATTAAATTGCAGAGTAAAATCGCAGAAGAAACGTTGTTTGTTACAATAGGTATACGTTAAAACTATTGATAAAAGCATAGACGACAAGACTTTTTCAACAATAACAATTCAAATTTATTTGTTTAAAATATTAAAAGTTAGTTTAAAAATCTTCAACAATAAAATATCCATATCAATCAATAGCGTTCTCTAAATTCATTAAAAAAAACAAGTCTCATATATACAAACAACAGTGTCTATACACTGTGATGGAATTACCTCAAGTTAGGCATAGGCAAAGACTGTTAGCCCCTTATTCTATTTTCTTTACTGCGTCTTAAACTTAAACTATAAATCAACATTACCTTTCTTCAGATTGTCCTCAGCTTCATTATCTATCTATTCAACTATAGTCGAGAAAAGCTCCTCCTTCTCCTCCTTTTGTTACTGAATCGTATGTGAGCCTTATATACGCCTCATCTAATGATATTCAACGATCCGGTTTGTTTAAAACGCACCAACTACTGGAAACTGAATAATAAATTATTTACGGTAGCTTCTTCACAGCTGTGGAAATTCGATTAAAGATTTGATCCGGTTATCAGGTTTTATGATCAAACCGGTCTAAAACAAATGACGCAATACCCGGAAAGGCAAGTACATGATTCGTTTCACAAGTAGTCTTTAGTGTAACTCGCTAACAAATGCCCCCCCCACTTGTCTTTTCGACATAAACTAGTAATATGAGAATTCAAAACCATCACAGTTTACATTTCGATTTTTTTTTCTGTCAGAACTAGAATACATATAAAACAATTAATTCAAACCAACATTAGTCTTGTTAACAAAATGCGATAGCAACATATAACAACAATAATACAGTCTTAACTTAGGAATACACAGGTACAAAACAAATTGCTGAGAAGGTTCAAATCTGCAAGTTCTAAACAAAAGTTATTTCTGCTTCTGTACACTATTGTTGGCTGAAAACCAATATAACAACTAACAAACCACAATAAAAAGTTAAAACATACAATGACTAGGACACGACTACATTCAATCATATTCAAATATCAATACATATGTACGTGGGCGCCCACTCATACAAATTCATTCAAACACATAAAACAAATTGGTTTTCCATTGAGAAGTTATCGTAAAATATTTAAATATCTAAAAACACAGAATACATCCCATAATATCGCACTGCATAAATATCAGAAAAACAACTCACATACAAACACTGAGCTTTAAACAAATTTTTCATTAGACAAACTTTCCTTGATTAGGTGGATGGAATAATTAACGTGGCAGTCCCCTCAACAAAACAGGGATTCACCAAAATAAAAAAAACATACCCGCGACCCAAAGCCCTCCGGTGCCTCGACAAATTTACAAATACACCACCTGAACCACTCTGAAAATTACATTTGCACCTAACCCGAGACGGTACGTTAGGCTGTTCGGATCCAGATGATATGCTGAAAAAATGTCACCTTAGACACCTTCAGACGTTTAGGTGGGGAAAAAAACATCCAACCAAAACAAGTAAACAAAAACATTGCAAAAATTCACAATTTCAAACACTAAGTGCACACACCACTTCAAAATAAATTCGTGCAAAAATTCAAGAAAAGTTCATGCAAAAATCTCATCACATAGGTGCCTCAGTTCGAATTTGGTCAGGGGTTTGGTAAAAGGATCTGCTAGATTTTCTTTACTTTTTATATAATTTATGTCAAATATGTTCTGATAAACTAGGTCACGAATAAAAAATAATTTGACATCAATATGCTTACTTCTATGGTTCTCTACTGGGGATTTAACAAAATCTATACACGCCATGTTATCAACATATAGAATTGACCTAAGCTTTCCTCCAAGAACTAACTTTCTGGCATAACATTCTTCTAGAATTCTATCAAACCACATAAGTTCCTTTGTGGCCTCTGTCATAGCGTAGAATTCACTTTCCATAGTTGACAACGACACGCACTTCTCCTTGAAAGTCCTCCACATGACTGGAGCTTTTCCAAGAAACACTATCTGTCCCCCCATAGAAGTCCTGTCATCCTTATTGGCTGCGAAATCTGCATCGGTGTAAACCGTTATACTAGGTTCATTGCACGCAAGTTTAAGTTTAAAATTGTGTGTGTGTGTATAACATAGCCCAAAAGTTTTATCAAACCATCCCAGTGAATTCTACCAGGATTACTTTGGTATTGGCTAAAAATGTTAACGGCATAACTTATGTCGGGCCTGGTTCTACTAGCGAGGAACGATAGACAGCCTAGTAAATTTCTATAGGGATATTGTTTCATTTCTTCTATTTCAACATCTGATTGTGGACACTGTTTCTTTGAGAATACTGTACCCTTGCTGATTGGAAGTGAGGAAACCGGTACGAAGAATTTTGTAAACCTTTTACGAATATCGTCAATATAAATTGACTGACTCAACAAAACTTCTCCCCCCTTTTCTTCAAACTCAACTCCCAACAGCTTTCTAGTTTTTCCCAAAATTTTTAAATCAAAATGTGTCTTCAACAATCCTATGGCTTTGTCTATTATCTCCTCGTCCTTACCGAACAAAACCATGTCATCAACATATAAAAGTAAAATCAACACACAATTAAAATCATATGCACAGTTACACCAATTTAGTTTGCTAAAACCTAGTTCTATCAATACTTTATGAATCTCGAAGAACCATTCTCTACCACTTTGATGCAATCCATAGATAGCTTTATCCAATTTGCATACAAAATCTTCCTTACCTTCTACAACAAAACCGGGAGGCTGAGACATGTAAATATCATCTTTTAATGGTGCATACAGATAAGCTCCTTTGACATCACACTGTCTGTGGGTCCAACCCTGTAAAACTACTAAAAGTGAGAAGAAAAAACGAATTAGACTGAAATTAATGACTGGGCTAAAAGTCTCTTCGTAAGAAACTCCTTTAATTTGTTTAAAACCCTGTGCCACCAGTCTGGCCTTATACCTGGCCACCTCGCCCTTTTCGTCTCTTTTCAACGCAAAAACCCACCGGCATCCTATGATATCTGTATCTGATGGTAACTCAACTAGGTGCCATACCTGTCTTTCTGTCATGACTTTCATCTCTTCTTCCATGGCCTCTACCCACTGTTTATGCTGTGGTGATTTCAATGCTTGCTTGTAAGTATTAGGCATCTGTATATCGTCTAGTCAAGAACTGGCATAACTTGTGGATGCGGTAGCTGGTTTATCTGATATTTTCCCTTTATATCCATTTTTATCTGAGGAATCTGAATGGATTCTTTCCAATCGACCAAATGGATTTCTTTTCCAATCGCTACTTCTTAGATCTTGGGCTGGCAAGGGACTCTTATCAATTTGGGTTTCTTCAGGACTATCTTTTTCCACCAAATCTTCGTCACTCTCACGGGGTAGATTCTGACCTAAATTGATAATAGAAACGTCTTCATCTCCCTCATGTTTGGAGTATGATTCGGTGTTAGGATTATCACTGGGACCCATCATTGCTCCACTGTCGCCTTCCATCCCTTGTGAATCCTCACAGAATCTGACATTTATGGTCTCCACCACATTATTGGTGTCTGGGAACCATATCCGATAACCCTTGGTGTTAAAGGCATATCCAATCATCACCCCTTTCTTCGCCTTGGCGTCTAACTTCGCTCTGTGTTGTCGTGGTACACCAACATACGCGATGGACCCAAACGGCTTCAAGTGGTTTACCGATGGCTTATACCCTCCAAAAAGCTCAAATGGTGTCTTACTTAGACCTTTATGTACAACCCTGTTCCAGACATAGGTGAAACTTAAAACTGCATCAGGCCAAAATTTTGTCTCTAACCCACTGTCTGCTAACAAGCACTTCGCCCCATTTGATACTGTCTGGTTGAACCTTTCTGCAGTACCGTTCTGCTCTGGTGTATATGTGTTTGTGAGTTCATGTTTTACCCCATGATCATTGCAAAATTGTGTAAAATTATTGTTTACAAACTCAGTCCCGTTATCGGTACGGATACTTTTTATTTTCCGCCCTAGGAACCTCTCTGCACGAGCGACATGATTTCTAAAAATCCGGAAAACCTCAGATTTTTCACACATAGGGTAAACAGAGCACTTACGTGAATGGTCGTCTATAATCGATAAAAAATATTTTTCACCGTTGCGACCAATAGTACTGCAAGGACCCCAAGTATCCATATAGATCAAATCATTGGGATATTTAGAGCGTCTAAAATTTACAGATTTAAAACTAACCCGTCTGAACTTGTTGAGTGTACAGGTTTCACAGTCAAAATTATGATCTTCAAATTTTTCCAACCCCTTTATGGCATGTTTCCTAATTGTATCCCGGACTACATATGGACTTATATGTGCTAACCTTCGATGTACCAGTTCATCGTCAACTTTCCTGGCCACACAAGCACTGCAATCCTCTCTTATTCTGGCAACTCGGGGATTTTTAGGACAAACCTGATATAAACCATTCTTTAATTTGGCAAAAAAAACAGTTTTATCATACCGGTTTTTAATTCTTACCATACCTTGACCGCCTTCGAACCTGAGACCTTGTCTGTCTAAAACAGAACCTGAAATTAAATTCAACTTAAGATTAGGTGAATACATGACATTGTACAAATGGAATGTTCTGGAGCCAAACTGTAGCTGAATTGTCCCTCTACCTGTAATCGGGAATGTCACTCCTTCGATAGCTACGGATAATTTATCGTCCTTTATTTCCTCAAAATCCTGGAACCACTCCTTCACTTTACAAAAGTGATGACTAGCAGCAGTGTCGAAAGTCCATAAATTCGAAGATTCTTCAAAATTACTCACATAAGTTTGCACAAGATTAATCGAAGGAAATCTCACCTTCTTATTTGCTGAATTTGGTTTTGATTTATAACGCACAGGACTTATTCCACGTGCAGGGGAATGACTTCTAACTGCCGTACTCTTCCGATAAGGTGATGTATTTCTTGGTGGAACACGCTGTCTCTGTTGGTACTCGTTAACGGGATTTCCATTGAAACAATTTCTTTTAATATGTCCCACCTGATTACACCTAAAACATGTCATATTTTTCTTGCGTGTGACTGCAGAATAAGCTTTGACTTCATGCATTTTGTTACGGTCTTGTTCTCGTACCGTCAGTCTATCTTCCTCAGCTACCAGTTCTACGAGTATGTCCTTAAATTTAAATTTTTCTTCTGGCCATCGTAATATGGATTGTGAAATGCTATCATAAGTTTCTGGTAAGTAGCGTAATAACTGAAAACTAACGTAAATTTCATTAATTGGTTGGTTTATACCTCGTAATTTTTCAACAATTCTCGTTAAACGTGCTGCAAACAGGCTAATTTTTTCATGTGGTTGAATTCTGCTAGAAAATAGTTCATTAATCAGTTGCATATGCCTCGACCTATTGTCGGGTTCAAAAAATAATTTTAATTTGAGCCATGCTTCTCGGGCATTCTCTATTCCCTCCACTATTTTCCGAAATTCAGGGGAAATATTTAAATAAATCAATGAAATTGCGGTTCCTGCACGGAGATTATAATCCCTAACGTCACGATATGTAACTTCAGGACCCGGATACTCTACCTGAGTAGTTACACTCTTTGTAGTATCGGTATCTTTACTCGCTGTGCTTTCAACTTCCGTTTTTTCATTCTTAGTTTTAAGTTTTGGTACTAGCTCTGTGCCTGCTACTATGCCCCAACATCCACGCTCCATAAGAATGTACCTCATATCTTCAGCCCAATTCCCGTAATTTGTTGCGTTCAGCTTCTCTATTTGGGTCTGCATTTTAATTGTATCCCCGAAATTCACACTTTTCAAAACTTCAAATTCTTTCAAAATACAAAATAAACTTCACTTGTCGTCTATGTTAATATGCATCAACATTAAACTTACTTCAATTCCATTCAACGCCCCCCCCATCTTCAGGGCCACTGATATAGTATCAAAACGTAAAAACATATTATTATTTTCATGGGCGAAATATTGTAATAACATTGTTGCTAATAATCCTTTCAGTTGTTATGAGCGTATACCGTTAATAACATCTGGTCATTGCCTATTTAGCTTTTATGGTCATATACCTTCAGTAACATCTGGCCCATAACCTCTTTTATTGTCAGCGTGCACGTGAAACGAGCACGTCAACAAAAAAACCTAATAATTAAATTGCAGAGTAAAATCGCAGAAGAAACGTTGTTTGTTACAATAGGTATACGTTAAAACTATTGATAAAAGCATAGACGACAAGACTTTTTCAACAATAACAATTCAAATTTATTTGTTTAAAATATTAAAAGTTAGTTTAAAAATCTTCAACAATAAAATATCCATATCAATCAATAGCGTTCTCTAAATTCATTAAAAAAAAACAAGTCTCATATATACAAACAACAGTGTCTATACACTGTGATGGAATTACCTCAAGTTAGGCATAGGCAAAGACTGTTAGCCCCTTATTCTATTTTCTTTACTGCGTCTTAAACTTAAACTATAAATCAACATTACCTTTCTTCAGATTGTCCTCAGCTTCATTATCTATCTATTCAACTATAGTCGAGAAAAGCTCCTCCTTCTCCTCCTTTTGTTACTGAATCGTATGTGAGCCTTATATACGCCTCATCTAATGATATTCAACGATCCGGTTTGTTTAAAACGCACCAACTACTGGAAACTGAATAATAAATTATTTACGGTAGCTTCTTCACAGCTGTGGAAATTCGATTAAAGATTTGATCCGGTTATCAGGTTTTATGATCAAACCGGTCTAAAACAAATGACGCAATACCCGGAAAGGCAAGTACATGATTCGTTTCACAAGTAGTCTTTAGTGTAACTCGCTAACACTGAAGCAGCTCTCGGTATTTTAGAGAGAGAGAGAACGGGAATAATACTTTGTTTTAATAAACGAGCTTTAGGCCATCTTACCAGTTCAGTTTTCACAACTTTAACTCATATTTCTGAGAGCTTCGAGTGAAATGATTTATAAAATATAAAAAGACTTTTTAATTTGCTGAGCAGTATTTGATCACAATTGTCACTTAATTACTGGAGATAAAGTCTTTGACCATAGAGCCCCAATAACTTTCAATTCCTTAGTCTTTGATGAAAGCTGTTGTAATATATTATTTTGTTTCTCATTGTGCGAGCTATTCACATATATAATTTTATTAAGGTTATTATTTATTTACACATACAACTTCATAATTAATTTTCCATGGTAATATTCCAATATTCCTATATATTTAATTATTGAATATCCTATGTGTTATATATTTGAATTCCTATCATGAAAATTGTTTATCTTGTCTACATGTCATTCATATATATCTAATAATAATACTTAAAATTATAGAACGTTATTGAACGGGATTACTAAATAACAATTAAGGTTTAACATAACAAACGTATGTTACAAAATCAGCTCTGTTCAGTTGACACACATCTTTGACGTCTGTCAGTTGAACGGTGGTTCGAACTGAACAGTTTTCTGATTTAAATTGCTAGTTCACATGTGGGTTGTTTACAACACACTTTGTGCTAATTGTGACTTGAAATTAATAGGTTAAACAAAAGAGCTTTCTCTCGGTATGCTCATCAGGTATTTCAGCAAGAAATTAAAAAAAATATCGCGTGGCTCAGCATCCAAGAAAGCATGGACATTTCTTAATTTTCGAACTTGCTAAATTGGGGATCTATTATAGGGATAATTAAAAACTTTAAATATTTATTTTACATCCACATGGATTATTATTTGGAGCAATCTCGCGATTTTCTGTTCATTTTGGGAAACCAAAGCATGATCCTTTTGATAACACTCAATTATTTCAGTTGTATTTTTGTGAAAGTGTTTAACAAAGGTTCATTCTGGGCTATACGCATGTTTGTACCTGCTATGGTTGTTTAACATAGTCGTTTTAAAAATGCGTATTTCCCTAAAAATCTCCATATTTTATTCGTTTCAAAAATGTCTGAATTTTAACCTGTCTCTATATCAATCATATATTTGACTAGCTGAATACCCGTACTTCGTTACGGAGTACATTCAAATTCAATAGAACGGTCAATGTATGCAATTAATGTAAAAAAAAAATACATACATTTATAAAAAAAATCATAACGGGTATTTTTATAGACAAAATAATGTAGAAGAAAATGTTCAAATTAAATACAACGGTCAATGTATGCAATGAATTTGTACTTTGAATATCCATAAAACATACTAATTTGAATTAAATTCTTTAAAAACTTCCATCTCAATTAGTCTAGTGGTAACATTTTATCTTTTACCGTATTTTAATATTTTTTTGTCAATTTATTTCGTTGTTATGCATGTGGCGCAAAATTAGTTTAAAGTATCACAAAAAGAAAAGAAACCACATGATCAGAATTTAATAAATTAAATTCTAAGAATTAATCTTTGAAAATTCACCAAAAATCAGAAAAAGACGATAAAGATTTGAAAAAGATTTCATTTTAAAGGAATTTTTATGATCTTTCTCGTAATATAAATTTTATAACTCTCATTATTTTTTTAAATGCAAACTTAAAAGAAGTTAAAAACAGCTTAAAAATGTAATTAAAAAAATCTACGAAGAATTTTCAAAAATCTTTCTTAGTGCACCACTACACTATAAGAAGAATCGCCATGTAAAATTTCAGCCCTTTAAGTCCAGCGGTTTGGTCTGTGTGTTATCTCTCACTCAGTCAGTCAGTTACGGAACTGTTATATATATATAGATTGAAAACCCTATAAATGTCACATTCACTGTTGTATATCTAAGGTAATACTATAAAATACAAACCTTATTACTTTGCTGCAATTTGGCCTAAGGTAGCCAAGAGGTAGCTCGTTGGGTTTGTAACTGGGGGTGCTCGGCTCGAATCCTGTCGACCAAATTAAATACCTTCGTGTCTAGGCCGGATTTGGATACGTTAAATCTGTAGACCGGAAAGTTCTGAGAGGTCAGAGAGGGTGGAAGAAGGTACGATCCTCCCACATGTCATCCATGGAAGTGCTCGGTCAAAATTGAGGTGGTACCAGGGCGTGGTGTTGGTTCACCTGTACAATGCCCCCATTGAAAGAAATCAACGATTTTTGCGGATTATGTGTGAATGTCTTAATGGAAAGTGCCCCGCATTGGCAAACAACAATAACTTTGATGTAATTTAGGATATGCACCTTTGTAATTTTATAATTCCGTCCGTTACGATGCGTCTTGAGCCATAAAACCATACCAGGCAGCTGAATGTGTTCTTGGATGTAAGGTCTACGCGAGTGGTGGTCAAGATAAACAGAGCCATTTGAGTATGTCTGCATAGTTAAAATATCCCCAAACAGAAAAAGGTCAAATTTGATATGAAAAATTTTTAAGCTTTTTTTCCTTAACGTTTTTATTAAATACGGTATTTTTTGGAGACGCACCTAAAGACCATAAGAAGCACCTCAAATTTATGGGAGGATTTTTAAAAAATAATATTTTGTAATTTTTTAGGTATATAAAGATTTTTTCCAATTTCTTGCTTAATAAAGATAAAAAATATATATAATAAATACAATAAATAATATATATATATATATAATAAATATATTTTATGTTAATGTTACCTTCAGACTATAAGATGCAGCCCAATTTTAAGTCGGTATTTTTATGTAAAAAGGTGTGTTTTATGGTCCGAAAAATACTGTATATCATTCTATATTGAGGGGTATATTAATATACTAGCTTTATACCCGTTCTTCGCTACGGAGTACATTCAAATTAAATACAACGGTCAATGTATGCAATTAATGCCAAAAAATATATATATATTTATAAAAAAATCGTAACGGATATTTTTTTAGACAAAATAATGTAGAAGAAAATATTCAAATTAAATACAACGGTCAATGTATACAATTAATTTGTATGCTAATATCCATAAAACATTCTAATTTGAATTAAATTCTTAAAAAACTTCCATCTCAATGAGTCTAGTAGTTAAATTTGATCTTTTACCGTATTTTAATACTTTTTTTTTGTCAATTTATTTCGTTGTTAGGCACGTGACGCAAAATTAATTTAAAGTATCACAAAAAGAAAAGAAACCACGTGATGAACACTTAATAAATTAAATTCTAAAAATTAATCTTTAAAAATTCACCAAAAATAAGAAAATGGAGGTAAAGATTCGAAAAAGATTTCATTTTAAAGGAGTTTTTATGATCTTTCTCCGATATCAATTTTATAACCTTCAGGTTTATTTTTTTAAATGCAAACTTTAAAGAATGTTATTAAAAAAGCTTAAAAATTTAATTAAAAAAAATCTAAGAAGAATTTTCCAAAAATCTTTCTTAGTGCACCTTTACACTATAAGAAGAATCGCCATGTAAAATTTGAACCCTTTAGGTCCAGCGGTTTGGTCTGTGCGTTATCTGTCAGTTAGTCAGTCAGTGCGTTATCTGTCAGTTAGTCAGTCAGTCAGTTACGGAACTGTTTTATATATGTAGATATTGAGATGTTGCAGTTCGTAGCAATTTATTTATAGATGTTGACTTGTCAATATTGCGCTGTTTATTATTTTTTCAACCTTAATGTAAAATACAAGGATTCACTGCTACTAGTTGCACCAAAGAAGGAGGTTATTCTACATACCGCTAATCGTAATTGAGGAGTTTTTGTTTCTGGCACAAGTTTCCAAAACTCTAGCGGAGAGACGCATAGAAAGGCGCAGATAGCGGAGAGACGCATAGAAAGGCGCAGATAGCGGAGAGACTCATAGAAAGGCGGAGATAGCGGAGAGACGCAAGCCTCATGCGGATCGCGAGGTTCCGTTTGGCCACCCCTGATCTTCACGAATGTTAGAGGAACATCTATCCTATGTGTTATATATTTTCACTAGCTGAAAACCCGCGCTTCGCTACGGAGTACATTCAAATTAAATACAACGGTCAACGTATGCAATTTATGCCAAAAAATAAATATATATATTTATAATAAATGCGATGATCAATGTATACAATTGATGTAAAATCTATCTATCTATCTATATATATATATATATATATATATTTATAAAAAAATCGTAAGGGATATGCATTTTTTTTTGGATAATATCCAATCGTCTGCTGCATTAGAAAGAGAAAAATATTTTTTTTGTCTATTTAGTTGTTACGCACGTGACGATAAATTTATTGAAAGTACCAGAAAAAGAAATCACGTGATCAGCATTTAATAAATTAAATTGTAAAAATTAATCTTTAAAAATTCACCAAAAATCAGGAAATGGAGGTAAAGATTCGAAAAAGATTTCATTTTAAAGGAATTTTTATGATCTTTCTCGTGATATAAATTTTATAACCCCTCGGATTATTATTTTAAATGCAAACTTTAAAGAATGTGACAAAAACAGCTTAAAAATTTAATTTAAAAATATCTAAGAAGAATTTTTGAAAAATCTTTCTTAGTGCACCCCTACACTATAAGAAGAATCGCCATGCAAAATTTCAGCCCTTTAGGTCCAGCGGTTTGGTCTGTGCGTTGTATGTCAGTCAGTGAATGAATGAGTCAGTCAGTTACGGAACTGTTTTATATATACAGTGGCTCCCAAAAGTGCTCGTACACTTACGATTTCCAGTGAAATAGGGGTCTATCCATTGATTAAAATGAATATTTCAGAATGGGTATTTAATAATAAGATCTATAATCTATTCTTAACAAAACTACATGAAATATTTTGAAAACATAGCAAAACTTTATTTTTAAGAAACCAATAATCCAAAAGTAACAAAAACTTTATCTCACAAAAGTCATCGTACACTTGTAAAAAATCTCTACATATTAGTAAATATTCCAATTTTTCGTTAAATTAATATTTAGTAGGATATCCTTTAGCATCCACAACAGCTTTTAAACGTCTGGGAATAGATTGCACTAGTTCTTTTGTAATTTTTGCATCAATGTTCATCCATTCTTCCATCATAATTGTCTTTTAGTTCGCTTTTCGTGTGAATGTCGTGTTTTCGTACTCGAACCTCCAGTTTTCTCCAAATATGTTCTATTGGGTTTAAATCTGGCGATTGAGGTGGTGTTTTCAAAACTTGTGGACAATTGTAGAGACACCAGATGCGAACGTTGAGAGCCGTGTGCTTAGGATCGTTATCTTGATAAAAAACAAAGTTGTTTCCGATAACCAAATTTTGAGCTGATAATTTTAAATTGTCTCTTAAAATATTTATAAAAACAGCATGATTCATTATGCCACCAATAAATACCAAATTTCCTAGTCCTGATGCTGACATGCACCCCCATACAAGGATACCTCCACCGGCATGCTTAACTGTTCCTACTAAGTTCTGGGATTAAGTTTCTAATTTTTTTCTTCTCCATACAATTATACGCCCATCAGCACCAAAAATGTTCATCGGCAAATAAGACATTATTCCAATAGGTTTGGGGCTTATTTATCATTGATAGTGCGAAGGGAAGCCTAAACTTTCTGTTTTTCTCACTCACAAAAAATTTTCTATGGGCAGAACACCCATGTAATCCAGCTGTTCTGAGAATTCGTCAAAAAATTTCAGGTGAAATTGAAGTAGAAAATGTTTCATTGAATTCTGCAGAAACTTTTACAGCACTCAAACGTGAATTTTTCACAAATTTTCTAATTAGAAATCTCTGATCACGTTTTGTTAACTTTACCGGACGGCCTTTTCTTACCTTGTTTTCGATCCAATTTTCTTCTTTAAAGCGTTTTTTCACATACTGCACAGTAGAATGGGATAAATTAAGTAATTTAGCAATATTCCGAACTGATTTACCACTACTATGATGAAAAATAATCAATTTTTGAATGCTGTTTGTTGTTTTTTTACGACTACGAGCATTTTTAAATAATAAATAGAATATTACGGAGTAGGCAAGCAAAAATTAAAGCCAAACGATATTTTAAATGTCACCACAATTCAAAAATAAAAATAAAGCGCCAGACGATAATTTTAATTATGAATTTATCCGAAAATATTTCAGTGTACGATGACTTTTGTGAGATAAAGTTTTTGTTACTTTTTGATTACTGGTTTTTTAAAAATAAAGTTTTACTATGTTTTCAAAATATTTCATGTAGTTTTGTTAAGAATAGATTATAGATCTTATTATTAAATACCCATTCTGAAATATTCATTTTAATTAATGGATAGACCCCTATTTCATTGAAAATCGTAAGTGTACGAACACTTTTGGGAGCCACTGTATAGATTATAAATATAAACAGTTAAGGGAACAAGGGACCTCCAATCTTGTTCTTCTTTAACTTTCTATATTTTACTCTGTGTACCATATGAGTGTAATAAATATTCTTTTCTACTACATTGAAGGTACTTAGAATTAACAAAAATAAGTATTTTTGGGAGGAATAAGACCTGTTTATCAAAAAATTCTTCGAAAATGCTGGAATTTTTCAAAAGGCTCCATGCGGATTCATTTTCTTCTGATATCTTTCAAATTTCTCAGAATTGTTGATTTAAGTGTTTATCACAAAATTGTGCATGATTCTTTGAAATCACAAATATTTTTCTAATTTATGGACGATAAAATAAAGTAAAAATATAAAAAAATATTAAAAAAAATCGGCAGAATAGAAAAAAAATATTTAAGATTTTAGACTCATGCAAAAATTTTTTTTTAATTAAATGCGTTATTATGTTTATATACATAAGGTAAACTCATAATAAAAAATTTAAGGATTTTAATTAATATTGAAGGCGCATAGAGCCTTTTGAAAAACGTAAGCATTTTCGAAAAACATTTTTGATATACAGGCATTACACTGCCAAAAGTTCTTTACTTTGAATTCTAAGAGTTTTTTTATGTAGTAAAAAAAAAAAATTAATTATTCTCATTTTGTATATAGAGTTAAAAATTTAAAATTAAAAAATTTGATTTTGAAGGTCCCTTGTACCCTTAAACATACAGCTTAAACTGTTTATATTTCCCCATCTATGTTTAAAACTATGCCTTTAAAAACTTCTGCTGTTAATATTTACGTACATGAACTAATTTGTCTTTAAGACAGACACACTGTAACGCCCGGACAAGCTACTAATATTATTTGAATATATTTTTTTAAGTCACAAAAAAGCTAACACAGAGCATAAGATCGCATACTCTTCTTTTACTACTCGTTTACATGGAGATTTTAAGCAAAAGAACCTTTTCTTCGGAGGGGGTGAATCGCATTTAGTTGCACTGTGTATTGCAGATGGGGAAGAGAAGATTGATCATCCCCGGCCAGTGACCTCTAAAGACGGGGGAAAAAAATGCGTAAGGAAAAATGCGAAACATTTCACCTTTTACAAAGAAAACACCAACGGACACGTTTTTGGCTTGATTTTTCATTCATTTCTCGAGCCTATTAAATACGTTTCGTTGTGTGTATTAGCTGTCGGAGGGGCAAGTTCGTTTTTGTTTTTCATCCCCTCTTTCTTTATGAGTGTCGCCTTCTAATTGCTATCCTTTAAACTTGCACATATTTAGTATTATCCCAGAATTCTTCTGTTATTTGTTTTAGGATTTCTTTTTTAACTTTCTTCAAAGCGAGACTCTTCGTCTCGGGTTGTTCTCGTTGAAAGTGAAATTTTTTAAGTGACAAGGAAAGGTTTAAGGCTGCTGTGTACTGCCCCTATTGGATTCGCTCACCTCAATGTTAACCTATGGAGAAAATGCGTCTATTATTTTCAGCTTAAGCCTTTTATACCAGTCGAAAGTGTTTTTCTTTATCAATACTAACAAATATCTAAAAATCCCTGTTTTTGACTTAAGCCCTGCATACCGGACTTCAAAGATATTTTCTCATCCTATGCATTTAATTAAAGAAAATTTATTTTGATACATGATTTAATTTAATCAAAAGTATGACCTACAATATAAAACGTACTGTTAAAAAAGTTTCCTAAACAACGCAAAATATAAAAAGTTAAATTTTTAACCAAAATAAATAAATAAATAAATAAACAAAAAGTATTTGAAACATTCTTAATTGAAAGTGAGGCCGTCTGCACACGGAGCAACTGAAAAGAAACTGATAACTGACTGCAATCACAAACCAGACCGTGATGAGTCGTAACCTATGTAATTGAATGGAGCCACGCACACGGCGCAACTGGTTACAAACCCGTCGGAAGGGTTTAAGTTTAAGCTGGTTTGTTGGTTGGTTTGGAGCGCCCTGGTCCTCTTTAGCGGCACGAGGGCTAAATTAACCGGGACCATAATTAAAACATAGAAAAGCATACCAAATAATTTACCCCTTCACGACTTTAAATTTTTACTTCATACGGTTGCTTACTGCGTAGTACTTAGAAACTTGCATGGCACTGCACAAACCAGAGATCGAAAACTAAACAATATCTTTAAGCGAAACCGTTTCCTTTACCTCTTTTTCATACTCCACGATAAATATATGGATTGATATTTGAAGGAGAATATACAAGTGAAAATTTCCGACTGTTCCCAATACATTCCTGTACACTTTAGTCAACCTGCAATAAATTTTACACTGTTACTCCCTCAATCCCCGTGGAAAAAAAACGTAAGCTACCATAACATGCTGTCACTTCAATCCCGCCCCCTTATTTTCTACTCATGACATTTTACGGATGCCATATTTAAATCCCCATCTTACGTCATATATCTGTTTAGGTTGTTTTCTGCCATTAGCCACCAAGGTTTGGTTGGAATCCCGTTCTATTTTGTAGTTTAAGTTCATACATTTCCGCATTCATGTAAAAGCTCCATGGCTTGGTTTTTCAATTGCTGTTTCATTATGTGGCTGTTACATCATGCAATTTGATCAAATTCGTAACTTATTTTCGATTATTCACATGATTCGCACTTCTTCTGCTGCGTTATAATTACGGAGATATTAGTCAATTGCAAAATGTAACCAATGAAAACCAAAATAAAGTCTTACTCAACCAATTGAAATTTTGTCAATTACGTCCTAAACTTCTGGGATTTTTATGGATTTTTAGCATAAAAAAGTCCCGGAAAAAAAATTTCAGGTAGTCTCTTCTAACGAAACTACCGCGGGTTATTAACGTAGGATTACTTATCGTTATTTACCTCTTTTTTTAACAATAAAATTCCTACATACGAAGAGAAGGATGAGTGATAACCCTATGCAGAATAGGTGGATCTTAAGAAAAACAAGTTACCTATGTCAGAAAATGCCACATTACATATGCCACTCTTGATTTATAACTCGCGACGACGGTTTTAACGTCTGAAATTTTGCTTTACCACGAATCGTTATGGAGGAACGTAATTCTACGTTAAACGCGGAATCCTATTTAACAAATCAGTCCAAGACATTGGAGTTATAAACAAAAGAGCAGAGACTTTACGTAAAAATGTAACTTTTTTTTCATCTAGCTTAGTCAATTACAAAATATAACCACTAAAAATCAAAATAAAGCCTTACTCAACCAATTGAATTTTTGTCAATTACTTCATAAACTTCTGGGATTTTTTTTTATGGATTTTCGGTATAAAAACGTCCCGAAAAAAAGCAAAATTCCATTTGAAAAATCAATCCAAGACATTGGAGTTATAAACAAAAGAGCAGAGACTTTACGTAAAAATGTAACTTTATTTTTATCTTGCCTAGTCAATTACAAAATGTAACCAATTAAAACCAAAATAAAGTCTTACTCAACCAATTGAATTTTAGCCAATTACGTCATAAACTTCTGGGATTTTTTTTAGGGATTTTTAGTATAAAAACGTCCCGATAAAAACCGAAATCCTATTAGACAAATAAATCCAAGACAGTGAAGTTATAAACTAAAGGGCAGAGCCTTCACGTAAAAACGTAACGTTTCTTTCATCTAGCCTGATTTAACAGACGAAAAGTGTAAGACATGGTAAGTCAAGTACCGCGGAACAATTTAGTACGTTTATTTTTCCATTTCCTTGCATGCTGATATTCTAGATCAGAGGTTCTCAGAGGTGTGGGTCGCGACCCGCTGTTGGGTGGTGTGATCATATAGGTGGGTTGCGAAAAAATTCAAACTATGAAAGTTCTTTACATGTTAATGAAGAGGAGTTCGTTTATCAAGACAGCGAGTGGGTCGAGAAAAATTTTCGCTCGTGAAAATGGGTCGTCGCAAATGAAAGTTTGAGAACCACTGTACTAGATAATAGATGGCGAACCTGTGGCGCAATTGCCAGAAATCCCGCTGTTAAAAAAAAAAAAACTGATTTTATTTCTCGCAGAAATTTGTTTGTGAATGACCGAAAAAAATATTAGAAAAATTTTTTTTTTGTGGGAGTTTAACTACAAATAAGTTTTGCTCGATAAAAGTAAAAAAAAAAATTACTGACAATTTCATGACAAGCCTGAGTAGGTCTGATTAGTTCGAATTTCTCCTTTCCCTCGTGTTACATATAATTTTTATTTATAATTATGTTTCTGCATATTTGTACCTATTTTGAAGTAACTAAATTAAATTGATTAAATGATAAAGTCAATCATTAATAAAACTGTTATTGACATGCAAGTAAAATTGCAAAAATTTTGCTGTTATAGGATCAGCAGCTTCAACTATTTTCCGAAATTATAAATTTAACGGAGTCTCATGAAAATACAAACAAGTTAAACTGACAAAAGTATTTTTAGCAGTTATTAATCTGATAATAAACAAACTTAGTCCAACATTTACTCAATTAAAGCTACTTCCAGAAACAAACTTCTACATTTATATTAAACCTTCAAATGTAACAGGGAAACACAAACTTAACTGAGATTTCAGATACGATCTGGAATAAATTGAACGCAAGAGATAATTCGATACAATTAACAAAAAAGAGGAATATTTCTTGAAATGGCTCAACTGAAAACTTCAGTTGCTTAAGGCTGCTATCTACTAACCCTATTGGATTTGTTCGCCTATGGAGTGTTATCAATGTTAACCTATGGAGACAAAATGTCCATTGATTGCTAACTTGGTTTGAAGATTATTTTTAAAATTGTACTCCGTAATAGAGCAAGAAATTTTACAACTTGAGATATTTTTCGTTTAAAAAAATGTAAATAATATTTTAAAATTTAAATTATTCGGGGAAAAAATCTGGAATAGTTTTTTTTCCGAAATTTCCTTGGTGGACGAAATTAATAAAATGAATCGTGTTGCAAGGTGCAGAAAAGTTCAGGCTATCTGAAAATACCATTTTTATTGTTAGATTATCAGCATTTATGTAGATGTAAATAGTAGGCAAATTTTCTCCATAGGTTAACATTGACGTGAGCGAATTTAATAGGGTTAGTACACAGTAGCCTTAAAAGAAACTACCAGTGGCTGTTTGGGCAGTCTTTTCCACATACTCAATTTTTTAACGTAGGATTACGTTGCTCAATAACGATCCTTTAGAGAGAAAAAAAAATTGTCCTGCGTCGCGAGTTATAATTTTGGCAGCGCGCCAAACCCAGTAGCAGTAAACAGTTAAACAAAGAAACAAATAAAAGAGTTAAGCAACGATAAGAATTCTACGTTAATAAAACCTTTTTTTAATATAGAAATCTATGTTATGAAAGTTAATTTCATAGATGAGTTGACAGTTAAATCCAGTTTGTCTTATGTCTTACAAAAAGGTGATTAAACATTCATTTGTATCTCCCCAAACTCATTGAAAATCAGTACAAATTTTCAATTTTTGTATTAATATTCTTTTATTCCCAGTCCCTTATGTTATGTCTGCATTGGCGGCTCCAGGGGGGGGGGGCAATAGGGACAATTGCCCCTCCCCAAAAAAGCCCATATAACCCTAAGAGCTGACGTTGCTGCCCCCCCCCCCAAAAAAAAAAAAAACAACTCTGGACTGGAGCCGCCCCTGTGTCTGCCTAATTGATGCAACGTTTCCTTTCAAGTGAATCGGAAGCAACAATATTGTCGCCTCACACATGTTTATATCTCCTGAATTTTCCTATACGCAGATGTACTCATTCTTTTTCTCTCACTAGAGCTCAGACGTTGTTGCTTCGGCGATCAAAATCAATTTTCCTCTGATGAGATATTTTTGTTCTTTGAGCCTACTGATCCATGGAGTCGACACAAGGCCTCTATTGAGAGTTAGCGTGATAGGGTCTCTTTTGTACTGTTCCGAAAGGTAGTAAAATTGCCCCTTCTGTTATTGCTGTTGCAGTACACTTTTGTGCTTTATTGAAAAGATAACGTCGCAAACTATTTCGGTTTCCCGTCATTGCTTATTCTTGTCCGTTATGTAGTCCGGTGCCGAAAATTAGCTGCGAAGTCGTGTAATAACATTCTTTACTGAGCTGTAACAATAAATTGAGTGGCATTTTTAACAATATGTTTTGATGCATAGAATATAATGTCAACATTCTTTCCCAACGCGGTAGGTCCTTTGGCCTAAGGGCATTGACTTATCCACTCTGCCAGTTAGTTGGCTTATAGGAGCACCATATAGATGAACCGACGTTGCTTGTGGTTGCCCAGAGGTTGAGCGTTGGGCTTCGACTGGGCTTGCTCGGTTCGAATCCCGGCGACAGCATTAAATACACTCGTGTCTAGGCCGGATACAGGTTCGTCGAATCTGTAGACCGGAAAGTCCTATGAGGTCAGAGACGGTGGAGGAAGGAACGATCCTCCCACGTGTCACCTCTGGAGGTGCTCGGTAAAAATTGAGTCGGTATAAGGTAGTGGCGTTGGTTTACCTATACGGTGCCCCCCAGTGAAAGCAATGAACGATTTTTGTGGATTATGTATGAATGTCTTATTGGGCAAATTCCCCGCATTGGCAAACAACATTAATTATAAAAGACAAGCCTTATTACTTTTCTGATAGACAAACCTTATTTGCTGTAATAGGGCTTAGTGGTATAGTGTATAGCTAGTGGTAACGTGTTGGGTTTGGAACTGGGGGTGATCGGCACGAATCCCGACGACACCATTTAATACATTCGTGTATAGGCCAGATATGGGTGAGTCAAATATGTAGACCGGAAAGTCCTATTATGTCAGAGAGGGTGGGAGATAGTACGATCCCACCAGATGTCATCCCTGGGTTTGCTTGATCTAAATGATCAATCCCGAAAGACCTTAAAAGCTGTATCGGGCCCTGTTTGGTGCATTGGAAACAGGAGCTGACACTGGTGACAGTAAAGTAACAGTCTTTCTTTATCTCAGATTCGAAATCGAGCTCTCTGTTTGGAAGCCCGAGACGCTGACCACTAAACGATGTATGTGGCTTAATGTTAAAAACATGTACATGTTTCACATTTGTCTGCAAAAAAAATTATTTAAAAAAATATTTCGAGAGCTATATGGTTATGAATGTCTTGTAATTGAAATACTCAAATTTCTTATACATTTACTTGTTGAAAAGCGATGAGGAACTGAACAGGTTGTTAAACATGGTGCATGATTTGCACAAGTCCGTTATAAACAGCGATATTTTTTCGTTTTGAGCTGCACCTGAAACTTATTGTATATGAATAATTTGCCTAACAATAGTACATCTTTCTCCCAGAATCTGGAAAATTTCGTCAAAATTAAGGAATTGCAATTGTTTTTTCCCCCGTATTTAAACCTTTTAGGCTAGAAATTTTACTTCCTTCTTTTTTAAGATTAATGTTGTGAACAGGATGTATACATTGCCACTCTTTTGTGTTTTGGAAAATAAACAAAACCTCTTGCGGTGGGATTAGAACTAGCATCTCCTCCTAATTGAATTGACAGGCTAACTGTTATATCACCGCTACTTGCATTTAGTAACCTTTGAGGATGGTTGGTTTTTTTTTTAGGTGCTGGGGTCATTTATTGCTGCACGGGGTTGAAGGGAACTGGATCTATAGTTTAAAATCGACTCCAAAAGCCAACATACATCCATGTCTATTGCAGGACTCTAAACTGGAGACTCCTACAGTAAGGAAGAATTCCGAAGGAAATCTTTATAGCTGTTACGGCCTGTTAAGGGCCTGTTCACATAGAATCCGTCAGGGTTAGCGTTAAAGATTCCGTTAGTGCTGATTGATTAAATGAGTAAATGATTGGTATATGATTGGTCAAAATATTGTAGGCTGACGGATTCGATGTGAACAGGCCCTAACACGAAATCCGGAGCGTTACGTAGCGTCAGCGTTTAAAATTTTATCCAATCACAGAGTTAAATTCCTTGACCACGTGACATGTCAAACCAAACACAGGTCGTATCAACAATCTCGGAGCCAACGTATAGTAACGCAATGCAAAGCTCCGGATGCTATGTGAACAGGTGTTTAGCCCTTTGTCCAACCAGTTCTTACGAAAGCCATTCTGCCTTAAGCATTCTGTAAAGGTTGCGAATTTCTAGCGACCTCCACAAGGTGACCAGAAAGTTCAATGTCACTTGAGCCCATTTTTCCACAACAAAAAATCAACAAACCACTAGAAATTCCTTCTAAGCGAAGGTTGCCAGTTGATGACTTAATGGCTAGGGAGCTGGCATTCGATTCAGATCCCGTGGGTTCGAGTCCCACTGTTGGCATGGATGTTTGTAGCCGTTCGGAATCGGCTTTAAACTGTAGGTCCCGGTCTAATTAGCCCTCGTGTATCAAAAAGTTGACCGTAGCTCTCTGAACCAAACCAATCTAAGCAAAGGTACAGACTCGCCATAATTTTTATCAATCCTGGATTTAGCATCTGCCGCTGTTTTGCCGTTTAAAAAGTAACGCTTTATCAGCCCGCTGAACTCGTTTCTCTCCACTATGCGAACAGCGGGAAGAGCTGAACGACTAAAACGGCTGTAAATCGCAGACTGAGCGTCGAATCTGTTTACTATTTGACACGCGTGCCGTCCAAACAACATGCTAAATATGAGACCGCCAACAGTTTCAGTGCAGGGGCGCCATCTCCCGGATTTTGCACGGACTTATCTCAAACGAGCTTCTCATTCCATTTCCAAAAAGAGACATAGTAAACTAATTTTTTCCTGCTACCTCCATCATTAATTAAAATATTTGTAAACAATCCGTAAGCTCGAAGCTGCCCAAAGGCAAAGTTTATTAATCATTCTAAAGCCTTTTTTTAAGACGGCTAAAACGGGATAAACATGCATCAGATGTGTCATCGCCAAACTATTCCTTCTCGAACACTTGTGAGTCATTTGAGGAAAGACTTGTATATCCATAGGTATCATCAAGTTCATATCTATCTCTTTGTTTTCGAAGGATTAAAAGCGAAACATGTTCACGTCATTTGAATAAAACAGGAATTAAAAGAATTTAATGCACGTCATCCATGCTCTATAGGGTTATGTCGCCATTAGTAAAAAATCAGGTTCATTCCGCTTCAGTTGTCGCGGTAGATGGAACATCACTATTGTCAGACAAAATACAGTCTTACATGAAAGGATTAAACGGTTCAGTATTTTCATTATTCGTCTTCAAGGTTAATCTATGCGTGTGTGTATGGACCAATTTATATTGCTAAAAATTAAAACTGCGGAAAAACTTAAGGCTTCTGTGTACTAACCCTATTGGATTCGCCCCCATCAATGTTAACCTACGGAGAAAATGTGTCCAAGAATTGCCGACATGGATTTAATGATTTTTTTTTTTAAATTGTACTCCGTAATAGAGATTGAAATTTGAAACTTTGGGGTATTTTTCGTTTAAAAAAATGCAAATAATATTTTTAAATTTAAATTATTCGGGGAAATATCTGGTCTAGTGTGTATTAAACGCTCATAAATTCCTTTGGTGGACGATTTTATCTATGAATTTTTAACACTTATTATATATATCACTGCTTTTAATGATAGTCTTTTCCACTTTTATATGTTACTGATATAACACAATATGTCTTATACATATATGTCACAATATGTCTTATACATATATTAACAAAATATGTCTTATACATATTACCTTTTTTGTTATCTATATATATATAAAACAGTTCCGTAACTGACTGACTGACTGACTGACAACACACAGACCAAACCGCTGGACCCTAAAGGGCTGAAATTTTGCATGGCGATTCTTATAGTGTAGGGGTGCACTAAGTGAGATTTTAAAAAATTCTTAGATTTTTTAAATTAAATTTTTAAGCTGTTTTTGAAACATACTTTAAAGTTTGCATTTAACATAATAATCGGAGGATTATAAAATTTATATCACGAGAAAGATCATAAAAATTCCTTTAAAATGAAATCTTTTTCGAATCTTTACCTCCATTTTCTGATTTTTGGTGAATTTTTAAAGATAAATTTTTAGAATTTAATTTATTAAATGCTGATCGCGTGGTTTCTTTTCTTTCCGTGATACTTTAAATTAATTTATCGTCACGTGCATAAAAATGAAATAAATTGACAAAAAGATACTTTTTTTTCTTTCTAATGTGGCAGACGATTGGACATTATCCAAAAAATATTAAAATACAGTAAAAGAAATGTTCCTCAAACTGAAATTTATTAACTGTAGGTACTATATTCTTTAGTATGTTCTATTAGATTTAATTTGAATATTTTCTTCTACATTATTTTGTCTATACAAATATCCGTTACGATTTCTTTATAAATATATTTTTTTGTTTTTGTTTGGGCATTAATTGCATACATTGACCGTTGTATTTAATTTGAATGTACTCCGTAGCGAAGTACGGGTTTTCAGCTAGTCTTTTACATATTATAGTTTTGGTCACCGTTTTATTTATGACTGTTTTTACCTTCATGGTTCTTATCACTGTCTTTACAACTGACATCTACTATGGTGTTATATTTTTATTTATGCGCTTTGGTTTTGCTCTCGACCTGTGTTTGGCGCAGCTTGTTCTTTCAGAACCTTGCGTCATTAAACCTTAACCAACCATCGAACCTTTGGTGGACGAAGTTTATAAAATGAATCCCATTGCAAGGTGCAGAAAAGTTCAGGCTATCTGAAAATACCATTTTGATTGGATTGCCAGCATTTATGTAGCTGTAATACATAGTAGACACATTTTCTACATAGGTTAACATTGAGGTGAGTGAATCCAATAGGGTTAGTACACTGCAGCCTTAATCCTTTCGTGGACCGCGGGAAGCCGGGTTCCCACCTAATGTCTTTACAAATACTAGTTGGTACCCGTCAAAACATGACGGCTAGATAGTAAATAAATGTACTAATACACAAATTATACTCAACACATCATTGCCAAGTGTTGAAAATCATAATGCGCAGAAACAAATTAATGTGTTTAAACGCCTCGTGCTTAGTGAGTATCTAAAGCTAGATTTAAAAATGTCACTGAGCATGCGCAGTAAGCAATTTTTTTTAAATTGTAAATTATCGCTAATTAAACAGCGCGAAATAAACAATTTCCACGAGGTTTAATCTTATATTTCACAAACATAATTATCATAATATAAAATGGCAGAGAGAGATCTAGAGAGACTCCTCGGAATAAACGTGTTTATCATTAAAACATGTCACTGAGCATGCACAGAAACAGTGAGTTTCTAAAGAAAGATTTAAACATGCCACTGAGCATGAGCAGAAATCAATTTTTAATTGTAAACTATCGCTAATTAATAGAAATTGCGGTTACAAAAACCAAATTTGAAAAATCTACAGATTACAATCTTTCGTGTTGACCAAAATGAAGCAACTTCAATATATAGATATTCACGGGATGTGTAATTCCCGACAATATTTTCTGTCACAGTCAAAACACTGATGGGCAAAACAGTTCCTCGGATTAAATATTGAGCTGCCATCCATATTTTTAAAAATATTTCCGAGAAATACTCAAAAAGCCACACACAACTAAATTTTGTCTCGCAAGTTGTTGCTGCTGTATAGGCGGCTTTGACCTGAAAATTCTTATTTTTCAACTATAAATAAAAGTATTTGTGTTTTTTCTTTATACTTTGTACCTCAAAAATCTATAGATTAGTTATTCAGATTAGTTCCAAGAGTAATAATTTTTAAGAGTAATATATTAGTCGGCAAATGGTGGGCAATGGGAAGTATACAGGGTGTCGCAAAAAACCTTGACACATTTTAAAAATTTATACAAAAAAAAGTATACAAGATAAGAACTGAATATTCACAGATATATTACTGTATATATTAAAGTATTTTTCTGTGTTAAAAAAGTTCAACAGGTGGTGCTAGTTGTTCCCCGAGAGCGAAAGCTGTAAAATAGTTACTCCATCAGAGAGCAAAAATGTGCTGGCTGGTACTTCGAAATCTGTTACGCAAGTGTAAGGAAATTTGGAAAAGATCCTCCAAGTCGTAACAACATGTATAAAAAGTTTCTGGAGACGGGAAGTGCCCTTGATAGTCGGTTGTAATGTTGAAGAACTCAAAAGACGCATAATTGCTGCAATTTCATGTGTTACGGAATCCATTTTGGAACAGACATAAAGTGAGATTGATTACCAATCAGATGTTCTCCGTGCCTCAAAAGTTAGACATATTGAAATTCATTGACTGTACGAAAAGACGAATATACCGGGTGGTCAAAAAGAAACTTTGCCGATATATGGACCTCTAGCGGCTGTTCCGTTCAACCGATCGAGATGAGATTTCAGATATAGTTATTCAGAGGTATGAGCTCGGGATTCTGTGAACGGCAACCGAGTGGCGCTCACGGTTACGGTTATAGGTGCAGAAACTCGAAATTTTCAAATGGCAACACCCATTTTTTCCCCATCGCAAAATGCTCAGCGCATGCGAAAACCCTAAAGAGCATTGGAACGGTACATGTATCACAAAAAAATGGACGCGTTATGCACGCACAAAAACAGCTCTGCGAATGGCTAACAAAAACACGATCAGAGAGCTTTTTATCGGTTTTCTACGCTGAATATCTGGCGAACGGCGTTCTGTGATTGGTTTCTAGCCTCTGTCATATGCAAATTTCCTCAGTGCGCCCCGATCGTGCTTTTGTAGGCCGTTCGCAGAGCTGTTCTTTGTGCTTGCATAATGCTTCCGTTTTTTGTGACACACTTACCTTTCCAACGCTTTTTAGGGTTTTCGCATGCGCTGAGCATTTTGTGACGGGAAAAAGTGGGCGTTCCTATGTGAAAATTTCGAGTTTCTATACCTATAACCGTAACCGTGAGTGTCACTATGTTGCCGATCTCAGAATCCCGAGCTCATACCTCTGAATAACTATATCTGAAATCTCATCTCGATAGGTTGAACGGAACGGCCGCTAGAGGTCCATATATCGGTAAAGTTTCTTTATGACCACCCGGTATAAGTTAACACATATGTGAATTTCTAGTTCCTACCTTGTGTACTTTTTTTGTATAATTTTAAAAAATGTGTCAAGGTTTTTTGAGACACCCTGCATTTTCTCCCTCCATACTCTTATGTATGCATAATTTTTTTTTTAAAAGTTCTTTTTAAAATTT
Source organism: Dolomedes plantarius (assembly GCA_907164885.2). NCBI lineage: Eukaryota > Metazoa > Arthropoda > Arachnida > Araneae > Dolomedidae > Dolomedes > Dolomedes plantarius. Next base: position 125,671,713 of record OU015493.1, on the reverse strand, counting down.
CTAATGGTAAGCCAAAACAAAAGAGACGAAAAACAAAGTAAAACGAAGAAGAAAGCAGGAACGTATCGATTGCTCAATTCTCTTGCCTCCCAATATCGGCAGCAAAGATCACGAGCAAACAATGCCTCACAGGTCTGGAGGTGGGAAAAATAAATTATCCTAAAACCCACTGTCTTATTACTCAGAACCACTAAAAATCTCAAAGCAATTCCATATAGAAAAAAGTAGCCCACGAAATGGTTAAATAACACTGAAAAAATAATTTATATCTTTGTTTTTTACAATAAATTTTCAAGGGAAAAAAAATCATATTTTCAAAGTACAGCAATCTATCGTTAATGCAGAGAGCATTTCAAAGTAGCGCCAGCAGAACATATCACTAGAACAGTGATTCTCAACCTTTTTTACGTCACGGTGCACTTTTAATAATTTAAAAATTTACCCGCACACTAAGGGCCTGTTCACATAGGAGTCCGTTTCGTTGCGTTAAGGAAAAGATGACGTTGAGACGAAAATAGACCAATCATATGCCTCCAAACGATTAGCAATGAAATTTTTAACGCCTATGATTGGTTTATTTTCGTCTCAGCGTCATCTTTTCCTTAACGCAACGCAACAGACTCCTATGTGAACAGGCCCTAACAATAAGATAAATTTAAAAGAATTTTACTTGAGTAATTGATTGATGTACCTATAATATATTTTGTGAAAATAGCATACAAAATAATAAAAAGTGAATGGTTGAGAATCACTCTACTAGAGTATAGCATAATTTATAATGGAATTTGATGTGTTCTAAATTATTTTTTTCATTTTATTTTATAGAACTGGGATAAAATTTCACCGTCTTTTGGCAGACTGCGTTGCACCTAGCCTAAGATAATATAAATACGTGAAACTACGCTAAAATCTAACAATTATAGATATTTCAAACCCAAATACTTTTGACAGTTTTGCCGTGAAATTACCGGTACAATACTGGCGTCCTAATTACCAATACTAGACCGAAAACTTGAGGGATATGCCATTACTACAAAAAAAAAAAGAAAGATACTAAAAGATGTCAAAACAAAACTACTTAAATTTTTAATCGATATATATATATATATATATATACACTGCTGGCCACCCAAATTGCAACACCAAGAAAGACAAGAGATATCACAACAAAATTTATTTTGTAGATAACATGTTGACCAAGTATCAAATGATTAAATTTATAGACTTCTGTGAAGTGTGGTTCCTGCCAAAATCAGTAGCCAGAGTAGCCGCCATTGTTGGAGATCACCGCTGCCACACCCCCCGGCATTGATTCAAAGAGACTTTGGATGAGTTCTTGGGGTACAGCAGACCAAGGAGCTTCCACACGTTGCCAAAGTTGATCTGCTGTGGCAGCTGGGGATGGAATCTGGGTCAATCGTAGAGCAACCATGGACCACATGTTTTCTATCGGCGAAAGATACGGAGAACGAGGCGGCCAGGGAAGCAATTCAATCTGGCGATTGACGAAGAACCGTTGGACAATGCGTGCCACGTGTGGTCGCGCATTATCCTGTTGAAATATGGCTGTGGGCAAGCCCTGAAGGTAAGGAAGGACAACTGGCTCCAACACCTCGGAGATTTAGCGCTGGCTGTTTAAAGTACCGGCAATGCGCACTAGAGGTGTGCGAGAGTGATATCCAATACCGCCCCATACCATAATACCCGGTGCAGGACCAGTGTGGCGGTGCATAACGCAGCTGTTCAGCATCCTCTCTTCAAGGTGTCTCCAGACTCGAATGCGACCATCGTGGTGTTGCAGACAGAAGCGTGACTCGTCAGTAAAGACAATTTCATTCCATTCTGCCGTCCACATCCTTCTGTTATCGCACGATTGGCGGCGGAGACGTCTGTGGTTCTGCGTCAAGGGTAGACAAAGCAATGGACGTCTTGCGGACAGACCACTCTGCTGTAAACGGCGTCGAATGGTACGCGCAGACACTGGATGATGCGTTACAGACTGCATGTGCTGTGCTATGGTTCGTGATGTGACTGAGCTATCCGTCACTGCCATGTGCCCAATTTGCCTGTCATCACGTGAATTGGTGCGCTGAGGTGGATGCGATCGAACACGCCGGTCCGTCGTACCCTCCTGCATCCAACGATCGAATATCCGCATTACAGTTGTTTGGTTTCGTCCAACACGACTACCGATTTCCCTGAAAGATAATCCACAATCTCGGTAGGCCACTATCCTTCCTCTGTCGAACTCGGATACTTGATCAAAAGATGATCGCTGTTTTCGACGAGGCATAATTGATCGTTTTTTTTTAAAAAACCACAAGAAAAACACAATTGCCGAACATGAAATCGTCGAAATCTCTAAGCCTGAAATAGCGCTTTGAAGTGGCGCCACAGGCGCGCGTGATGTGCGTCTGCGCTGAAATTCTAATCATTTGCATATCTCACCTCCGCTAATGCATGTTGTAAATTTCATGTTATTTGCATGTTTCCTTCAGGGTGTTGCATTTACAGTGGTCAGTAGTGTATATATGGCTTGTGGTGCAGAGCGCTGGCTTTTTGTGCTGAGATCGAGTCTGTGCTGAGATCGATCTGTGCTCGGATCGAATCCCGGCGTCGCGCCACTAAAAATACCTCCGTTTGTGTCGCCCCTTCATAGGATGTAATGCTGGTCCACCTGCAAAGTGCCCCCATAGTAAAATGGCCATAATACTGCGGTGAATTATAGGCGAATGTCTACACGACAAGTGCCACCGCTATATATTGTGATAACTTCAGACTCCGGGTAGCTAAAAATCTTCAGAGTCAGTCTACTACATTAAATTACAGTTTTATTAAATTTAAGTCGGAAACTTTTTACACTATTTACAATGTTGATCTACCTCTAGACATCGAGGGAACTGGCCTTCGTAATAGCCAAATAATTTCGATGATAAGATGTCGGCAAGCAAATTCACAGCGGAACTAGAAGGTCGGTACACAGCCTCTAGAGCATACAGCTCTGAAAATAGAATAACTTCGTAAGGAAAGTTATAAATCACGAGAAGCTTATAGAGCGGGCTGCTCTGAAATATGAAGATAACTTCTTGATGAAGTAACGAGCTAACAGAAGCCTGTAGAGCAGGATGCTCTGAGATAGCTATACTTCAGGGTGAAGTATTAGTTGACGAGAAGCTTCGAGCGGGCTGCTCTGAAAAATAAAGTTCAGGATGAAGTCGGTCGCTCCAGGACAACTTAGACGAAAGGTGCTCTCGAGATGAGAGTCTCGACCAAGTCTGTTCAAAAAACTGGATTTCTTCTCCCGGCGTTGGCAATCGTGCTTCCGGTCACGTGACTGCAAATGTTTAGGTTGGCTGGCACAATTTGTGACGTCATGTCCGTTGGCTGTGATTCGCTTGACAACGAAGCCATGTGGTCGGCTCTTATAAATCAGCTGATCTGAAAATCATTAGTTCACGTCGAAATAGTCATTAGTTTACGTCTTCTCAGGGGCCGGCAGATAGGAGCAACCCCATTCTCTGCTTCCAGACACCTTGACGCTGATCGATAGAACTGTTCGCAGGTCACCTGCTGTGGGAGGTCCGGCTGTCTGGGTGATTTATTCGGAAAGGTCGCAACGGATTCTTATAATATATATATATATATATATATATATATATATATATATATCTTTTTCATAGGGACGCGAACGTTAGTATCAGGGCTCCCAGGGAGAAAAATGTAATAAACCCAGTCTACATCGCTAAAAAATTCCCAGATTGTAATAAAAAAACCCTAGATTTTTATAAACATTTTTTAAAAATAAAAGTGATAAAAAAAAATACAAATAAGGTAATACCAAACATTTTCTAAAATTACTTGAAGTTAAATTATTTTATTTCATTGCCAATTTTGGTTTCTATTTCAACATTTACTTTCTGAAGATCTTTCAGCTTTTTTTTTCTTCATATGCATGCCTCTTTTCATCTGTAAAACATGTTCCTTCTATTACTTCTTTTACCAGTTCTGTTTTAGGTATCCAGGTGCGGCATTTCTGATGATATCTATCTATTTATTTATTTTGCCTTCTTTGGCCCGGTTCGCATAGGAGATCTGAGGTCCAGTGATCTGAGGGTTGCGGGTTGGAGGCCGGTCGCTGACAAAATCCACCTCCGTGTTCACCAATGGTGGCCGAGACACGTACAATAGGGCGTGGTTGCAATGTCCTCCAATCTCTCCAATTTACCTCTGGAGGTGCCAGGTCAGGTGGTCTGGTCCCGCCACTTGACTCCGTTCAAAATTCGCGGACCATCAAACGGGTTCAGTGTGGACCCACCCCCTGTGGTGCACCCGGGGCAACGCATGCGACGAAGTGGTCTCGCGCTTCCGGCTTCCCCCGGAGGCTCAGTTCTCCCAGCCATTATAAACAAATATTTTGCCTTCCTGCTATCGTTTCCGGTTTCAATTTTAAGAGAATGTTTGCCTTTTGTTGTGATTTTATGGACTTGTGAAAATACTGTCTCTGCGTACTAAGAAGAGTGAACTAAAATGGTCAATTGGGTCATGAAGTTTGATGAGGTTTCATATTTGGGATTATTAAACCCATCTTTGATATCACATGACGTACCAAAATTCAATCGATGCCAAAATTCCATGTATGGTATGTCTTGGTATGTTATGGGACATCTTTGATATCACATGACATACCAAGATTCACATGAATACCAAAATTCAGGGTTGGTTTGGCAGGAAGGATATATATATATATATATATATAACGATTCAATCGAAATGATTTCCGGTTGAATCCTTTTACATTCATTCAAAGACATACTAATGTCATTGTATTTTTTTTGTTAAAATGTCTTATTATAATTAAATTATGTTTATAATAGGACATAAAATTATAGCAAAAATATTATTTAACTTACAAGAAAAAGACCCAGATTTTGGGAAATTTTTGAAAAAAAAATTTCAGGTAGTCTTTTCTAGCGAAACTACCGCAGATTATTCATGTAGGATTACTTATTGTTGCTTACCTCTTTTGTATGTATATATGTATGTATATATATATATATATATATATATATATATATATGTACGTATGTATGTCAAAATTTTGACACATTTTATTACTTTTCTGCTTAACTGTTCATTGCTTGCCCAAGCGATACAGACTGGGCTTTGCGCGCTGCCGAAATTATAACTTGCGACGCAGGACATCTGAAATTTTGTTTACCGGAGGACCGTTGTGGAGGAACGTAATCCTACGTTAAAAACTACACGATCATTGAAAAACATATCTGGGTTTGTTTGTACAGTGGTACATCGGTACAAGTCATTAATTGGTTCCAGAAAGCATAACGAGTACCGAAAAGTACAGACATAATTTAAAGCAAAATATATATATATATATATATATATATATATATATATATATATACAGTGGTACCTCTGAAAAGCGGACAGTCACGGGACCAAAAGTTTTGTCCGTTATTAGCAAGTGTCCGATGTTGGGGAGAACAACTTTTTTATAAAAAAGTTTTTGCTGTTCTGTTTGACATTTGAATGAAAATTTCGACTGCAATTTTAATTAAAAAGAAAAAATTAATTAGACAAAAAAAATAACTATTTACTACATTACCTTTTAATTGTGTGTTAATCCTGTTATCTTGCATTAAATAATCCCAAAATAAAATGTATAGTAGCTAAATTATTCTAATTACTGTTAAAAAATCTCTTAACAAAGTTTGATTTCTCTTTTTTACACAACAAGCCTGTTTAAAGCCGATAAATCGTCGTCGATCTTGACTTCAACGCTGACATTTAAATCCAAATTGGCTATTAGATCCGCAAGTTCTTTTTTGCTTTTTTCGGTAGCACTGTCAGTTGCCACTTCGCTTGAACTCAAAAATCCCGTCTTCTAAAAACATTTTTAGAACGCACCCAGGTTCCACCTTTTTAAGGGCTGACGTAGTCCAGTAAATTGCATCCAAAACAGACACCGATTTTACCAACTCTTCGCTGGATTTGCAGGAGATAATCCGTGAAAGCACATGTCTCAGAAACAGCTTTCTATATTGTACTTTAAAGCTGAGGATAATTCCCTGATCAAGTGACTGTAGCATCGAAGTGGTGTTAGGAGTCAAGAAAATTAAATTAACACCTTTTAGCTTTAAATCATCAGGATGGAAAGTAGCATTGTCCATGAACAGATTGATTTTTCTCTTTTTATTTTTTATTTTGTTATCTAACTCCACCAACCAATCGCTCATTATCTCAGTGGTTATCCACGCTTTCTTATTTGACTTCCATGAAACACTAAATTTTCGCACATTAATGTACTTGAAACATCTAGGCTTCTTAGCTTTTCCAATAACAATTGGAGTTTTGAAGTCTCCCAGCATGTTGCAACGCAGCAAATGAGTGAGCCGCTCTTTTGAAATTTTCCCGCCACTACATTTTTCACCCTTAAAACATAAGGTCTTGTCCGGAAGGACGCGGCAAAAGAGGCCAGAATCATCGGCATTGAAAACGTCTCTGTCATCATATCCTTTGCACAAAGATTTAAGCTTTCCAATCCAATCTGTTACTTCATTTGAATTTACAAATTTTTCTTCACCTCAAATCTGCTTAAAAAATATGTTGTGACGTGTCCGGAATTTTTCCATCCATCCATTTGAGGGGTTAAAAGTTTCTAATTTTGAAATATTTGCCAAAATAATTGAAAGTTTTTCAAAAATACCTGCCCGCTATTCGGAGTGTCCGCTATTCAGAGGGAATAACATGGATTGACATATATAAAAGGAGTGGGACTCGTAAAAATGTCCGTTAATTAGAGGTTTCCGGTATTCGGGAGTGTCCGTTAAGGGAGGTTTCACTGTGTGTGTGTGTGTATATATATATATATATATATATATATATATATATATATATATATATATATATATATATATATATATATATATAAATAATCAAACGGACTTTAACGGTACAAGTGATTTATGCATATAATGAAACGGCTTTAACATTAACGGTACAGGAGATGGATTCACACACAGATAGTCGTGGATGCTGTAATAAACACACTCGAGGAAAGAACAGGAACACACTGAAGAGCTGGAGTACTTTATTCCATGGCATTGTACTTCAAGACATCAGAGAAGGTACACAACAATATATAGTTGAAAGAAATGGCACAAGCTAACGACTTGATGTTTAACAATAACGGCAACGGACAGTCCGGAGCTGCCGGCGCTTGAGTATCGAATACGGTTACATCATAATATAGTTGGAAGCAGTATGCGGAAAAGGGACAGAAGACCGAGAGAGCGCGAGGCAGAAGGCAAGCTAGCAAGGCAAAGAAGGAAGGACCGAAAATCGCTGCTCAACGTTTTTATATCATGGGGGCGCTAGGAGTCTAAAATTCTTTTAATTGGTTAGAATCGAATACGTGAGGGTATGATTTAACGTCGCAAGACTTTACGAAAAGGTGTGGCGGGATGAGATACACGCGTGACGCTGACTAATGTTTAAAAATAACTTTATCGCGGGTGCATTGAAGATAATGGAATAGTCGCTTATTCCATTTTTGAAATAGAGGCTGTGCTTTATTGAGGTTGAAAGGAATTTAGAATACGCGTTAGCTTTTCAAAGGCAATTAATAATGGTGGGGCGTTTTTATTATATATATATATATATATATATATATATATATATATATATATATATATATATATATATATATATATATATATACCCATTTCAGGGAAGCCCTGGTTAGTATTGTTTTCGCTTGCATTCATTACTCTAGTAACCTGTCCTAATTTTAAAGACAATATTAATTTAAATATGCCGGCACTTCCGCATGTCCTGAGAGGCAGCATCACGACTGCAGCTCTGGCAAGTAATTAAACACGGACTTTCGTAAACCCATAATGGAAGACATACGAACAAAAGAGAGGAGGTAGGCATAAAAAGAAATGTGGAAAAAGACCGGACTTAAGAGAGATAAACCACGCGAACCTCGTGTGGGGTCAGGAACAGAATTGTCACGTCGCATAGAGGTCTCTTGCAACAGGTGGAGGGACTCAGCGATGCATTATGGGGAATGTTCAGGATGATCCAGGAAGTACGCCTCCCAGAATGCGCGAGAATGCGGTATTTAGTGATGCATTAAGAATTTTCATTCACTATAAATTACTCTCTCGTCCAGACTTTTCCTCAATCAAAGAACTGCTTATCACAACGCTCTTAAATGTCGTAAGAAAGCAATGCGTTTTTTTTTCTTTTTCATTTATTATTTCACCTTGTCGGGGTGATGGACATTGCATAAAGTGAAAATGCTTAAAATAATATGCGCTTGTCAAGTTTATTTTTGCAGATAAGGAAAAAAAATATTTAGAGTCTCTCTTTCTCAGTGATGACACTATTATTGAATTATTTATTGAATTAAATTAAGATTTAAAACAATTTATCTCATTTTATTATTGTCGGGGTTAAAAAGTTAATAGCAACTTAGAAGCCTGTAAGCAACATTAATATGAACTCTACCTTTTTTGATAGAAAACTACAAATTATGCTGCTGGTAAGAGTATATAGTAGTGCTAGTAGTACATTTTGTAATAGTGCTGGCATATATATATATGTATATATATATATATATATATATATAACCAATGCGGAAGCACTGTCGTGAAGACATTCGCGACAAATCACCGCATTTTGATATCCATTTTATTATAGGAGCACCATATAGGCGGACCAGCATTATCCCCTATGAAGGAACGACACGAACGGAGGCATTTCAATGGCGCTTCACCGGGATTCGATCCGAGCACCTCAGCACCGAAAGACAGCGCGCGGTACCACAAGGCCACCACGGCCATTATATATATATATATATATATATATATATATATATATGGCTCAAATCTGTAACGTTTCTCCATCACGTTTTTATATAACACTAGCTGAATACACGTGCTTCATGACGGATTACATTACTACAATCAATTATGTAATTTGGTTAATTCAATTTAAAATAATATTAGGGGCCCTTATTTTAACACCCTTAAAGGTTGAATTTATTTCTTAAAAATCTTCTGAGTGAGCACCTAGGAAATTAGAAGAACCACAAGGCAGAATTTCGGCTTCCTAGGCCTAATGGTTCCAGAGATACAGTATGTGATATTTTTTTTTGGTGAATGGATGGGTGGGATTAAGCCTCTGTTAACACTTTTAAAATCATAATTTTTTAAAATGATTTTTTAGAGAGGACCTAGGGCCTATGAGTCATCACCATACAAAATTTCAACTTCCTAGGACTTACGGTACTGGAGATACAGTGATCAATGATATTTGCCTTTTATACATTTGTCGGAGATTATGCAAGTCATATTTTTCATTTCGAGATAATTAAAGTTTTGAGTATGAACATGAACTGAATTCTGTTGAATGACCCTACAATCAGCTCAATCCAACGATTCAATTTTTACAATTTTGTAAACATTGCCTCAGATTATGGTAATGTAAAAGAATGCAATGCTAAGAACTGATAAAATCACTTTGTTTTAGATTCTTTACTTAGGCCATGTTCATAATCACCGGCACATATCTATATATATTTAAGTTGCTAAGCCGATTGTTTGGGCGGTCCGTGAGAGAAAACTACTGCATCAATTTACCTCATTTTGGTCTTAAACGAAAGATTTTAATCTATAGATGTGTCAAATTTGGTTTTTGTAATAGCAAATTCTATAAATTAGCGATAATTTACAATTAAAATTTGCTTTCTGCGCATGCTCAATGACATGTTTAAATCTGGTTTCATATACTTACTAAGCACGAGGCCTCCTAAACACGTTAATTTGTTTAATCCGAAGAATTTCTCCAGCTCTCTCTCTGCCATTTTAATTCTATAATTATGTTTGTGAGATATAAAATTAAGCCTGACAGAAATTATTTCTTTTGCGCTATTGAGTAACCATATTTCTTTTTGATGGGTTCAGTAGTAATTTTTTAAAGTGTATTTCTTTATTCTTAATATTATGATTTTCAACATTTGGCAATGATGTGTTGAGTATAACTTGTGTATTCGTTCCTTAATTTACTATCCAGCCGTTTGTTTTGACGGGTACCAACTAGTATAAATTTAATTTCCTCTCAAATGTATAGTTATTTATTTCATAGGCACAAAACATGAATGTATAGATATTAAGGAGAGTGATCAAGGAGGCGATGAATACTTTCCTTCCGTTTAACGACTTACGAGAGGAAAATGAAAATGCTTGAAATAATATGCGCTTGTCAAACCGTGAGAAAATTTTATTAAAAAAGTCTATGAAAAAGATAATTCAAGAGGAGTTTTAATTTGTTGAACAGTACCTGCCGCGTTGGGAGAGAAAAAAAAAGAAATGTTGAACAGAATAAGTTTCTATTGTGGTGCAAAACTTATGGAAGAAAAAAGGAAAACTCTCTGTTGTATGGGAAAGAAAAGAAGGAAAAAATCCTTACAGCCTTAAGGTTTTTATAATCCCAGAATTGAAGGAATTTGGAAAGATCTTCGTAAAGCCAAAGTTTTCTTTTTGCCTATAGAATAGAAGTTTTATCTTTGGCCCAAGAGGAATATATATTGGAGGAACTAATCAGTGCTAGCTTTTGCAGGGTTTTAGGTATGGGTTATTTATTTTTAAGCGAAAATCATAAAAAAGCAAATATATATACAGTATAACATTTATCCATTAAGTTAACAATACTTTTAAGTAAGAAATTTATATTAATAGTAATTTGCGATAGTAATTTATTACATTCAAAACAAATTTTATAATTGCATTATTCTTGCTTACGGCAAATGTATCGAATACATCCGCGCAATTTATATTTTGTAAGTTTGGATTTTAGCAAAATTATTTAAAGGACTGTAAGTTCAATGTCACTCAAAGGTGATATTTTAAAGCCTTTATTATTATTGGAAAAGGAAATTAATCTTTAATAGATGCCAATGACTCTCAATTCAAAGAATATTAAATCTCTTTTATGTGTTCGTAGTCATTAAATATGTTTTAGGATTAATCCTGGAAACTTACGAACGTCCCTTGGATTTTTTATTTCGGCAAATACATTCGGGAGTCCATTTTAAGAGTTAGTTATTCTTGTTAGTTATTCATGTGTCCTTTATCGATAGTTTAGATCAGGGTTTCCCAAACTACTTTCCGCGGAACACTGGTACTAGGCAGTCGAACACTGGTGTTTCACTGACGGGAGAACACTGGTGTTCCCCAAAAAGTTAACAGATGTTCCGCGAAACCTGGAATTGTTTTATATCCTGCAACGGCTACAAGAAATTCAAACATGGTTGACCGATTAATGCTCTAGAACAGAGGTAGGGAACCTTTTTTGTCAGAGGGCCACATCAGTAAAAAAATATTCCTCATAGGGCTGCACCAAAACATTATATAATAAATTTATATATACCGGGTGATCCAAAAGTCAGGACGGACTTTAAAAATGAATAATTCGAAAACGAATAAAGAAAAAAAGATGCGGTTTGCACCAAACTGATGGAAAAGAAGCCGGGTTTTGTGTGGCAACGAAATAAAAATAGTTCTGTTGGCGACCAACAGATGGCGCTGTCGGATTTCTGATATATGATTATGCAAAGCAACAAACGAAATAAAAAAGAGCAACTGCAGCAGGTAATGGTAGTCGAAGCTTATATGCATCTAAATGCTGTCCATAGTTGAGAAAGCCCTCTTAGTTAAACTGTATTATAGGAACTCGGAAAGTGCCATTGCGGCATTGCGAGCATATTGCTACATGAAGGGTATGCAAGATAGCAAAGGACCAATAACGTCTTCTGCATTGAACAAAATGATGAAGAAATTTGAAGCTACAGGTTCTTTGGCGTCACGTCCAAGAAGTGGACGCCCCTTAGCAGGCGCTGCTGTTGCCACAACAGTGGAACAGACGGTGCAATCCATGTCGGTGGTTTCTGCACATGGGGAGTGCAAGGCTCGAGAAGTTTCGAGGCAGACAGGACTTGACTTCGACTCTCGCCAAGAGATTTTGCGAATTTGGTATTCAATAAGATGGAAGAGCAGCACGACTGGCTTCACACTGTGCTTTGGACAGATGAAGCGCATTTCACACTCTCTGGCGCTGTTAACACCCACAATTGTCGAGTGCGGACCACAGAAAATCCACATGCATTTGTTGAGGTACCCTTGCAACAGCCTAAAGTGACAGTTTGGTGTGACTTCACTGCTTATTTCATAATTGGTTCATTTTTTTTCGAGGAAGTCACAAAGACGGGTTTCAAAACAGTTTCTGTCACTGGTCAGCGATATGCAGCGCTGTTACAGAATAACATTATTCCTGAACTGCAAGCTTGACAGGCACTCCAAAGAGTCACCTTTATGCAAGATGGAGCACCACCACATATTGCTCTGCCGATGCAACACCTCCTACGCTCAACATTTGCGGAGGATCGCATTATCAGTCGATGCTTTACTCACGCATGGCATCCAAGGTCTCCTGATTTGACACCCTGTGACTTTTAGCTGTGGGGATTCTTGAAGTTAAAAGTGTACCGCGACCAACCGGCATCACTAGCAGCACTGAAAGATGCCATCCGCCAAAATGTGTCTGCCATAACGCAAGGAATGCTACTCAATGCTGTGACGGGGTGGTGACTCGCTTCACAGCGGCACTTCTGAAAGATGGACAGCACATTGAACATTTACTGTAATTAACTGTAATTAAGCTGACGTGTAACTTGTAAACATTTTTTCATTTGTAAATCATTTTTTGGTGAAATAAAAAACTATAGCGCCATCTGTTGGTCACCAACAGAACTATTTTTTTTTTTTGTTGTCACACAAAACCCGGCTTCTTTTCCATCCGTTTGGTACAAACCGCATCTTTTTTTCTTTATTCGGTATCGAATTATTCATTTTTAAAGTTCGCCCTGACTTTTGGATCACCCGGTATATTTCTAAATTTAAAAAAAATGTATAACTTATAAATATCAAAATCAAATATAATTTTGATTTTATTTGTAAAAAACAAATAGAAACCAAAAAAAAAAAAAAATAGTTTCAAATAATTGTTATTTGATCCTGTTTGTGTTTGTTTTCTAGAAGATAACTTCTTTATATTTTACCAATTTAGATGTACGAAACTTTAGCTGATCGTCCAAATGTATATCTGTCAACTGTGTTCTCAAAGAAGTTTTTTTATTTGAGCTAGCAGAGAAAATGTGGATTCGCAACGAAGACGACTCCGCGTGCGTGTAGATCCAATGCTGTAACAAATATCAATGATTTTAAATGTTTAACAATATCTTTTGAGGTTTATTATATACGCATTATCATTCCTACATAAAATAAAACTATTAATGCGAAATATAACAATAGTCGGATTTTTAAATTGCAGTAAATTAAAATGTCAAAAGTTAAGTAGGGCCACACAAAAATTGCAGAGGGTCGCACTTTCCCCATCCCTGCTCTAGAATGTCGAAAAAATTAAATACTGAATAAAAAAAATGTTACAAAATAAACAAGATGTTCCGTTAAAATTTCAGGATTTCCGTTAAAATTTCAGGTTTGAAAAAGCCAGAGATCTGCAATCTTATTCCGGGCTCGCCAGAGTTCATTTAGAATAGTAGAAAAAAATGCGAGGAAAAAAAAGTTGAGACAGAAGCCAAGTTACTCTAAACATATGGATGAGAAGATCGTGTTTTCATAGGTCAAAAAAGAATAGAGTGAAACTTGTGAACTCATAATTAGGATGAGAATGTGCAATTGAATTTCAGAGATTTTGCTCTTCAGAGATTTAATTTCTAACATTATTCTAAAACATTTTAAACTGTTACAGTATTGTTCATACGCATAATGACCTTCATTAAAGAAGTATTTGACAAGAAAATAACTATTACAAAATATAAGCATAAAAAAATTCCCGTACAAAATTCGTCAAACAGAATTAAACATTTTAAATTCTCTTTGGATTAATGCTGCTGTGTACTAACCCTATTGGATTTGATTACGTCAATGTTAGCTTATGGAGAAAGATTGTCTACTAATTTTCAGCTACATAAATGCTGATAATTCAATAAAAATGGTATTTCAGATAGCCTGAACTTTTCTGCACCTTGCAACAGGATTCATTTTTTTATAAATTACGTTCACCAAAGGAATTTATGAGCGTTTAAACACACTATACCAGATATTTCCCCCCGAATAATTTAAATTTCAAAATATTATTTGCATTTTTTTAAGCAAAAAATGCTCCAAGGTGTAAAATTTCTTTCTCTATTACGGAGTACAATTAAAAAAATCTTTAAATTCAAATCTTGGACAAATTTTCTCCATAGGTTAACAGTGAGGTGAGCGAATCCAATAGGGTTAGTACACAGCAGCCTTTAGGCTTTCTTGTGTATTTGTGTATTCTATTTGATGACACATGTATTACCTACTTCACATTCACAGAATGGGGTTTAACTGATTTCCGATCGATTCGACCTATTTTTTTCATAGTCAGGCTCTTTGAACACTGAGCTATATGTGAGAACGTTATAATTAAATTTGGCGTATTATTCGCTACAGGAGAGGTTCTTGGAGATCAAGGAAAATGAAATTAACCCAGCGAGGAAGTAACTGTTCTACTTTACCCATTCTAGTTATTAGCAGAGTTCACGTGACCCCAATAAACACCTTTTTATCTCTGAGGTATCTCTAATGCATAGCAATGAAGAGAATTACGAGAGTTTATTCCGGCGTTTGTTTGGTTATGCAATTTAGAGAAACAAAGAATAGCACAGGAAGATTTAACCGAATATTTTCAAACTCATCACGGATGAGATGTAGACAACACTCTAAAAAGCTGCAGGTAAGAAGAAAGTAGTGGTGAAAATAGATTAAGCCTACCAACCTATAAAGAACGGTCTCGTAACATTGTGGTCCATGGACACCTTTGGGCACCGTGAATCTATTTCAGGGGGTCCGTCGACTTGGAGAACTCTAGCCCAGTAACTCGTTAATGCGGCAAAGCACACATTTCGAGACTTTTTATTTGAAACTAAAGTTGATGCATACGCTAAAATTGAAAGTTAAAAAAAAACATGTAATAGCCTTTAAATTTGAATTCAATCAGATGTATAACTGTGCAGTAGTTATCAGTAAATAGTACGTCATTAAAGTATAAATACATTATATCCGAAATTTGTTTTGTAATAATTGATATCTTTTGTAATCCTTTGTATTTTATTTTTCGCATACCTTTTCATTCTTGATTATGAATATAATCAAATCTATTTGCAATTTTATTACAATTTTGAAATTTTATGTCTGAAACGAGCCGCCCGCATAGTATAGTGGTTAGAGTTCTGAGCTGCCACGCTTGGGCAGCTCAGGTTGGGTTCAATTCCCAAAAAAGACTTGAGGGAGAATTGCTCATAGGCAGAATTGCTGGTTCACCTACTATATGGTGCTTCCATAACAAAGTAGCCAGAAAAACTTCATGGGACAGTGTAAAAGAAGTATCGACCGTCAGAGTCAATTGCCTGCCGCATTGAATATAAATGTTTGAATCGATATGTTATACAATGGAACCTCGATATATCGAACTTCATGGGAACGAGAAAACTTCAAATTATCGAGGATTTGGAAATACCAAGGTTCGATTTATAGAGGTGAATTTTCACTGATATATAGAGGTTTTCCACAAAGAACAAACTGAGTTTCGTCTAAATGCTATTAATTTTATCGAAACAACTTCGATATATAGAGGTTTAACAATAAAAACTTCGATATATAGAGGAGCGGTGCCAAGCCAAGTCAAGCAAACTAAAAATTCGAAATATCGAGGTCTTCCTGACCAGTCCTTCGATATTTATATTAGAGGTAAAAATAACATGGGAGTCTTAGGCTGGTTCAAGGGGAATGGAAAAACTTCGATTTATCAAGGAATTCGATTATATCGAGGTTCCACTGTATTAGTATTTTTTTTTTATAAGATAAAGGGGTCCATAGCTTTCGCCAGATTATCAAATGGTCCACGATGATACTAAGTATATTAAGAACAAATGGTGTAAGGAATTGGTTATTAGCTGTTGTTTGGCGCGTTTCGGTTATCCTTTCTCTAACAAGTGGCCTAAACAAACCAGGATCCAGAAATCGAAAGGTAATTTTGAACGGTTGCAAACACCCTAGCAGCCGCTGGACTCGAACAGATACCGCCCTAATAACGAAGAAATCACTGCGTTAAAAACAAAACTTAATCCACTACGGTTTTTACAAAACTAAACTTCGTATCTCATATTCTAACTTAAACTGAGATTAACAAGAATTAGTCATCAAGAAGTCTAAGATTCGGAACAAACACAAAAGAAATGATGTGAGAATTATGAAATGGCTGTAAAGGGACTTGATCCATGTCAAAAGTGGGAGCTTATTAACGCAGCTCAACTTGTTTGTTCTTCTTGCGTGACGAATAATGTGTTTTTTTGTTTCAATGCTATAGGACATTTTTTCATAGAGTTATTAGTTAGACTACATGTGTGCAAAGTTACGATGTGGTTTAAATGCAAAGAATTAGGGTTTAGGTGGAACGAATTTCTGGCAGTGATACTTAAGACAGATTAACAAAGGGAATGTCATTTAGAGAAAGAGAAACTGATGAAGTTTTAACAAAAACAAAAATTATTATTATATTATTGAGAACTTTGGATTTTCCCACTTTCTTTTTTAAATCTTTCTCAGGCTTTGCTTCGGAGAATCCAGTCCCTTTCTATAAACTGAACTGATAGACAAGGGATTTTACGATAGGTGTTAGGAAAGTTTAGAGGAGTGGGAACGTGCCTCTTCCCAAAAGGTGTATAGAGACTTAAAAGCGGCTGAATGTACCAGGGACTAAGAAAGGACTGAATGATTTTATTGATATTTAATGTCGTAAGAACCTAAAAAAGGGATTTGTAGTTAAATTAAACATACATTTAAAAAAATGACACACACTCATATATATATATATATATATATATATATATATATATATATATATATATATATATGTGTGTGTGTGTGTGTGTGTGTGTGTAACAAGAAAACACTTCTTCCTAAATTACTTTAAAGCATATCCTCCTTTTAATAAAGCATAACCCTTTTTCAAAATTGCAACCTTAAAATAATATATGTTATAATTTATATTGGCTCTATAGATCATTAAGCAGGCATTTGAAATATCTGAACTCAATAACATCCCCATAATATCTGGTCTGAGCACGAAGGCCTCATTAAATTTGTATATAATATGTCATGTTTTCAAATTCTTCCTTTTGGTAAAACGCTGAGCAAGCACGTGATCTTGACACCACGCGAGATGATTCAACCCCACGCTCCTATTTCGTCAAAGCAATAAATTAATCCCCGGAAGAACCACGACGTGGACATGTGAACTCCACGAGACTAAATTCGTCCAATCAAAAAAAAAAAGAAAAAAAAAGTAATTTCGGCCCCCTGGTGTCAAGATCGCCGAATAGTCATTTAATAGTTGCCTGAACAGAAGACCTTCCCCATCTTCACACCTAACTCTCATTGCTGTCAGATCAGCTGTCCACGGACGCCAGACGGTTCTTTTCTCTTAACTTTGTCATGTAAACAGCTCTCCGCGCCACGTCCTGATGCATGGGCGCCGGCCAAGTCCAGTGGCCACTGCAGCTAATGCCTTCTGATAAATAAAACACGTCTTTGAATTTGTGTTTCTCTTCTATAGAAGACATGGAGCCATGTACTCTTCTCACCAACCAACGGCCGACTGCCCCTCTCCAAATTATCCGCAGATGTGATAATAATGACAACTGATTGAATTGCACGACAAAGTCGACAGGATTTGGTTATTTGTGCTAATCCCGCTGGATTTCAAGTGTTTAATTTCCAAAGCTTATTTCGAATCTTCAAATGATATTTTTACGTACAAGAAGAGCATATATATATAAATAAATAAATAAATTATATATATATATATATATATATATATATACACACACACACACACACACACAAAGATAGAGCATGCATGAATGTAATTCTTTTCAAAAGGTTTTAATTCTGAACCTGCTTTTTGAACTTTCAGTTAAAATTCAGTTTCTTTATGATAACCTCTCTTCGAAATTGATAAAATTTGTATTCTATTAATCAATTTTCTCAATTTTTTACGCTTAAATGTATGTTTCAGCCATTTACTCTGAGCTAAATTGAATTCAGTTTGTTCTTAATATCTCATAGTATTTAACTGAACATTTAAAACATAAGTAAAATACTCTCAACTCTCCATGTCAAAACTCTATTAAGGATACTGTGAACTAACCTTACTGGATTCGCTCACCTCAATGTTGACCTGCGGAGAAAATGTGTCTACTATTTACAGCTACATAAATGTTGATAATCAAATAAAAATGGTAATTTCAGCCTGAACTTTTCTGCATCTTGCAACAGGATTCATTTTATGAATTTCGTCCACCAAAGTAATTTATGAGTGTTTAAAACACATTATAGGGTGGGTATCACAAATATCGCCCCTGTGCCTAATATCGCCGACTCGTGTTTCTAAAGTACGATTCGCGCTATGTATGAGAAAATGCAGTAACTTCTTAGTTCTGGGTTTGTACTAACAGCGGCGATAGCGACAACGCTCTCATCACTGACAACAGAAACTATATGGCGTCGGAAGTTGTTTTGGCTGTTGTCTTCGTAAACATTGGCTCCAAAGAATCAGAATCCAGTGAATGACCAGGTAGGTGCATCCAAATTCTAATTTTGCTTATACCATCTGAAAGTGAATTAAACAGAGACTTTGCTAGCAACGCCTTTTAACAGGTGCTCCTAATTTCGCCTGGTAGGCGATAAGAGGAACATAGGTAGGCGATATTAGGAACCGCTATTAGAGTTCATGGAAATTTCAATTATTCCAGTTTAGCTACATAACTTAAACTGGCACTAGTTTTGGAGCTGGTTGATCTCAGGATACCAAAGAAAATAGTTCTTAGGAATGTTCTTTGAGTTTCCAGCCTAATCAGAAACTAAAAAGTGGATGAAATGTCGAAAAAAAGTTAGGGTAGGCGATATTTGGTACACTTACCCTACCCGATTTTTCCCCGTATAATTTAAATTTTAAAATATTTATATTTTTTTAAAAGAAAAATGCCCCAAGGTGTACAATTTCTTTCTCTATTACGGAGTACAATTTAAAAAAAATCTTTCAATCCGAATCGGAAATCCTTGGATACATCTCTATAGGTTAACGCTGAGGTGAGCGAATCTAATAGGGTTAGTACACACAGCCTTAAAGGTAATAAATTACTTTTTATTTCTCAGAAAGTTGATGAATTCCTGGAGACAGACTATTTTTTTATCAATTACAAAGTTTTATTCATTTTTTCGGACTTCTCATCTATACAAAACTTGACAATTGGAACCCAAAAGAAAACTTGTGTCATTTTCCATTATTCATCTGTTGCGAAATACTTTTTTTCCCCACGTCCTATTCGTGAAACCAAGTCTTTATAAATCGCTGGAAAACACCTTTGATTTTGTTGAAATCACGATAGTGAGATTGTTCTTCATTTCCTCCGCGAGCCGACGCATTAAGGAATAATCAGTCCTTCGTCTGTCGTGATGAAGTGGCAGTCATTAAAATTTAATTCTCTCCATCGTCGGTGAAATTCACGCTTTCTTATGGCTTCTCAGAACCCAGGATTATTTATTTATTTTTATTTTTTATCTCGTCCTTCGTTAATCGTCTGAAGATGAGCGCTAATGGCGATTGCTGATGTATGACCGTTTTCCACACATACTTGGCGCCCATGAATATTTCATGAGCATCTTTCGGGGAGAAAAGATCGACACTAGTGGCCTAATGAAGACTTCATTTGCGATTTAAACTCTTCTGCAAAATCCGTCATTGATTAGGACTCATTAGCTAGGGGAGGCCGGCTTCTAATTACACACGCTGCTTACATACACACGTGGCGTGGCTCAGGGCAGGGCACTCGTAATGTCTGTCTTTATGTACGGTGTGTTTGCGTAAATAATGGTGACTTGTTCTTTTTTAATATTTAGCGGTCAGTTATCCCGTCTATGACCCTGAAGTGAAAAACTGATAGGAATCTTCATTGTCCAACTTTAGCCCTAGTTTATTGACCTCTTTTATACTGCGTCAACCTATCTTCGGGGGTTTCAGTATTTTTATACGTCACAATGCACCAGATGAATGAAATTAGAAACTTCCATTAAAGGAATTTTAAAGCTTTCTTTAGGACTATAGCTGCTGATTTTCTTTGTGAATAATATCGACTTTTAAGGCACCGGCAATGTGCTATTATACTATTCTGCATGATTATTACTGCTAAAATAATGAACATAGTTTTGAGATTGATTAAAATTATTTTTATGTAATGCATATGCACACATATGTATATTTTATAAATATTATATATATATCTGTACCTCGGAGGTATAGAACACTATGTCACAATGTTTGAATTTCACAGGAGAGCTTAAAGAAATCCAATTCCACTCCTAAATATTTTTATCCATCAGGGAAAATTTGGATATATGAAACAAAACACAAATATGTTAGTGTTAAAGGGGTTATGTCCCAATCAAGAACTTAATACTCTTTACTCAATAAAATAAAAGTTAAAAAATACTTTAAAGAAAAAAATTAAAAATTAAACTTAAAAAACTGACTTTACAAAAGCTGTTTTTTCTACAATCCCGTTTTTCTCCAAACTACGATTTTGGACTTGACACTCTTTGCACTGCAAATAAATAAATAAATAAATATATATATATATATATGAAAAAGTGCATGATCTCAAACTTTGCTCAATGCTCATTCCAAACTCACACTATACAAACACTTAACATCTCAAACTGCGACCCACCAAGCTTTTATGCGCAGCCCGAAACACTCACACACATAATCAGGTAAGTGCTTTAGTAAACATCTGGTAATCTAAGTTTTTAAAACCTTGAGATACGCGGGATAATAATTTCAAATTATTTAGCTGCTTTAATCATGCAATTTAAGAGCAGATTTCAGGATTTGTAAAGTATTACGCTTTGTATGTCCGTTAAGTATGTTTGTTGCTTGTAGAAAATCTTAAAAACGGCAAATACTTCACAACTAGCTGCATTGGGATACGATTATGCAAAGCTATTTGACGAGTTTATGGAGTTCAAAAACGATAGGAATCTGGAAGTTATTTTTAAAGAGAAGAGAAAAGGATAGAAGTACGTCGAATTTCGAAAATGAGTGCTTGAAATATACAAGACTGTACAAAAATATGCCCACCTGCTGCTCACGTAATTTGCCTAATTCTCCAATTCAAAAATGAAATAGGCGTAGAACGTTCATACAAATCGGCTTACTGTTTCTCACCTTAAACAAGTATTGAGAGTAAGAAGTAGAAGTTACAATATATACCTAATTTGTCTGAAATCATCAAAAGTTTGTTAAAAAGAAAAAAGAAATAAAAGATCGCACTTATTTTTAAGCCAACACTTAGATACATTTAGGTTTTGGGTGTTATTTTTTAACATTATTATATTGCACAACTATAGAGTACTATGTAGCGGCCCGTGAAAAAAAAGGTTGAGAATGGCCGCTTCAACGCATCTACGAACAACTTAATTTAAAAACTATACTAGCCTTCTATCCACGTGTCTACGTTCTTTTCCAGTCACTGGACATTCCTCAACTCCGCATTCAATGATCACATTAAATATAGACTTCCATACTTGGACATCAAAATAGCTCTAACCTACTAACGTGCTATATCTGTCATAGACACGAAAGCATTAAGGGGACTCAATACTCTTAAATCTTTAAAACATTCAATTTTTTAAAAATATATATATGTTAAAGCCTGATTATTTCTGAACAAAATAAAGCAAACCGCATGAAAATATTCCCCTTAGTTCCGGAGATATTGATACTCTAAATTTTCAATTACTGATCAAGTTTATGGTAAGAAAAATTTTAAACTAATTTTTCTCAAAATGTAATTTTGCATCATTCCGCAACTGATATCTCAAAAACTATGAAACATAATGCCATGAAATTTTTATCATTGCATAATCATGTTATTTTATTGCGTCTGAACTAGAATTATTGCAATCACTGCACATTTTGTAATTTTTTCAGGGGTAAATTAATGCAAAAATTTAAGGAAATTTTAAGTATATTTAAGTTTTAAAAAAATTGAAAAAATATTTTAATGTTGAATGTTTTATGTTCAATTGTATTTTGAATTATTTATTTTAAATATAAAACAGGAATTATACATTTAAGTGTAAAATTAATTTCATAGTTCTGCGCGCAAGCCAGTATACAATAAAAATACTTAAAAAACAATGCATATCTAAAGCATTTTTTTAAAAAAATGTTTAAAATTATTTTTAGAGTTAAAATTTTTTTTATTAAAATGAATATATCAATTTATCATATACATAAAATTTGGAAAAATTGGGAGTAAATTGAAATAGTTACAAAGAGTCAAAAAGTATGAAAATATGCCTTATTTCCTCGACTAAGGGTCGTGAGTCCCCTTAAGGTGACAGCCTACATTCGGAGACAATTTTTTTTAAAAATAATTTTTTAAAGGATTTTTTTGGTCTTTTATGGTAAAATAGCACTTAAAAATTTAAGAAAAGGAAAATAAACTTACCTGTAAATAACATACTTTTGTAAAAATTAGTCAATTTAAAGTAATTTTAAATGAAATTTAGCTAAGACGCCTATCACTCTGCACAAAATTCTAATACTACCATTTTAATTTCCATCTCACACATGATACATATGACAGTTATCTTAAAAATGACCTACAATCTAAGAGAAATTTTAAAATGCAAAAATAATACAGACAATTTTATGTTCCAATATGAAAATTTCCCCCGATTCGTCATTCCTTTCCTTATAAAAACAACCCCAAGTAAAATACTATTTATTATACATCAATTATTGTACGTCATTTCATTAACAATAGCATTTAAAACATTTCCTGAAAATTTTGTCAAATTATATACATTATTATGTGAGATATCATGATAAAGGTAGAGATTTATGCTAAGAAACATAATTCTGAGAAAAACGCGTTCAAAGTTGCTTGTCCCTTCAATTTTGTAGCAGACGATGATTTTTTAAATAGCTTTAACTCTGCTTCTAATTGATGTAAAATAAAAATCAAAACAGTTTTGAAAAGAGAAAAGATTGAATTACACGAATTTTGAAAAAAAAAATTGACCAAAATAGTAAAAAAATGACATTTTCAATGTAGGCAGTCACCTTAAATGGCCCTCGTCGGATTCGAATTGAGCATTCTCAGCCCGAAGACCAATGTGCTACCACTAGGCTACCTCGGGATCAGTGAGAATAGATTCTAAACGACCAATAACCGTTCACGCTTTTCCCGTTCCATATTTTACACATGCGAAACTAAGTACGTTTCGCAGACCACCCTAACGCTATACTTGTTTATTTATTAAGGCTGCTGTGTACTAACCCTATTGGATTCACTCACCTCAAAGTTTACCTGTGGAGAAAAGTGTCCAAGGATTTCCAACTTGGATTTAAAGATTTTTTTATAAATTGTACTCCGTAATAGAGAAAAAAATTTTACACTTTAGGACTGTTTTATTAAAAAATAATTCAAATAATATTTTAAAATTTAAATTATTCGGGAAAAAAAAATCTGGTATAGTGTGTTTTAAACGCTTCTAAATTCCTTTGGTGGACGAAATTGATAAAATAAATCCTTTTGCAAAGTGCAGAAAGTTCAGGCTATCTGAAAATACTATTTTTATTGGATTACTAGCTGAATGTACTCGGAATGATTTACCCGATGTACTCCGTAGCGAAGTAACGGAGTACATTCAAATTAAATACAACGGTCAATGTATGCAATTAATGCCAAAAAAAATATAAATTTTTAATAATATATTTATAAAAAACATATTATTAAAAATTTATTGTTGACATAAATATATTTATAAAAAAATCGTAACATATTTTATAGACAAAATAATGTAGAAGAAAATATTCAAATTAAATACACCGGTCAATGTATGTAATTAATTTGTATGTTTAATATCCATAAAACATGCTATTTTGAATTAAATTCTTAAAACACTTCCATCTCAGTTAGTCTAGCGGTTAAATTTTATCTTTTCCCATATTTTAATATTTCTTTCGCCTATTTATTTCGTTGCTATGCACGTGGCGCAAAATCAATTTAAAGTATCGCTAAGAGAAAAGAAACCACGTGATCAGCATTTAATAAACTAAACTCTAAAAATTAATCTTTAAAAATTCACCAAAAATCAGAAAATGAAGGTAAAGATTCGAAAAAAAATTCATTTTAAAGGCATTTTTATGATCTTTCTGTGATATAAATTTTATAACCTTCAGGTTATTTTTTTAATGCAAACTTTAAAGAATGTTATTAAAAAAGCTTAAAAATTTAATTTTAAAAAAATCTAAGAAGAATTTTTGAAAAATCTTTATTAGTGCACCTCTACACTATAAGAAGAATGCAAAATTTCAGCCCTTTAGGTCCAGCGTTGGTATGTGCGTTATCTGTAAGTCGGTCAGTCAGTCAGTCACGGAACTGTTTAATATATACAGATCAGCATTTATGTAGCTGTCAATAATAGACACATTTTCTCCATAGGTTAACATTGAGGTGAGCGAATCCAATAGTGTTAGTACATAGCAGTCTTAACAGTGTGGTATCAGCCTTGTCATTACTTTACATCCAACCCTCGTAAAATATAGATACATTGATCTCGATTGCTAATGAAGTCCTATGTTTTCTAAATTTTAGTGTTTCACGTTTTGATATTCCATCTAAAATAATGAAACACTTTCACTCGAATGAAGAGGAAGTTTAAGACGGAAAAGAACTTGCGCTAATACATAACACTTTAACGAAAAATAAAAGGGGAAATATCTATTTCACGGTTGAACAAATGCGCAATTAATCACTGCAGCATTTCTTGTCCGTAATTTTACGGGTAATAACTGTCCTTTCGACGAGAATAGGGAGAAAAACGGAGTATTGAAAACAAGAAAAAGCAGCAAATTTCACTCATATATTGCTCGGCGGAGGAAGTGTTTAGGCATCATTTATCTTAATTCGTCTTCATAATGGTCAATTTACCCTTTAATAGATGCTTATATCTCTGACACAGAGCAATGGCCGGATGACTAAGTGTACAAGTTGAAATTTGGCAATCTGCAGTCAGGAAGAGAAGAACTTTGATTGCATAGAATAAGTGTATCTTGTACTTTTTTGGAATGTTTTCTCCCTAGTTTCTAAATGTAAAAATTCTATTTTGTAGGAGAGTATTAAAAAAATCTCATAAGATAACATTAAAAAAAATTTGCTATTTTAATAGCTTTAAAATTAAAGTGCCACTTAGGAAACGCAAACGATAAAAAAATGGCTTAAAACTAACATACAGGATGATTTTTTTGTTCCATTAAGTCTCATGAGTTCTGTATTTTACTCTTCTGTTCTGTACGTTTTTAAAAATGTCAACTCGTCAGTGTTAACCTTTCTAGACTGAAGTTGAGGAAATTCAAATTATTCGTCAAGTTGTGATCCATAATATAGTAAAAGAGTTTCATATGACGTGCGAGATTAAGCTATTTTGGACGTGAACGTATACAGATATTAAATGTATAAATATATTTTTACGCATACATACATACATACATACATACACACATGCAAACACATACGTACACACACACGCACATACTCACAAACGTACATATTATATATAAAATATAGAAAAAGCCAATGGAATGCAATTTCTTGTAATATGATTAGATATAAAATCCGCAAAATATGTCAATTTCTGAGAACGTAAAATAACTTTTACTATTATGAATATCTTAAATTGATGAGACCACGATAACTATTGAATATCGATTATAAAAATAAATTATTTCAATTTTTGTGTTACCCTCTGCCATGCTTAAAAATTCAGAAATTTTCACATTTTGGAACGATCCGAACAATTTTGATACCTCTGCACAGTGTTTTAATAAAAAAGTCAAGTAAACATACGTAGGTAGACTGAAAAGTAATGCACACATGCTCGTAGAGCGCGAACGAAATGACCTTCAAAACAGCGCCAAGTGGCATTTAGAGGTTCCATCCCTCCTCAATACGCATGCGCAGGTTTAAAATCGTTGTGTTCATCCTGTGTATTTTGAAAAGCGATAGTATGGAGACGTGTTCTAGTGCTATGTCAACGGCGAGTTATACAGCGCGCTGTTATCAAATTTTTAACAGCTGAAAAAGTGAGTCCTACTGAGATTCATCGTCGTTTAAAGGCTGTTTAAGGTGACGATGCTGTTGATAGGGGTACTGTAAATCGATGGGTAATAAAATTTCGTGGTTTTGAGCCTAGAAAAGCCATAATTGTTGATGAAACACGCAACGGACGTCCGATCACTGCCACTGACGATGAACATCACAAACTCGTCGACGATTTGATTCAAAATGACCGGCGAATCACTCAAAAGCGTATCGCAAACCATAATGGAGTATCCAAGGAATGTGTCTGCTTCATTATAGAACGATTGGGATACCGTAAAATCTGTGCTCGATGGGTACCACGCCGTCTGACAGGCGAGAACAGCGTCGGACTGGAGAGGCTCTGCGAAACCTGAAGTTTGAACCGATTCCACACCCTCCTTATTCCCCCGATCTTGCGCCTTGCAATTTTTATTTTTTTCCCTCTACTCAAGAGAGACCTAAAGGGTAATCATTACACCTCGGACGATGTGGTGAAGGCAGCTGTCAAGTCGTGGATTCGAGAAAAGTCGGAAGAATTTTTCAGTGACGGAATGAGAAAACTTGTTTACACGTTGGGAGAAATGTGTTAGCCTTAACGGTGACTATGTTGAAAAATAAATATATGATTTTGAAGCTTAAGAATTGTACTTTAATGTTCTTTTTGCCCGATCTCGCTATTTCTTTTTGTTCGCGCTCTACAAGCATGTGTGCATTAATTTTCAGCCTACTCTCTTAGTTTTAAAATTTGGACCAATTTCTATCGCTTAAAATAAAATAGGCTAGACGTACAGATAATTTGCATTTGCTCTTTGCAGTCGCGTCTTAAGTAGCATCCCTGAAGCCTGGAAATAAATACTGGAATCTATTGAAATTTACATTTAATTGCAGTAAGGATTCGAAACTATTAAGTTACCCGGCGATTAGCCATAAACGAATGTGCTACAGATAACCAGTCGCTGGAATAATTCCTGAATACGCAGCCGAGGGTCCGTCTGTTCGTGTATAATTTTCGACCTTAGGAGCCGTGTCAAGGAGTATAATTAACTCCCGACGGATGGCCCCACCGACCCTTAATTGCAGTAAATCTTTACGCATAATATTTTGAAAATTTAAAAAATTTGGGAATCAACGCACATTTTTATTTAACAATTTATAAGCGGCGTATTTTGCACCCACATGCCGTGGGTTATTTTTGGCGGTTTCGTGAAGTACACTAGACACTACTAAAAGTCCTATAACTTTTTGAAGTTGCTGTAGGAATTTAACAAATTCTCTTGATTGATATTCACCTTATCAGCAATTTATATTTATTGTCATCATCACAATTTGCACCCACGCGCCGTGAGCTATGTTTGGCGATTTCGTGAAATACACTAGACTCCATCAAAAGTCAGATAACGTTTTGAAATTGTCGTCGGAATTCAATAAATTCTCTTGAAAGCTATTCACCATTATCAGCAATTTAAATTTATTGGCATCATCACAATTTGCACCCACGCGCCGTCAGCTATTTTTGGCAATTTCGCGAAGTACACTAGACTCCACCAAAAATCACATAACATTTTGAAGTTGTCGGAATTTAATAAACTCTGATTGATATTCATCATTATTTACAATTTCAAGAAATTGGCATCATCGCACTCAACTTAAATACTTCAAGGAAATAAATTTAAATTAAGTAAATAACTGTTTAGGGATGCGTCGCACATAAATAACCTTGTTTTAAGCGCACGAAATTGCCCTAACTGCCAGAAAAAACACATCAAAGACGGTATTTACCACTGCCTGCAGATAAGAGTTGTCAAAACAATTTTCGTGGCAAAACGGAATTCAAAAATATGCATTTTTTGATGTGTGATTAAAAAAATTCCGAGAGGCAAATTCCGCAGGAACTGAAATTTGCGAAGTCAGCTGTTCTTTTTGAACTTTTACGACGTATTGCGCTTTCTACGATTTCCAACTGCAGCTCGAAATGCAACTGAATTAGCATAACCTTATCTAAAATATTTTCGAGATATAGATCTCAAGTTCAGGTTTGTTTGACGTGAAGAAGCAAGGGAAAGATACGTTTGTATTTCCTCTTTGGTTTTCAATGCGGAAACATTTAGTGTTGTACGTATTTTCTAACTTGTTAACTCTGACTTGTGTCTTTTACTCGTACATTTTGCGGTAAAAGTTATAGTTTTTAAACGCAGTGGTGACGTACTGGAAATTCATATTAGTGTATTTTGCATTTTAATGAATCAGTAGTGTAATGTCGATACAAAAGTTTGCATTCGCATTTTTCTCTTGCTACAGTTTTGTCAAATGACCTTTTTAGAATAATTTTGTATTTCCTCGTTACGTTATTCCACACACGAACTATAGGGTAGGTGGGGGCAAAGGTTTGCAGTTTTGAGTTTCTTACGGGCCTCCGTTAGATCCTATCGCCCCAAAAAGTCACTTGTATTGTAGTTGGGTATCCCCTCTACCTTCTATAAAATAATGAATTTTTTCCCGAAATATTTAGTCACCAAATTTTTAATTTTACCAAAAGACCTGTTTGCGAACCTTTGCCCCAATCGGTGGGGCAAAGGTTCGCACTGCAAACCTTTACCCCACTCGTTGGTTTCTTACTGGATAGGCATCGAAAATCACAAAAAGAGTTGTCTAAATAATTTTATCTCACATTTTGTAATCTTTTTAAAGTTTTTACATATATAGAAAATCACAAATTGAACAGGTTAATATCAATAAATTTTTTCTTAAACTAAATAACTTCGAAATGATATATCAACTATTAACACGGAAAGTTGAATCTAACAAAGAAATTCACAAAATGAAAAGGGGTTAATCTCAATAATTTTTTTCTTAAACTAAAGAACTTCCAATTAAAATATCAACTATTAACACTATCGCTATATTATATCTTAGGCTTTACTCATTCTTTTAAAACCCTTAAAAATTCAGCAAATAAAGGGGATGGGGGACATTACAAAGCAATTTTTGAAATTTTTACCTCAGAGATATGAAATTGGGCATAAATATTCATTAAAGTAAAACTATTTCAAACACCTTATAAAATTTTATAAATATTTAAAATTTTATTATTTATATTTAAAAAATTTAAATTTTTATTATGTTTTTTAAAATGCTCTTTGCGATCCAATTTTTAACCTTATCCTTAATTTTGCATTTAGATTGCTTATACATTTTGATCAGGGTTATGTTTTGATTTGTGCTTTCGTTGAATAATTAATTTTTAGGAAATATTTTTATGCTTGTACTCTGAATTCTCGTGAAATTTTTGTACTTTTCCACGCTTAAGTTAAACTTTGATAATCTGAATGATGTCTAAACCTGAAATGGATACATAACTTTATTTTAATGTATAAGAGGAGTCTTTGTAACAAATTTTATAAAATTTCGTCAAAAATTGTGACGCAAGGAGCCTTTCAAAGACTTGCAAATCTGGAAATTACTCATTTAGAGTTTTTTTCCCTAACCAGACCTTCGAAGCTTATAATGTCTTGTAACAACATTTAATTCTTTTATCTTGTAAAATAGGTCTTTGTTCAGAGCTATTTATTTTTGTGTTGTACTAATTTATTTTATTTTTAATTTATGGATTTTCAAGCATTTTACAAAAAATTTTCTGATTAAAAACAGGCAGTTTTTATCAAAACCATAATTTTTTTTCAAATTACAAAAATGTGAATTCCCATTAATAATAAAAGACGTTGTTAATAAGGATTCCTAATGAAAAGAGGACATGAAACAAATGTTAATAGTTAGATCGGCAAAGGTTTGCAGATGGGGCAAAGGTTTGCACTGCGAACCTTTACCCCATGACTCCTGCAAACCTTTACCCCATTTCGTGCTGGTTCTGTTTCTGCGGAATGGACGCCACTGTATTTGAGTTAACCCAAAACTTAAGGTAGGATTTGAAAGGTTATTTACCACCCTAACATGCGAAAATAAGCCCAAAACAGTTCGTGAGTTTGAGTGATGCTCAAAATTACTCAAAAATTGCAAAAAATTACATTAAAAGAGACGAAAATAAACTTACCTCATTTTCTCTGCAAGAGGGGGTCTTAACTCCAACATTTTTTTCGAGGCAACTGACTGGAAGTAGAGGAATACACTGCCTACCCTATTCTTCCTATAACTCTTCCCGGTCATTTTAAAATGTATGTGCGAACCTTTGCCCCCACCTACCCTACATAATTTAACTACCTTCCAACGCAGCCATACTCAATTTTTTTTTCTCTATCGGGTCGCATGCATGTGTTTGCTACATTGCGCGGGCCGCAACATAGTACACTATACCTGATAATATAATAATGTAAAGAATAAAACTAAAATCTTAAAGGTATTCAAAAGTTTATTTTAAAACTGAGTGGGTTTTTTTTTATGTTGAGACAAATTTTTGACTATTTTAGGCAAATCAGGTTTATACTTACAACATATTACTCTCTATACGTCATCAAGGTAAGAATCAGTAAACCGATTGATACTATGAAATCATGGAGGGTTAAAAAATTCCCTTTAGCTGGATAAAGCGAGGCAGTTTAATGAAGTGTATAGATTGTAAAAGAACCTTAAAAAAATTGATGTGTGCATGTGTTGGGGCATGCAAGGAAACTAGGAGAATTAGCCTTTATCATACATTTATTTGATAATACTAAAAATTAATTTAAAGTGAAATTAATAATAGAATAAAGTTCCCTTTATATCATTTAATACATGAGGAATCAGAAGCAGAGACAAATTATTCAGTCAAAGCAATTATTTCTAGAATCTTTCGGGAGGTACTTACTAATGTTGAAGAATACAGCGATAAAGGATTTCGTTGACAGGTACTCACATCAGGTCATGTTAAGCATCATCATGTCAGATTCCAGTAACTTACTTCCGCTAGACTCCGAGGCAGCTCAATCAGTTAGTTCTCAGGTTCAAAATCATCCGAGCTCCACAGAACAGCCAGCGATATCTGTCGACCTTCTATCGTTTTTTTTCTTTGAGGAGCTGTTGTCCGTTTACCAGGGCCATTTTGGCCTGCCCCTTTTTCTCTCATTGGACAGTGGGCTGCCTTTCTCTTAGCAGGTACTTACCCAATTGGTCTCTTATTTCACTGCTCATGTTCACCGTCTACCAAGTACCTCCCCACCATAATTCTCGTTTGGGATATCACTTTGACCATTATCTGAAAGTTTTCATGTGGGCCATAAAATAACGTCACCATCTATCTTGCAACATTTGTAGTATTTTGATAGCTATCAATGGCCACACAGACAGCTTTTCTTTTTACGCACCTATTGTTCCTCAAGTCTTTATTTTTTTTTTTGCCTCTGGAGTTGCTATAAGAGTTTTATTATTGACGCCCCTCGACCATACACCTCGGTGAATTATAACATACAGCGCTTCTACAAAGTGAGACAATAATAAAATGAACATTAATTTATTAAGAACGCAAGCATTAAAATAAACGATACTCACAACCCGTGAAGGATTCGTATACACAGCAGGAACCGAAGTCTCTCGGTATACCGTTCACATTATAAAAGGACCACCAGCAGAAACGATAATTATTGTCTTCATCGCCGTAAAGGCGGTGCTGCAGGAAGACTAGTGGTAACTACAGTACATGGGCCGGGCCCTCCACTGTAGGATGACATAGCAAGGCATAAAAATTCAGCGATCAGTAAAAAACGAAAGTAGGAAGGAAAATAGAAATTGGAAAAAACAAAAAGCTTCGATAGTACAAGTAAAGGTAAAACATGGAAAAAAGATACGGAGCGAACAAAGAACAGGACACCAACTAAAAGTTACGTGCAAGAAAGGCACAGGGTCGTTTCTTGTTAGCTGGGTCAGCAGGGTCGTAATCGGCAAGATTTTGAATAAGATTGTTTGGTAAATCTTTATGGAAGTTAATAGCAAGATTTTGAAGATAATTTTGAATAGTGGGGAGATTTATCTCCCTATAAAAGTCAACATTGCGAAAATACCACAGGGAGTTAGTGATTTCGTAAAGGCGGTAGGTATACAGCGAAAAGTTAAACTCATTCTCAATGAGATGGAAGAAATAATATACAGTTAAATAAACAGTTACTAACTCAACTAACCAGTCTTAATGGGCAATTAACTTAAGAAACAGTAATACCCGCAATACATGCAATTGTGACGTTATGGTTAGTTGTTGGGTAGGTACTAACATTTTACAAGGGGGTTAATCAGATTGAATGGCACAAATCAGTGGAGTTAACTTCGGTGGTTTCGCCTTATTCTAACACCGATTTCTATAGACGATCTTCGCATAATTCATTTTGGAATGGGATGATGCACAAAGATACGTTGAAGCGAACAACGTGAACAGCAGGTGGAACATTTTTGTACATTTTTGTATTTTTAAGGCACTAATTTCCAAAATTATGTTTACAAAAGCCCCTGCGTGGCAATGAATGCGAGTGTTTCTGGCCACACATGAAAGCTTGGTAGGCCGCAGTTTGTGTACCCCTGCTCCAACGCACAGATTTCTTTTATTGATTGAAATAATACATTTTCTACATACCAAGTGCACAAAGAATATTAAAAAAAATTACATTTGGTTACTGTTATGAAGAAAGAATTGTACTTGTTTTCATGCCCATTTTAAAAACTTCTGTGTTCACAATAATAAGATAAAAAAAAATCCTTTTCGCTGTACTGTAAAAACGCAAATCCATGCTGTCCAATTTATACTAAGCTGTTCCACTGATTTGCAACTTTTTTTTTTCAAAATTCTGTTCGATCCTGTTGTTTACATTGGGTTAATTTCATAACAGGATGGCGATGAAGGAACGAAATATTGAAATGACTAAACTGTTTCAATGACAATACGCTTTCTCAAACTGCTTTTGATCCTATTGTTTATATGAGTTAATTCCATGACACCATATCTAATAAGCAATGAAATGCTCTTGACACGAATTTTCTAATCACCATAATAATGAGATTTTAAAGTGAAAAAGAGCTTCTTTTTGACCGCATTGCTTTGCAGGCTGAAAAATGCATTAAACTTTAACATCCCCGAAGTTTCTTGGAAAACCCAACAACATACCATACACAGATTTGACAGAATAGGCATGCTTTATAAAATGTTACAGTGATGCGAGAAATACGTTCATAGGAATAAAGTGTTAAAATATTGGAGTGGTGCAGGGAAAAACTTATTTGACTGATTGATTGATTGATTGTACTTACATTAGTATAATTACTAATGAAATTCACTTTAATACCTTTTCATTAATTAATTTCATTGTAATTATGAACTTGAAAGTGGCAGTTAAAAAAAGTTTCCAAAATGTATGAAAACCAATTTTAAAAAAAAAATTTGATATAGATATATATATATATATCAAAAGGTAGAATATTTAGTTTCCTCATATTTAAGTCCTCACAAAAACTACCGCTTTCCAGCCGAGATGTAGGTAGTTACAGAGATCACCCATGTGATTAGTTACAAAAAATTAAATTAGACGCTAAACTAGCTTGAGCGAAATCTAAAATAAGCTAAAATGACTACTCACACAGTTAAATTGGTTAAAAAACCTAAATGTCGCCTTTATTTAAAAGTCTGTGTATTTATTTATCATTTAACATTAATTTCGTATTCTAAACAGGTTATATTTACGCATTATAAAAAAATTCTCACGGATATAACTTTTTAAATCTAAATATGCTAAAGATGAGTTATTTTGTAAAATAATAGTATTAAGGTATAACCGACTCGATTGTAAAATCCGAGTTTAATCTGTATACTATAGAAATATATTATTCTATATACCACAGAAAAAAGTTGATGTTCTTACTTATGCCCACTAGTTGGAATATCCCAGGCCAGTTCCATAGAAGCTGCGGCCAGAGGGGTGCGGCTCCTGTTTTCAAATGGCACCACAAAGGTCGGAGTCCGACTTAGCCAGGTGTGGCAACGAATTTCGTAGTTATATAGGGTTTATTTTAACTTTAATAATATTATATTAATTATTAATTAAAGGTAGGAATGAATCATTAATTAAGGTAGGCTTCAGTTAAATTTAAATACAACAATATTTGCCATTTGGCCATTAGTGGTTAGTACATTTTAAGATAGATGGTAAAGTTGCGTTGTGTTATTTTTTAAATGCAATAACCCATCATAATTAATATTATAATTAACACTGCTTCTATACTATCTGCATCACTGTGGTGATTAATGAGCCAAAAGAAAAATGAAATTAAATCTAATAAATTTACTTAACCTTGGAGAACACCTAGAAATAAAATTATCTCACCTAAAAGAAAAAGCTTCATATCTGCTGAAATAAAAATAAAACCTAAAGCTGAAAATCAGAAAATTTACTAAACAGGCAAGGACCGACATGACACCACTTTACAATCTAAAAATGACAATTTATTTAACAATTTCCCTGACATTATAACAAACAAACTCATTATCTCCAGATCTTCTTAACATTATTCTGACAACCAAATTCAATCCAATAAAATACAATTTCGGTAAAACTAAGATTTATATCTTCACAACACAATAAAATATATACAAAGAAAATTCCAAAATGAAATGGCTGGCGAATATAAAAAAAACTAAGTCATTCTATATGCAATTGCTCATCATAATTTTAATTTTACATTTAAATTTAATCTTAATGATTCTGCTGCAGCTTTAAAAAAAGGTAGAGAGGTTATGGATAGAATTTACAGAAAGTAAAGGAAAGGAAAAGAAATTCATCCGTCGCCATCACATCAATCGTAGGGATCTTAGCGTCGTCCCGAGGCCAGAGCCTCAGTCCCCGATCCCTCGGTCTTTTACGCCTCCGCTCTCCGTTCAGGATCCTCCAACCTCTCTTTTCAAACTCCCGCCTCCCGAGTCAGCACCTTGTCACCACTTCCATCAGTCCGCAAAACCATCCCCCATTCCAAGTAGTTCCTTGGCGCTCCTTGAATTCTCATGGCCGAAATGAGGGGGAAAGGCCACAGGTAGCACTCTTGCACTCTGCAATTTTTTTATACAATTTATTTTTTCCACCCCTCATCTCGTTCTTGTTGATTATTTTAATTTCATGGCGGCCTGGTCATCCACCCGGCGATGTATCCTTGCGCGCCTTGCATCTCCTCTTCTGCGATTTCTCCCCGTTCGAAAAAGGGCGCGTAGCGGACGTATCGGGTTACCGATAGTGGGGGAGGCTATGAAACTTGTTGCTAGGCGCTGGGTCATTTTTAAAGAAAGAAGGAAAGCAAAGAATATTTCTAAAACTTTTACCATTTAAATTACAAACCGCCAGCCAAAAAAAATTATACCAGCCATTCACAAGGTTTATAAATAAGGATTATTAATTTATCCATATTTTTAACAATAAGGTATAATCCTGTGATGATCCATTTCAAACTTAATTCTTCTCAATGTCAAAACATTTAGAGAAACTTGCGCACACTTCTCCAAATGCGATGACATTAATCAAATCAATTAATAATTGATCATCACAAGTTTAAACCCTCAGACATATTTAGCAGAGGCTTAATAAATTTATTAAAACAAAGCACAATCGTTACTAAAATTTACTTACTTCTTACTTACTTTACCAATTTAATTATCTGAATACCCGATATTAATATTAACTTTAATCACTTCCAAAACTATTAATTATCATCACAACACCAGGTGCCACCACAACTTTCCCCTAGCACCTCCAGGGGCGACATTTGGGGATCGTACATTCTCCCACCCTCACTAACAACATATAAAGTCTAGAGACCTGGTCTACAGATTTAATTTACCCATATCTGGCCTAGACACTAATATACGAGGGGTGATCAAAAAGTAAGGTTACAAAGCCTTCAAGGAAACGTGTGTTTATTTCATAAAAACAATATAACCAACTGCTAGTACATACATTAGGGTATTTTTCAACATAGTCTCTATATCGGTTTAGGCACTTGTCGCTTTGTGGGATGAGTTTGAATATTCCCTCCTGGTAAAACTCCTGTCCTTGTGTGTTCAACCACGTTGTGGTGAAGTGTTTCACCTCCTCGTCTGAAGCGAATCGTCGGCCTCCTAGGTCCTCCTTAAATTGTAGAAAGAGACAGAAGCATTTTGGAGCGAGGTCCGGGCTGTAGGAAGGGTGGTTGATGATGTCCCAGCGAAATTTCTTCAACAGCGTGGTGGTCCTCTAGGCTATGTGAGGTCGCGCGTTGTTGTGAAGGAAGATGCTGCCGGTGAATTTCAGTCGCGCTTACATGTTTCGCCCACAGAAATCGAATAACTGCGCGGATTTCTTCGCGAGACCAGTTTTCCAAACGAGTCGCCATTTCTGTTAGCCTCCAACTAGCTCTGTAGGTCGCGGGTAGGTGAAACTTTCCACAGTTAGCGACCGCATGTATTATAATTACCGCACACAACTAATTTCTGTATAACAGACGAAACTCCAGGAATATCGACCTTGTAACCTTAGTTTTTGGATCACCCCTTGTATTTAATGGTGTTTGCCAGGATTCGAACTGCACAGAAATAAAAAAAAGCATTAAAAAAATAAAAATAAAATATGGCTAAACCTAAACAAAAAAATTGCCTAGTTTGTAAAACTGGTAATTATATTAGAAATGCAATTGTAGAGAAAGCTGTAAATTAATGGTTTCCGAAAAATGTCGGACACCAGAATTATCGGAAACGATAAAATCAGTACTATCCCGTCCAAACTTCGGATGAATTCAGCGTCGCCAATGTATCCTTAGAGTAATTATAAACAGCTGTCTCACACTTATAATTTCCGAGAAGACTTATCAAGTTTAAGATTACCGGGAAAAGTTAACCACCAAAATGTTCCCAGAAGTTAATTGAGCTACCTATCCCCAAAAAACCCACTCGAGAGAAGACGTAAACGCATTTAATTGTGCCAACCCTTTCTTGGGAAAATCGAATGGGAATTGCTCGCTATTATACCACTAAAATAGGTGTAACAGTTTTATTTTTTACTTCAGGATGAAGATCAACAGAGAAAGTGTTGGGGATCATTAAAGAAAATCCAATTATCCCTCCAGATTGTGTTACGCTCTGTAGGAAAAGGTGGTGCTAGCGAGATGATCTAAAGGTATAGGGAATGCCAAATATTTTATCGATAAAGTACTTAATGGTTACTGAAGATCAGTTGCAGCACAATGGTGCTCTTTCAATAAATTTCTCGGACAAGTCTCGGATGTTTAAACATAAAATCAGTTTTAAAAAAAAAATGACGGTATTTTAAAACTCTTTGCGTGGAAGTGTATAGTTTTATAAAGGAACATTTTACTATTTTAGGTTCATATATCTGTAATTTAGAGAATTAATATATATATATATATATATATATATATATATATATATATATATATATATATATATATATATATATATATATATATATATATATATATATATTTTACGGAGGTAAAAGGCACTAAGTCCTTTTTTTAATACTAAACTATAGTAAAGTATACTATAGTATAGTATACTTTATAGTACTAAACTATAGTATAGTATATTAATACTAAACTATACTAAAGACTGTTTAACTTTATTCTTTCATATTTTTTGCAACAATTTCAGCGGTGCAAAGCTAACTCAAATATTTATACAGAAGAGACCTTGCCAGTTGAAAACATCACCATATCCTATCATTGTATCGAGGAAAAGAGCACTAAATGGATTTCATTGGGCTCACCCCTAAAATTTAATAATTGTGACTTAGTGCGTTTTACCTCCGACCGACTGACTGGTATTTATCTAATATTATACATATGAAAAATTCCCCGTGCAGAAAAGAATTAAAAGAATTTTTAGGGTTTAGTCTATTTGAGTAGGATATTAAGCTTTTAGTAGGAGCTTAAAAATCTTGGATGTTTAAAAGTAATTTTAGAAAATAGCTTTGTTAGGCCCAGTCGTAATGAATTTTGGAATTTGAAGTCCACTCTAAATCACGGTGATGGCAGTCGAAACTCAATCGGGTAAGTGAGATGAATGCAGCTAATGTACTAAACGTTATTTTATTTCTTTCATTCTTGTGAAACTTCCACTGCTAACAGACAAAATTTTAAAAATCTCTATTAGAAAGAGCCTCTGTAAAAAGAGTTTGTTGTGTTGTTGCTAATGCCGTTTGGCCCAGTGTTCCAGCTCAATGCCATATAGGATTTGTGGGCTGAGGAGTGAAGCTCTGGTTTACAATAGCTTTAGTGTCAATTAATTACAATAGCAGCAGGGTTCATCTTTGTTAGGTGCCACCTCAATTTTGACACCCCCCCTTGGCGTGGCATCTAGTAGGATCGCGCCCTCTCCCACCCTCTTTGACCCCATAGACTTTCCGGTCTACGGATTTAACGTGCCCATATCCGGCCTAGACACGAAAGTATTTAAGGACTCTTGTCGGGATTAAAACAGAGCACCCTCGGCACCGAAAGCCAACGCGCTACCACGAGGCTACCTCAGGCCCCTAGAAAGAGTTACCACTGTTAGAAAGTTCAAAATAACTGGAATGCCTTAAAATTCCCGTACAACTATAAAACATGGTACTTTTTTTTATAAAAGATTAAAAATACATGATTTCTTACCCCTGCATTTTTTACAAGTGCTTATTTTTCCTGAACTACTTATAAGAATGTAGTTCCTACCACTATTTAGAATCTCTATCCCGTCATTTACTACCAATATTCCAAAAGAACTTTCCCGCGTTAAAACTTTAACAACATGTGATCTGACACCGGCTAGCTGAAATCAAGCCATTTGTATTCCTCTGACGGTATCACTTGAGCAAGTTTCGTTACTTTCGGAAAGCGATCTCTATTCTCATCTCGTCGTCAACGAACTGTTCACGTTTGAAAACGAGACCATAAACAAGGATTTCGGAAAAAAGGATCCTCCGTTTTTCGGCGAGGATAATACTTCCTGAATACTTTGAGAACTGATCTCTAGGGTTTCTCTTGCACATAATCTTAACACTTCCATCCATTTATATTTATTTTGGAAGGATAGATTTACATAAAGTGGTATTTTTCCGTGAAAAATGAAGTTCCTTTCGAGTACAGATGATTATACCAGCATAAGAGCATCTCATCGGTGGATTTATTCTGATTATTTTCTTCATTTGAATGTTACTTTGCTTTGCTCTCGAAAATATGTAATAAATATCAAAACATTAAATAAGTAAAAGTATATTAAATATCATTTAAGGATAGATTTTTTTCTATAACATAAAGGGAGTACATTCCTTTTAGCTAATTTGCAGGCCTAAGAAACAAATGCTAGATGATGTTTTCTCCCCCCCTCCCCATATTTTATTAAAGAAAGTGGTGTTGACTGAACGCTAATCTTTCAATTGATTAAACTACTCTGTTGTAAAAATAAATAATAATATACGCTAATCGTTTGATGAACCCATTGCGTTTTTTTTAAACTACGCGTGATATCAATTATCCTTCAGTGGTCCCTAGTTCTGAAAAAATTTCCACTTAAGGCTGCTGTGTACTAACCCTATTGGATTCGCTCACCTCAATGTTAAACTATGGAGAAAATTTTCCTACTATTTACAGCTATATGAATGCTGATAATCCAATAAAAATGATATTTTCAGATAGCCTGAAGTTTTCTGCACCTTGCAACAGGATTCTTTTTATAAATTTCGTCCACCAAAGGAATTTAGAAGCGTTTAATGCCCACAATACCAGATTCCCCCCCCCCCGAATAATTTAAATTTTAAAATATTTGCATTTAAAAAAAAACGAAAAATGTCCCAAGGTGTAATTTCTCTATTACACAGTACAATTAATAAAAAATCCTTCAATCCAAGTTGGCAATCCTTGGACACGTTTTCTCCATGGGTTAACATTGAGGTGAGCGAATACAATAAGGTTAGTACACAGCAGACTTAAGTAAACCATCGCTTCCATCCCTGAATTTTCCCACAACCTCTAGCAAACAGCACCACTGTACTAAGCTATCGAACTTTTGTGTCATAAATCGTTGAAGACAATTTCTTTTAGTTGATGGCTGTAATAAAATCAGTCATTTCGCATTTAAAATTCCGTTACCCTCGGCAAGCGCTGCAAATGTATCATGTCAATGAGCCCGTAATAAAATGTTAGTCCATTATCGCGAATATCCAATAAATACGCATTTTTAGTCCTAAATGACTGTTTCCTATCCACTTAGCACCGAAGTTCGAATATGTCTGGACGAGCACTCACTGCCAGTAGAAATGCCCAGCCCTGAATACATTAAAAGGACAACGCTTTTCTAAGAAACAGGCTTGCACATTTCGCAAATGGTCACATAAAACGCATTACTTAGCATAATAAAATGCATTATTTTTCTTCATTCTTTTATTTTTAATCAAAAGATTCGAACTCCTCTAATAGGGCTAAAAATTGCAGCGCATTATCAGTACGATTGATAAAAATGTTCGATGTCTATCTTCACGATTTAATTTAATAGAATACATCATAATTCGACGTTCTTTGATTTTTTTCGGACATTTCATATACTTAAAATGGGGGTAAAAACGGTAGCAGGTGCCTGATATGGGATCTGTCAGATGCGTATAAATGTTTGATCTTTATAAAGCTTTACACGATCTTTCATTTCCTATTTTAAATATTCTATCTAGGATTATAGGAGAATGTCTACACGACAAGTTCCTCCACTAAAAAAAAAAAAGAATATTCTATCAAGGAAGTCTTATCACGAACATATTTCTTTTCAAAGTTCACTTCATAAATTTATTTTTAAAAGCAGGTCAGTAAATTGATTTTTTTATTATAAGAAAATAATTATTTCTGCTGGTTCATTTGGTATTTCAAACGTATTCTTTAAGGCTGCTGTGTACTAACCCTATTGGATTCGCTCATCTCAATGTTAACCTATGGAGAAAATGTGTCCAAGGATTGCCGACTTGGATTTAAAGATTTTAAAAAAAAATTGTACTTCGTATTAGAGAAAGAAATTTTACACCTTGGAGCATTTTTCGTTTAAAAAAAAATACAAATGATATTTTAAATTTTAAATTATTCTGTGGAAAAATCAGTAGTACAGTGTGTTTAAACGCTCCCAAATTCCTTTGGTAGACGAAATTTCTTAAACGAATCCTGCTGCGCGGTGCAGAAAAGTTCAGGCTATCTGAAAATATCATTTTTATTAGATTGTTGGCATTTATGTAACTGTCAATAGTAGACAAATTTTCTCCATAGGTTAACATTGAGAGCGGATCCAATAGGGTTAGTCTACAACAGCCTTAAAGGGGTTAACGACTGCTGAACGTATAGTGCCACTTATCACTAATGAATCCCGCGAACCACGGGTTACACAATTCCCTCGTCACTAGACGATACACACAGTTATACAGAAA
Source organism: Dolomedes plantarius (assembly GCA_907164885.2). Classification (NCBI taxonomy): domain Eukaryota; kingdom Metazoa; phylum Arthropoda; class Arachnida; order Araneae; family Dolomedidae; genus Dolomedes; species Dolomedes plantarius. The sequence continues at coordinate 125,629,986 of OU015493.1, read as the reverse complement.
CGATCCTAATGAACGAAGATGCTACTGTTGATACTAGAGTCTGCTTGCTAAGCGACAGACATTCCAGATTTTTTTAAAAACCTAACTCCGGTGATAATTACACTACTCTTCCTCCAACCGCAAGATGTCACAGCATTATCTCAGGGCAGATAATGCCCGAGTGCATCATGTTTACCCGAGGTACTGAAATACTATCCAGATTACCTAACAAATAAATCATCTCGCGTAACAGCTTGCACGGTTGAACCGAACTAGCTTGAAATGGGCTTTAACAACCACAAAAAAACACGTAATTAACCCATGTCATTGACGAGCAGAGCTCTGAAGCGCCTAGGAGCGTAAAATGCTCTTCATCCTCGACTCAAGAGTTAGAAATGAGGCTATATGTTCCTCGAAAATCGATACGTAATTGGGGAAAAAATGAAAGGAAAAAACAAATAAAGTAAAATTAAGAAATAAATAAGAGAGGGTAAAAATTTAAAGGTAAAAACAAAAGGTGAAAACAAAATAAAATTAAGAAAAAATTCAGAAAAATAAATTTAAATAAATAAAAAAATATATTAAAAAATTAAAAATTAAATAATTAAAAAATAATTTTAAAAATTATTATTATTGTTATTATAAATGCTCAGATGATTGGCTGTGATGCCATTAGTTCTCAGATGAAGGGTGATACTGCTGGCCATTCATTTAAGGGGGCGCCTTATAGGTGGCCAGCATTACCCCCTACAAGCCGGTCCCGTAATTTTGAACCGAATCATAACACGGGACCAGAACACTTGATCCCGCACCTCCAAATGTAAATTAGAGAACTTTGAGGGCGTTGCAGCAACGACAGATTTTACGTGCACCGGCCACCGTTAGTGAACACGGCAAATTTAAAAAATAAATATTAAAAATTAGAAAAAATAAATTAAAATTTATTTTTACTTTTAAATGATAGATAAAATCATTTAAAAAAACTTTTTAAATGTATAAGTACGACATTTAAAATCCTGAAAACGCCACGGGAATCAAAAGAGTAAGGAGATATCATACATGACAAGAACTCGAAATTTCGCAAGTGCAAACAAACAGTAAAAGCAGGGAAAAGCGGGGATCGAGCCTGTGTGATATAAAAATTACAAACAACTTCGTGGAGCAAAACCAATATATAATTACAAGATAAAATGAACTTTTTATATACCATGTTTATAAATTTTCTGTTGAATCATATAAACTTGACAATTCTATGTATTAATAAATACTTTAAAAAATTTTTTTGATGAATTATCCCATCAACTTGAAAGAAAATGAAGTTAATTGGAAGTTAACTTGCATTTAACTTTTCGTTCCCGTCCCGACGATAGATGGCTGCACCAGTCCACAAAACAAAATTAACTGAAAATGAATTCAATGCTGCTTAAAGATGGCTAAAAGTATTAAAATAATGCACTGTCATCGTGTTCTGAGCTATTCTAAAATTGTCAAATGTCTAGCTAGTCGGGAAGTAAGTTAAAAATAGAATGTACTGGACAAACACACACACAAACAAGAAAGCGAGTTAATAAAAACATGGTAAATATTCAGAAACACCACGACACATCCACGAGCCTCTGAGAGAAATTGGTTAAAATGAAAGAAGCATGTTTAATTGAGCACAAATATTTTTAATGCCATGAAGGACATCAGCAGTTGGTTTAAGTTTATTGCGATTTTCATCGAGATCACCTGAAATACCAAAATTTGGAAGTTTGAGCTGAGAATTTTGTTTATTAACTATACAGTAATGTGCACTGGGGATAGGGATGTTGCTTAAAGTTGGATTTTAATACTTGACGGTAACTGGCTCTATTAATAAGCTTATTTAAAGGGAAATTGATTGTAAAAACATAATAAAGATATATAAAGTACAGTGGTTCCTCGACTTACGAGTGTCTCGACTTACGAGTTTTTCGAGATACGAGCATTCTCTCGGTAGATTTTTTGCTTCGAGTTACGAGCTAAAATTCGGGTTACGAGCAAACTTCAGATATCCCACCGCTAGTTTGAGCAGCGAATGCCCTGTTACGTGCTCATCAAATGAGAACACAAGAAGTATATGGTATTCACAACCTTTATGTACAATTATTATACAATTGTATACATATTATTCTGAGACTAATTTGCAGTCTTAAACCGAGAGATTAACACTCAACAATTACCACCCGGGGCAGCTTGCTTTGCCTAAACTTGAGTCACCCTCTGAAACCGAACAGCGCCCAACCTCTCTCGCAGAGAGAAAGCTTCAAATCCCTCCCCCACACTGGAACTTCACATGGGGTCTAAGGGATGGGATGACCTTGGTCCTAGGATCGTAAGCTCTCCCCCTTCTACGGATTCTGAGAAAACGTTCTTCGGACTCTCAGAAAGAAGAATCGGGACATTACAGCCACAGTGAACGATGCAACAATCGCCCAGCTTCCGTGTCTCACTCGTTCACTTTAATAGAGTAGCTGGTATTAAAAGCGAAAGGTGAGGAAACCTGGGCGAAAAGGTCGAAAATCAACGAATAAGATTTAATTTTTCAGTTCAGCCTTTCTCCTCCTCTTCCATCAGCATCTTCAAGTCTGATCTCCAAGGTAAATACTGTACATTACACTCAATAAAACAAATTTATTGCAGTACATTCTATTGTATTGCGATTTTATACAATGTTCGTCCTTTATAAGCACATTTTTCTTACTTAAAAAAATTGCGGTGTTTTGGGGGAGCCCGGAACGAATTAATGGCGTTTCCATTCATTTCAATGGGGAAAATTGATTCGAGATACGAGTATTTCGAGTTACGAGCTTCGTCATGGAACGAATTAAACTCGTAAGTCGAGGTACCACTGTATTAGATGATTGGCCTGTTTAATTTATTGGATTTTTTATGGGCCTCAAAGGTTATAAATTTTTGCTTCAAGAGTTGAATTTGACCGAGTTTCATTTAACTAACTCTTGTAATTTACTGTTTTGCATAAAAGGGCAAAAATTGTACTTTAATTTTGGTTGTAACGTTTTCTAATTTTCTGTAGTAGGTAAATTTCAGTTACCCCATTCTACAGACCAGGCTGCTGTGTACTAACCCTATTGGATTCGCCCACCTCAATGTCAACCTGTGGAGAAAATTTTTCTACTATTTACAACTCCATAAATGCTGATAATCCGATAAAAATGGTATTTTCAGATAGCCTGAGCTTTTCTGCCCCATGCAACAGAATTCATTTCATAAATTCCGTCCACCAAATGAATTTATGTGCGTTTAAAACACACTGTTCCGTCTAGCATCAAAATCGTTTATAGGTGACAGCACTGATCCAGTAATTTCTTATTTTTGTAACGTTGTGTGGCAACATTCATTTTTTGTTAAAGAGAAATCTGTTGTACGTCTAGCGAGCAGAGGATAAAAAGAAATGGCTCTTGCTCAATATCTCTGTTTTTTTATGTATTCTCAAAGTTTAAAGGTTTGGATTATATCTGGGAAGTGAAAATTATTCATCATTCATATGTAAGTCAAATCATAATTCATTCTTTATGCTATTGGGTTTTTCATTTTCCCAGCGTTGACCCATCCCTTATATTCAACTGTATTCTATTAAATGTGAAAGTATATTCTATTTGTTATTGTTTTGTTTTAAAGTCAAAATAAATCTTTAAAATTCATTACAGTCCACTAAATCTATAAATCTCACACACACTATGCCAGATTTTTTCCCCCGAATAATTTAAACTTTAAAATATAGGGTGTCCGAGCTAAAGGAATCCAAAAGTCATGACTTATTTTTACGGAACTACCCATTAGAATTTTAAAAAATTTTATTTAAATGGAAAGCACATCTCACCAAGTTTTAATATCATCATACATTTCTATCACATAGTATCATAGATTTCGATGTGTGCACCTTTTGTTGCACGACAAACGTCTAAATGGTAATCCCAGTTCTCTCCAAGTGTGTCGTAGCATATCAGGAGTTATTACACGAATTGCTTGAATGATACGCTTCTTCAACTCATTCGCAGACTCAATGTTTTGTTCATACACATCGGATTTAATGAATCCCCAAGCAAAAAAGTCTAATAACGCCCGATATGCTACGAAACACTTGGAGAGAACTGGATTGCCATTTAGACGTTAGACGTGCTACAAAGTTGCACACATCGAAATCTATGATAGTGTGATAGAAATCTATGATTGCTATTAAAACTTTGTGAGATGTTCCTTTAATTTAAATAAATTTTTAACATTATAATGGGTAGTTCAGTAAAAATAAGTCATGACTTATGGATACTTTTATCCCGGACACCGTGTATTATTTGCATTTTTAAAAGAAAAACGAAAAATGCTCCAAGGTGTAAAATTTCTTTCTCTATTTCGAAGTGCAATTTTTAAAAAATCTTTCAATCCAAGTCGGCAATCCTTGGACGCATTTTCTCCATAGAGGAAATCCAATAGAGTTAGCACACAGCAGCCTTAATGCTAGGTCCGAGAATCAACTAATGCCGCTCGTTTAGATTCCCAACAGAAATCTCTCAGCCATTCACTGAATAGATGTAGAGGAAATTTCATCTTACTTATCTCAACACATCTTAACATCTTGTAACCAGTCTTAACCTAAGCGAACTTATCGCAAAATAACTAAATGCGCTATAACTTATCTTAACGCGGATATCTTGATACTCTAAGTATACCACATACATTTGTCGTTTTCGGCCACAGAAGACATTACAGTTGGTTGGCCAAGGGGTTCTCACAGCCAAACCCCTTGACCAACCAACTGCAACAGCTAATGTGGAATGGAAAGAAAGCTTTTCCAGTTAAATATGTTCATGGAACATTTTACGCTAATGGATATTGTTAATTATAAGACATTGTAGATTTGTAAATTTGGACTGCTCATTTCAGAAAAAATTGAGTTTACGATGAAACCAAGATATCTAACAAATAGAAAACGGAATAGAAATAATTTTGTTCCTTTAAATTCCCTGATCAAGTTCTAATGGTTAAGTTTTCTTTCCGTAAATTGAATATTTTTTTTTCTTTTAACGTAGGATTACGTTCCTCCATAACGGTCCTTCGGAAAGCAAAATTTCAGACGCTAAAACCGACCGTCCATCCGTCCTCACGAGTTATAATTTTGGCAGCGTGTCAAACCCTGTCTGTATCGCTTCGACAAGCAGTAAACAATTAAACAGAAAAATACCAAAATGCGTTAAAATTTTGACATACATACATACATGTATGTATGTGTATATATATATATATATATATATATATATATATATATATATATATATATATATATATATATATATATATATATATACACATACAAAAGAGATAAGCAACGATAAGTAATTCTACGTTAATAACCCGTGGTAGTTACATTAGACACTACCTGCATTTTTTTATTTTTATTTTGACAATTTTGTTTCTGCCAAATGTAATAAAAGATGCTTTTCGTGGATACATTTCTAACATGCGTCTTATTTATATAGAATTTTAAGAAAGATTTTAAAAGTCTAGGACTCACAAGACCCGTAGAAGCGGCAAGAGTCGAATTTGTATTTCAAGAAACGTTAACTCCCTGCAGTTAGTGGGTTAACTTCTAGGCCCCTTAAGATTTTCCCTAGGAGCAAGTGAGTGAAACCATACATCAAGTTTGAGATATTTGTATTGCCTCTACACAGAAGCCGCAGATTAAGAGTCACGATTTGCGGTACATCTAATCTTATCCCTCAAACAAGAAGCCTACTCGATTAATCATTAGTAAAAGGTTAGAGCAGAGGTTCCTATCATGTGGGTCGGCGACCCACATGATAGAAACCCCCTTTAGGGGTCGCGAAGTGTTTTCTGGGAGGTCGCCACGGTTTTATTCAATTAAACAACTTTTTACAGAATTTCCCCGAAAAAGTTCGTTAACATTCATTTAACATGGGGCAGCGGTGTTTTTTAAAGGAAAAAAGTTTCATTCAAAGAGCAAATTCAGTTCGTTAAAAATCCACCGCCTTTATTTGGTGGTAAGCGATAATCGCGGTTAATTGCTGCGTACAGTTCATAAATTTCAAACGTCAGTATGTCTTTCACCAGTCTGTGCCATCACTTTTGGCATTACAATTGCAGTTTTCCCAACGGAATAATGCAATCTTATTCACGCAAACGATTTCTATTGTTACATAATTCTAAATCCATACGATAGGTGTATTGTTATCTTACGGTTCGGTTCGGTTCTGTTCTATTATATTCTATTCTTGCTTTTTACACATCTTTGACTGAGAGATCAATTATTCTTAATGTCCTCCATTTCTTATAAATTTGTTAAATTTAACATTTAGCTGAAATTAAATTATGGAAAATGCATTTTTCTTTGTCGTTGAAGGTCTTCTTAATGAAAATATGTAGTTTTCTTTTCTATTTGACTGCAATTGTAACTTTGACAAGTTAACGGTAACCGCCAGGAAGAGTTTGATGTGGGCGTAGACATCACACAAATGGCAGGTTGTGATGCGAGTTTCAGTTGAGTCGAGTCAGGGAATCATGTGATCGACGGGCTCTTTATTTAGATGGAGGTACTTGGTACCTGAAAATGTTTGAACTGTTGTGTTGTAATTAAATATTTAAATCAGCCAAATACTGTTGTGATTTTGTGAAGATAACAGGATAAACAAAACAATTTTCAGGGCTCACTTAAAATAAATATTAAGTTGAATTAATCATTCTCGCGCCCAGCAGATTGTGACACAAATCGATGCAATTGTCTCTGAGGGGGAATTAGCCACATTCATGCCCATGACTGTTAAGTTTGATATCAAACATTTATGCTCTAAGCATCCACCGCAAGTCTAACATTAATAAAACAAAGCTCTTTTTAGCGATTTCCAACGTAGCCCTCAGTGAAATACTATACTGAATCTCATGGCTCTTTTTGAAACTGTTAAGTCCCACTCTAGCGTTTGTTACTTACATCTTTCAATAAATTAACAAAATAAGCAATGGAATAAGTATTTATTTGAACTTAAATTTAGCATGTGCCTGAAATATATTCCACTTTAATTTAATATTTAAAATATTGAAAAAAATTAAAACTCTTACAAGGGTAGCACTAGTTTTTAATCTCATTCCCACGGATGTGGGAGGTACAAACATAAAAAGGTTGGGAATATCTGGTCTACGTCATTTACTACTAGATTACATTTAAAATTTTACGGTCATTGATGAAAGCCTCATATAAATGATTCCCTGCCGTATGGGATTTGATTTACGATCCCCACTGTAAACTTTCACAATGAAATTTTTCAAAAGAAATATTTCTAATAATAAATCCACTCCACATAAACAACCCAATATCGATTCCCAAGGGTGCCGCAAACAGTAAAAAGGATGGGAATCTCTGGTCTACGCCATTTTCTACTAGATTACATTTAAAATTTTACGGTCGATGATGAAAGCCTCATATAGATGATTCCCTGCTGTACAGGATTTGAATTACGATTACCACTCTGAACTTTCCCAATGAAATTTTTCAAAAGAAATATTTCTAATAATAAATCTATTCCACATAAACAACCTAATATCGGTTCGTAGAACAATCGTTTTGACTGACTTTCGATCCTGATGTTAGTAGCGTCACTGGTTATGCTCGTTTGACTTCAAAAGGAAAAATTTTATTAAGTGAACTGTCAAATACCTTCAATCCGAAAAAATATATAATGCATCATTGGATAGGATCTCAAACAAGGGAAATATGCAAACCCTCTGGTAATAGTAGCATGGATATTCGAGTTTGGCTGAACGAACAAATACAATGCGAAAGAAAAAAAAGGCTCAAATTCCGAACTGTAACAAACTGTATCTAGCCGAGACCTTATTCACATAACGTCACTAATCTAAGATATAAAAAGTATGAGATATCTGCTTATAGTAGTTAGTAGGTTATGTTGAGAAAATCCAAGTGAAATATATATGTTGTTTTTCAGATTGTCACGTGTTTATGTTTATCTAAAGGAATTAATGAAGTTTACACTATTTCTGGAATGGATATGGGATCATTTAATTTTTTAATACGATGCATCGTATTAAAAAACAGTTACACCATTGTGATGGTGTAACAGTATGTAACGAACTTCATTTGAGCAAATATTCCTCAACTGAATTTTTTAGAGAACCTTTAACGACATTTAGATTCTAATTGCATATTTCCGGAAAAAAATTCTATGAAATGAAATTTTTTTTCGAAAATTTTTTTAAAAAATTGAATTTTTTATATCCGTTTTGGGGTTTTGAAAATTTTGTCTAGTTTTTTTAACTCACCGATTTAAATTATATCAAAATTCTTTGATAAAATTTGAATCGTTTTTAACGAAATCTGTAAAGTTAAGAATTACGGATACCATGCAGTTTAGAAATGTTGCTGGCATGCAAAAGATATTAATTTTACCATTTATCATGTCTGAACTTTGGCGAAAAATTGCTCTTTTTAACTTGATATTTGGGTGTCCTTTATTTTCATTTTTTTTCATTTTTTCCCTACCTCGTCATTTTAAGAAGTATGTAAACAGGTATTTCATTTGAGTCAGTCTTGTGCGTATAACTTGTTTTTCCATCATTTTTTAAAAATTTGTTATGAACTCTCTCTCTCTCACCAATGGAAAATAAATTTACCTGAACAACTTACTTTTTGTCATTGATGGAGCGTTAAGCTTAGATTTTTCACCCTTTTCCAAATGACAAGATTACGTTTTGTGATTGCAATACCAGACCAAAAATACATACCGGTATTCGGTATATTTTTAAACGTTATACCGTGATACCGGTATTAATACCGGTACTAGGAATTTTTCATATAAGATACAAAGGCACAGTTGCTTCTTTGCAATATTAATTAGTTTTTGAAAAAAAATGCATAAACTATTAAAAATGAACAATTTTGTTATGTACATATATAAAATAAAGGAACAAATGTTATAGTCAAATATTAATAATAGCTGTAAAATAATATATAACATTAGAAACAAAAAATATAATCAAAAAATAAATCACTATAGTATTACAATACAATTAAGAAACAAAACATTTAGTATTATTATTGAGAAGAGTAAATATCACAAAATTTTTGTTCTGCAGTCTATTATATAATATCAATATAATATAATATATAATTCAAAAATACGCACTTAATAAATTGTTTTTTATTAAAGAAAAAAAATTATTAACTGCGTATTTTTGAAATGTGATCGTTAAAAACATAATGCATCTATATTAAGCCGAGAATATACTTTTGTGCACAAATTACCTGCAGTTAAAAATACACTTTCTGCATCTACGCTGGTTGGTGGTACTGTTAATAATGAGCGATGTACTTAACTCTAAATATTTGCCTCGAAGTCCTTCATCTTCTAACATTTTGGTCTCTCGTCTGACGGTTTGAATAAATCTATTTTTTGTATTAATTTTATATCACTGTTTGTAAAATTTTTTTCATTTATAGCTAATACCAGTATTGAAATCACTAATCGAAACGGAACGAAAATGAGACAGCAAATGATTTATGTTAGTACGGCCACATCAATGAAAAAAAATACGTTCTTCAAATAATAGTACGTGGCCAATAATTTAAGTCAAAACTTTTGATAAAACAATATTTATAATTTATAGTAATACCGAAATACCGGTATTTATTCTTAGCAAATACCGGTTTTACAAAATTGCAAAACAGCACGAAATACAGGTATTCGATATACCGGTATTGCAATCACTAATTATGTTTTTACAACAAGTTAATTTCTAATGAACAAAAAATATTTTTATGGCGAAGAATTTTAAGTCGAGGATTAAGACTCAATTAAATCGACAAGAAACACAAACGTCCATAACTACAACGGACTTAACACAAACGTACAAAACAAACGTCCGATACTCTATCAGAATTTTGCTAAAGCTGTCAAACATCAACCTAAAGAATTATTATTTTGCACTTAATAGTATATTTTTAATGCTTATATATTTTTTATATTTTTGAGAAATATTTTGAGGAATTTTTTTAACTCAAAATTTACAAAATTTTTCGGGGATTTAAAAAAAACACCCTTTCTACTGTGTTGTCTGTCTCTGAATAAGAGTTTTACACAAATTATGTTTCATCAATAACAATTCAGTATATATGAGTTGCGATCAGAATTTTTTATCTATTTTAGTATAATTTTTTTATCTATATCTGTTGGATTATTTATTTGTTTTTTCATTATGGGGATATGAAGCTTCTGCGCTATCCTTTATTGAAAATGTTTTCTTTGCAGGATATGTTTTATGTTATAGTGATTTAGCAGTCTATGCTTGAATTTTAATTTTATTTATTTCTATTGTTTACTTTTTAAAATTGCGATCAGAATATTAATAGATCTACTTTCTTTTAAGATAGAGTTCTGTCTTTTTAACTTTGAGATTTAATTTGTCGTTGATCTAAGATCTTTAAGGAAAGAGGTTAGTTCATTTAGAAATCAGAAGTTTGGATTTGAGACACATTCCTCTTAAAAATCTGCGGTTGCGGGATTTTGTTTATTTTTTAAAATTTTAAAGTTTTTATTCACATGAAAATGATAAACATGAAGCACACCAACATAAAAAGTCACCCTAACGAAGTATTACTGTATATAGTCCCTCCCTTGAAAGTTTTTTTTACCTTTAATATCCAACATGGAGCTATAAACTTCCTTAAATGTATAATAGGAATTTTGTATATTTCGTGTACTTATGAAATCCATTAACTTTCCTTTTAATGCATTTAGTAGTAATCTCTAAAAATATTTATTTTATTTTATATGTTGATAACTTGATCTATTGAGTGTGATATATTACTATAACTTAGAAGTAAATTGTTAAAAGAATGAAAAATATTTTTAAAAAAATGCTTTGAAAAGTTTACGCCGGGTTATATAATTTTTAAATCAATTAATACAGAATATATATATATATATATATATATATATATATATATATATATATATATATATATATATATGGTCGGAAAGTAACAACACAATGAAATTTTGTGATTTGTTGAATTCTGTATTTTTTAATTAATAGTAAAGAATAAAACACGAAAAAAGACTTATTATGAATAAATGAATTAATGAATATCAGCTCACTATAAATATCAGTGATAAATAAAAATCACAATAACTTTTATAAAAAATATCAATGAATTCAGTAAATATCAGCACGAATATAGATTTTCATAAATATCAATGAGTGGTAACGACTAAAACTATTTCTCGTGTAAACTGTTGTACAATACATTAAAAACAATTGAAAACATGATTCAATATATGCCCTGTTTCATTCAATAGCTACAGATGAGGCCAACATAATAGCGAAATTAATACTGGTAAATTTAGCGAAAAAGACGACAAAATTAGACAACACTTTCTAACATTGATATAGCATTTATCGGCAATAAAATTAATCAAATGTCCTACCTTTTTAAACTTAATATTTTGAGTACAAAGATATTTTATATTATTTGGTAAATTCAGCGAAAAAGACGACAAAATTAGACAACACTTTCTAACATTGATATAGCATTTATCGGTAGTAAAATTAATCAAATATTCTGCCTTTTTAAACTTAATATTTTGAGTACAAAGATATTTTATATTATTTGTTATTTAACTATCCCCCCACCCATTCCTACTTGTTTATAAAATCATTTTTTCAAGTATTTAAATTTTTTTTCCAAGTATTTAAAATTTTTCATCTCTTAATCAATTTTCGAGTATTTAAAATTTTTTCAGGAATAAAGGCTAATTTCTTAGAAATTTTCCTATTTAAAAAAGGGGTGTGTTGCCGTGAAAACTGCCTTATTTTCTTTTAAAAAAATTATGCATCCAGGTCTGTTTGTGACTGCAAAATTTCATTCTATAAAATTGGAAATAAATAAATGGGGGTATTATTATTTATTTATAAATTTCTTCCATGTCGTTTCATAATAAAACAAACCTAGTTTCCATTTCAGTAAATAAAAAAAGCCTTTAAACTTGTACTACATTTTAAAAATTCAGTCTAAGACAACAAAAATAAATAAATAAAGTGCACATAAATCTATTCTAACACTCGCAAGGGAATAAAGCTAGAAGAGAATGACGATCGAGAAGTAAAATAAATTATTCATATTGACCTAGGGAAAGTTGCCGTACTGACACTACACAAAGAACAACGAGTATAGTTTTTAATTAAGGAAAATGAATGAATGAAAATAACCGAGACTACGAAATCGGTATACATTTGAATAAACGAAATTTTCATCGTTGATATTTTTCCAAGAGTGATTTTCTAGTGCGTGTTAATAATACACGTATTTAAAAATTCGCACGCATCAGTAACAGGTCATATTTTAAACTCAGCCGCCGCGCGGTGAATGCATAACGAGAAGCTAGGATGTGATGTAACTTTCGCGAGCGAGGTAAATAATCGTGAGAAACTATTCCGGCAGCTGCTTAATTTATGACACAGTAAGTCACCTGCACGTTTCGCCAGTTAATTAACTATACAAAAACTAATAACCTAGTTCACGTGGCTTTTTTTTGCTATATACCACAGACTTACTATGCTCACTGCAGTTGAAAATATTTTTGGGAAAAAAACGGACTTGCGAGGTTAAAATACAAACAAAAATGATATAAATTGTCTATCCTAATAGCATTCCAGACTAATTGTTGCTGAAAAAATAACTATATAGAAATAATTAATATATAATCTATATATTAATTATTTCTATATAGTTAATATATAATCTATATAAAACAGTTCCGTAACTGACTGACTCACTGACTGACGGACTGACTGACATACAACGCGCAGACCAAACCGCTGGACCTAAACTGCTGAAATTTTGCATGGAGATTCTTCTTATAGTGTAGGGGTGCACTAAGAAAGATTTTTTAAAAATTCTTCTTAGATTTTTTTTAATTAAATTTTTAAGCCGTTTTGTCACATTCTTTAAAGTTTGCATTTAAATTAATAATCCGAGGGTTATAAAATTTATATCACAAGAAAGATCATAAAAATTCCTTTAAAATGAAATTTTTTTGGATTTTTAACTCCATTTTCTGATTTTTGGTGAATTTCTAAAGATTGATTTATAGAATTTAATTTATTAAATGCCGATCACGTGATTTCTTTTTCTGGTACTTTAAATTAATTTATCGTCATGTGCATAACAACGAAATAGACAAATAATTTTTTTTTTCTTGCTAATGTGGCAGACGATTGGACATTATCCAAAAAAATATTAAAATACAGTAATAGATATGTTTCTCAAACTGTACTATATTCTTTAGTATGTTCTATTGGATTTAATTTGAATATTTTCTTCTACATTATTTTGTCTATAAAAATAAACCTTACGATTTTTTTATAAATATATTTCTTTTGTTTTTTTTTCATCAATTGTATGCATTGATCGTCGTATTTGTTATAAATATATATATATATATTTATTTATTTATTTATTTATTTATTTGGCATTAATTGCATACATTGACCGTTGTATTTAATTTGAATGTACTCCGTAGCGAAGTGCGGGTTTTCAGCCAGTAATTAAATAAAGCTATATGTGTGGTATGAGAATATAGACGGGTAAATAATATGTATTACATAATTATTTTTCTGTTTCTAATCAATTTTCGGTCGTTTAATTTTGTGTAACCTCTTCCTGGGAACATGTTTCACAAAACGTGTACAGCCCTCATCGTGAGGCACGAAAAACGGCGATCACAGATAACGTAATCCTGCAATATGATATAATCTAAGGGACGAACCATTTATTACAGGATATAGTAAACAGGGAAAATTTTACTATTAGCTTAGAATTGGAGACCTCCAGGTCGAGAAAATGTGATAAGAAAATGATCAACGAGCGTCAAGACCAGTGGATTTGTAAGAGAAGCAGAATCCTTCACTATCGGAAAGTCATACGTTGTGTGAGGTATTTTGTATCCGGCCAAGCGCCATGATGTCGCCTTACTCTTTAGAGGTCCGAGACCAATACAGCGTGGGCTCGGTGGCCCGGTCATCAAAGGCCTCGAGCCAGTATCTGCAAGTTGCTGGTTCGATACCCGTCGCCCACAAAACCTCCGACGGGTACACTAATGACGACTGGTGCAAGGGGAAAATCTGCCGTAGCTGCAATGTCCTCCAAGTTCCCAAACAATACCTTTGGAGCTGCGGGGTCAAGTGGTCCGGTCTCGTAACTTGACTCTGTTCAAAATTCACAGACCAGATAGAAGTTCAACTTCTCTCGAGGCAATGGTTCCCACTCTTCTATGGATAGGGCATTTGAACCATTCGTAGACACGACAACAAACAAACAAACCAATACAGTCTGCTCAGGTTCGTCTTCGGAGAGGCCATACAAAAAGTATGTGCTTTGAGAACTCTACAAAGGTCTTTCCTCCATGTTCCTGTTCTGCTGCTCCTGCGAATCCTTCCCTCATTGTGGACTGTTAAGGTTTCCACATTGTGGACTGTTTAGGAATCAGCATGCCTGAAGAAGATCAGGATACTGCTGCCTCCCTTTTGCTCACACGACAGGGCCTCATGGACCTGGTCTAGCATTTTTAAACCAGAGGCGCCTAGAAACAAGAACAAGATCGCCCCAGCCCTACACGTGAGTGTTTGGCAAAATTGCACCGTATGCAAAATTGCACCTTACTGCTATTTGTGCTTTATTTACGTTGGATTTCCTGTTTATTCCTCGAAAACAAAGGTTTTGTCTTTTCTTTTCAACTACGTTTAGTTTTTTTTTAAGCTCAAGTCGACTCAAACTCTAGTTTGAATGGTTCTTATACTTTATTTTTACCATTGGAATGTGCCCTCTCGAAGTCAGTCAGATAAAGAAAACAGGTAATTTAAAAAAAAAGAAAAGAAAGTCAGGACTTCAGCTTTTATTTTCAATATGCTGTTGCTTTCCCCATGAATGTCGTCATACGATATCATTTTACTGAAATTCCTCTACTTTGTGAAAAAGTTATCAAAAACTGGTTGGATTGCAAAAAGTTGTACTGCCATTATATTTTTGAGTGCTACCTAAACTGCGCCCAGATATATAAAAAAAATTAGATTTTAGAATGACAATATTTATATAGACCTGTGGGGTCCGGGAATGCCTCAATGTCGACGAATCTGTATCGTTCGTCCGGCGCCTAGATCCATGCTAATTTACATGGTTAACAGTGTTACTGCGTATTTAGGAATTTTTGCGTAGCGACTGGTCTTCAGGTCCACAACGCCGCATAAGCTAACGCTGGGGTGGCTTAATATTTTGGATTACGTAGAACCTGTGTAATATAAAAACTTTTTGATGACTTTGGATTGTTTCCTTCGTATTTAATTGTACTAAGTTTTTCTATTTACATGGCATAATAGCAACTTAGTACATTTAAGCTAAATCCAACATCAGTTCCACTATCATCTTTTTCTGGGAGTCAAGCGTTCCACTCTCATGGACGTATGGGTTACATCAAAACTTTAGTGTATGCATGGAATATGAACACTTTAAATATCGGGTTCAAGAGGCCCGCCCCCTGGCAAGGGAAGTTCTATTTTAAACATTCTGAGGAGAGAGAGATGTAGCTTGGCAGACAGCTTATATTGTTGTTGTTGTTGTTTCTAATGCCCCTGGTCGAAATTTATTCCAGACCAGGTCCATATAGGCTAGCGGGCTGAGAAGTGCAGCTCCGGTTTATGATGGCACCACAACGATCGGAGTCCGATTTTGTCAGGCGCCACCCCAAAATGGGACCGAGCACCACCAGCGGCGGCATCTGGGGGATCGTACCCTCCCCCACCATCTCTGACCTCATAGACTTTCCGGTCTACGGATTTTACGTGACCCATATCCGGCCTAGACACGAAAGTATTTAATGACTCTTATCGGGATTCAAACACGGGAGCACCCTCGGCACCGAAAGCCAACGCGCTACCACGAGGCTACCTAAGGCCCGTAGAAAGAGTTATCACTGTCAGAAAGTTGAAATTAATTGCAATGCCTTAAAATTCGGATTTAACGTGCTCGTATCCGGCCTAGACAAGGAGGTATTTAATGGCCTTTATCGGGATTCGACCTGAGCACCCTCAGCAGCGAAAGTCAACGTGCTACAAACAGGCTACCTAGAGCCCAGCTTATGTTTTCCGTTATCGAGAAAAAATACCCAAACCAACGATGTAATGTTTGTTTATTTCGAAATTAGTTCTTCAGCAAAGACAATTTGAACTCAAATTCCAATTTAGAGAAATAGCACAATAAACAACAAAACGGTTACATTTATTCGTTACGATTGGAAGAAAAGAGGGCACAACGGACGTTAGCCCTTGAAAACGGACAAAACCAAGAATGATAGATATTCGGAACTTCAGCCATACCTAATCATATGTGATACTATTTCATTGATAGGCCGACGCCCTGGCAAAAAAAGGTGAATCTGTACTACAAACATCCAATAATGAGGTCTCATACAACTCGCTGAATGTGCTTGTATGAGAAACTTTTAGGAACTCCCTCTCTCAAGAACTGTTATCGAGGAGTTCAAATAAGATACGGTGGAGCAAAATTGTTGAAGTCCCGGAATGGCCAACGCAGAAAGCAGTCGTCTTGTTTCGACTAGTGTCGGGCCATGATTACCTATTGGAACATCTCTGCCATATAAATATCGTTTCAGAACCCTTTTGCAAGCTCTGTAATCGACGAGAGGACATTACCCGTATGCTGTCTTGCCCTGCTCTACACCCAGCTCCATGTATGGGAGAGATATTGGATAGGAGACTTTGGGTTCACGGACGTTTTAGTTCGCTTTTGTTTGTTCTTGTATTTTTTTTTATATTTATATAGTTTTGTAACCAGCCATTGGAAATTTTAAAAAATGTTTAGAAGACAAATTGGTTTATTTAAAACTTTACTGCTGCCGACTTTTATTTGGGTCGAAAACTATTTGCTCACACACAAAAAAAAAAAAATGGCTCCAACTTGGTTATGTTGCTTTTTAAAAATTTTATTTACTGTATAGGAATTTTATAGGAAGTAGCGGCGTATAATACGCCCCCCCCCCCCCTTTTGCATACACATTTTTAAGGAAAACAGTTTTCTACATTTTTTTCCATGAATTTCCACAATGATTTACTGTACTAATTTTATAGTTATTTATGTCCATAAAAATGTAAATAGGGAGTATTGTAGTTAAGGTACCTGTTAATTAAAATTCTAAAAACCCAAATATTCATCTGCATGTGCACATTGGATGAATCATAACTTCAGATGTCGGGGGAATTTGAACACTTTTTTACTGGAATGATCCTCTTTCAGTAATGAAGCAAAAAAAAAATATACGGTGGAACCTCGATATATCGAACCTCAAGGGGAACGAGAAATCTTCGAATTATAGAGGATTTTGAAATACCAAGGTTCGATTTATCGAGGTGATTTCTGACTGACTTCGATATATAGAGGTTCACACTAAAATAATTGTATACTCACTGCAATTAGAAATGAAAATTATTTTTGTCGAAATATTTTTATCAAAACAACTTCGATATATAGAGGTTTTCCAATAAAAACTTAAATATATAGAGGTGCGGTGCCAAGTCAAGCAAACTAAAAATTCGAAATATCGAGGTCTTCTTGACCAGTCCTTCGATATGTAGAGGTTAAAAATAACATGGGAGTGTTAGGCATGTTCAAGGGTAATGGAAAAACTTCGATTTATCAAGGAATTCGACTATATCGAGGTTCCACTGTATAAAGGAACTTTTTTTAGAGAACAAAAAAAAAAATCATGGAAACGATTTATTCGAAACCACTTTTTTTGCAAATAAAAAACAAAATGCAATAGAATACTTATACATGTATATTCATATAAACCAGAAGTTCCATTCAGACTGAAATTTCAACTCATAATTTTGATTATCGGACCATAAGCCGCCCCCCCCCCCCATATTTTAGGTGTATTTCGATGAAAAAAAAAGTGCGTTCGGAATTTATTTTTTGAATTTCCTTGCCGGGTTATAAGACAATATAAAAATAAAATCAAGAACAAAGGAACAAAAGAGAACTTGAAATTCCATGAACCCAAAAGTTTTCTAGCTATCCAATATCTCTCCCACAAAAACACCGAGATGGAGGTAGAGCGGAGCAACTGAGGATATCAGTAAAGTCCATGTCCTCTTGGCGATTACAGAGCTTGCAAAAGGGTTCTGAGACCATAATTATACGGGCAGAGATGTTTGAATAGGCAATAAGGGCCCATAAGTAGGCAATCACGGTTGCTCTAATCCAAGGAAAAAAGGCGAGAAAAATATTTTGATAATCGCCACATCTACCAAAGTGCTACCAAAATCCCTTTCTTGAGTTCAGACTCGCTATTTGTCGAAATTAGGAACGATTCAGCCGATTCTTGAATTAAAATAACACTAATATATTGAAATATTCAATTAGATTATCTTAAAATAAATCCCCCCTTTGGTGCAATTCCTAAATTAGTCTGAATCCTCCAAAACTCCTAGAAGATCCAACGGTTTACGGAGGGAAGGAGAAGTCTAAATATTTCAATAAAAATTTTCCACGTCATATTCAGTGTCAAATCTTAGAGGCAGTAGGTCAACACCTTACAGACATCAAACACTAATGCGACTTCTTTCTTTTTTTCTGCGTTCCTGCACCCTTTCACGCGTCCTTTGTTACTTACTTTCGCGGATAATTTTCCGTCATCCGAATCCTTTTTTCTCCGTCTACTCCTCGGTGTTTTTCTTCATCCACTTCCTCTAAAAGAGATACCCGAAGCTGCAGTCTAATCTCTGTTACACTTTTATGGTTCATTTACACTCAGACTTCATGACTGAGAGAATAAACACGACTTGAAAGGAACGTAAAAAAATGCATGCCAATTGTATTTCGTCGGTGGCAACGGGCGTGACGGTTATCAGTTAACCTTTTCTTATTTTGTTATGTCAAGAAAACTGCTTCCGAAAACCATCACCAAAAATGTGCTGCGCTTTCTGTACTAATTCAAAATACTGATATTTCCTTAAATGAATTTTTTTTAACTCTCTACGACTTTAAATTTTCTGAAATTTTAACCTGGTAGTAAGACACCGATATACCGGTTATAAATCATATTATAAAGAAATGTACATTTAAATTAATGATTAATGAAGCAAAATTATATTGGGTGATACACTCGAAAGAGTGACCCCGAATTTTCAGTTATAACTCGCTCTAGGAAGAAGCAATCTGAATGAAACAACGTACAATGTGCTCCTCGGTTGTTGATGGCACATCACATCACATGGTTCTCGGATGAGGCGTGGTTTCATTTATCGGGTTATGTTAACTCACAAAACACCCACAGATGCACCGCTGGAAATCCTTTTGCCACTTACCGAACACCGATCCGTGATCAAAAAGTTGGTGTGTGTGGTGCGCGATGTCTCGGTTGCGCATCAAAGGCCTCATTTTCTTAGACACTACCAGGAACATCTATGTGTACCTGGACAGTTTTGAACAATTAGCGAATAAACTGGATGGTCGTGAATTAACGGAAGGTTACTTCCAGCAAGATGGAACAGCGTGTCACACATCGTCAAGGAGCATGGCGGAAATATAGTCCATCTTCGGCGACAGGGTAATTTCAAAGAGGGCCACCGCGGTCTCCGGATCTGAAACCACCAGACTTTGGAACTTTGGGAGAATTATATAGGAACAAGCCTCGCACTCTAGACGATTTGAAGTAATTGTCGTGAATTTGCTGCTATTCTCCCCTATATCCTTGCCAATACGTTCAGAAACATGGTGCGCCGCGTCGAAATGTGTCTGGCAGAAAACAGAGGTCATTTCCAGCATTGCATGTGATGAAATAGATTACACTTATGTCAAGGGAAGGAAGCGTATATTTTTTGTTCAGATTGCTTCATCGTAGCGCTTGTTACTGCAGAATATCCGAGGCTTCTTTCAAATGAATCATCCAATATATAATAAAACAAATGAAATGCTCATGTGTTTTTCTCTTTAATTAAAAATTTTGATACTTGCGTAAGATTCTTTCGGCTTTTGTTAAGTTTTATCTATTTGCATTTTTCAATTGGAATGAGTAGAATGTTGCATTCACAACGCAACATATATATATATAAATTGAAAATGAGGCACGGAAACTTGTAAAAGATAGTATGTAAGATAAGCCTGAAAAGGATTCACTATACATCAGCAAAAAAGAAACTTTTCTCGATTTTCAAAATAAGTATACGGCTTTTGAAATTCGTGAATAGCGTTTCTTTTTTGCCGAGTGCGTATTGTGAATATTTTAAGACTATCTTCCATGACCATTCAAACTGCTGAAAATTCACCGTGCAAGTGCATAATAGTAACATTTTTAACCTGTAAATAAGCGTCTACAAAGTATACGAAATAGAGACCTGTAAAATATTAATGTGGTAGTATATATGTGTTTGCTTCCTATACCAATTTAAAATACTGATTTTCCAATAAATTCTGCGCATTTTCTGCATAGTTCTATTCTCTAAAGTTTTTGGAGGAAAAAAAAGAATAGAAAATATTATTGAAAAACGAAGTCAGCTACCCCCGCAAAAATGTATAGTGCTTTCTTTCTCTTGGAATTCAAAATATTAATATATCCATAAATTATCATTCTAAGCATGAAATTTCCTTTCTAAGAACTTATGGGATAGATGATGTTACATAGACAGAAATTTTTGCTGATTAAAAGTTGGAAATTTTTCCTGCCTATTTTAACTCTCAAATACACTTTTTTTAACGTCAACAGGGTTTAAGTTTTAAAGAGCTTACTGGAAGAAATATTTTAATCCTGATAATTTTAGTCTCCTTTTCATAGAATGTGTTATATTAAAAGTGAACTGAAAGGTTGATGAATTTAAAAACCTTGGCACTATGATTAATGACAAAAATAAACTAAGAGAAGAAATTGATAACAATCAAAATGGCTAATAAATGCTTCTTTGGGATGAGTAGACAATTGAGATCTAATCTCACCAGTCGCAAAACTGTTACACTTATACTACCTGTCTTACTTTAAGCAGTGAAACATGGACCCAAGGCCCGATTTAGAAAATTGTTGACTATATGCACAACTCAGGATGGAGACCCCCCTAACACTAATGTGGGCGTTAAATTTCTAAAATTGACACACAAAAAAAATAATCATGAATCATTGTGAAAATACCATTTTACCAAGAATTGGCTTTTTGAAACGTAGAAGCCTATAACTTTATCAAATAACAAAAAGCTTTACAATATATTAACTTCATCATTAAAACACCAATACAATGCAACCAGAAAACTTATTAATCCATTAT
Organism: Dolomedes plantarius; assembly: GCA_907164885.2. Taxonomy (NCBI): domain Eukaryota; kingdom Metazoa; phylum Arthropoda; class Arachnida; order Araneae; family Dolomedidae; genus Dolomedes; species Dolomedes plantarius. The sequence goes on along the minus strand of OU015493.1, from coordinate 125,608,614 downwards.
ATACACTATAACATACATATGATGAACTATACATATAACTATACATATGATGAACCTATCAATCAAATTTGAAAGGAAAAAAATTTAAAAATTGCTATTAAAAAAGGTAAAATAAAAAAAATTGAATTAGGAATTTTTTCTTTTAAAATAAATGTTTTTTTTTTAGGGGGGGGGGGGGGGCTAGGCCCGGGCCTACTGGAAAATCAGGGCCTGCATGGACCTTGATCATAGACACGCAGCGCTCAGTGGACATGTTTCAGAGAAAAATGTTCAGGGCTATCTTTGGCCCGGTGCTGGAAGATAGACGTTGGAGAACTAGATATAATTTTGAACTGTATAGGCTTTTCAAAAAGTTTATCAGCTATCGGTGGTTCTCGATAGTTAATTCAAATAGCTAATTCAACGATAGAAAACAATTCTAAAAAAAAGACCAACATTTCATAAAATCTAAAACATTTATTGTAGAATAACAAAAGAAATCAAATTCAAGTCGAAACAGCTGAGTCAAATCAAATTTTACAATCCGTCGAACTGTCAAGGTCAAAGTCTAAGTGTTGTGTTGTAGGTGTTCTTCTTATACAAGCGTGGATATCTCGTGAAGGAGTGCGCCACCTAGATTTCACTAAGAGAAGTAATATCTGCTACATAGGCTTTATAGGCAACCACAAATGACACAAGTTATCCGTAGTAATAGATTAAGATGGCTTGGCCATGTTTGGAGAAGCGCGGAAGATAATCCCACTAAGATCTTGACATTTAAAAAACCTGAGGGATCCCGAGGTAGACCAGCAACTAGATGGTTGGATGACAATGAAAAAGACTTAAAAACTTTGAAAATTAAAAATTGGAGAGGAGTCGTTGCAGATAGGAGGTGCTGGAAGGAGCGCGTGGTTGAGGTAGTCAAGGCCTATAAAGGGCTGTTGTGCTTGTGAAGAAGAAGAAAGGTGAACTGATAATCTTCAGTTTTTTCCATCTGGTTATGCATACGTGTTATTTCTAAAATAAGAAATATACGAGGAAACATGCAAGTCTATCAAATTCCATCACAATTGACAAGAAATATTACCAATTTACCGTAAGCTTATGACAGTTAAAAATTTTGGTTACACGCACATTCATCAAACACATGATAAAGAGTAATATACGGCAGAATAATATGAGAGATCTCCTGTTGCGCTTAGCCTTACCAACAGTTCATAAATCGGAAAGATCAGAAATAGACAAGATAAGGATGCTGGATAGTGAGTGCAACTACCTTCCCATAAAAATATCGTGAACAAATACAAGTCAACGTATTATGCATAATGCTTCTGTCAGCCTCGTTTTATTTCCTATTTTTCAGCTTGAAAAAAAATGAACTAAACAATGAAGCAGAAATTTCATATACCAACCACTACAAAAACAGTGGATTTTTTGTTTGGTTAGGAGATGATTTGCTAAAGCCTAAACTAATGTTGAAGACCATATTTTTCAAATCTGTAAGCGAATTTGAAAGATGATTTTTTTTGTTTCATGTAAAAGTAAACTTTAAAAAAACTAACAAAAATTACATTTAAATTTTTTTTTTTAAATGCGACGAAAATTATTTTAACTGCATGTGTTTCCTTGAAGCATAACCCTTCAAAAATTTTGTTTATTGACTAAACTAAGTTGAATTATTAAGAAAAATTTAAACAAGCTAATAAACTTGCGGAAAAAACCTAGCAAACCTTAACAAACATCCTACCAGAAAAATGCGACTCATCAAACCTAAACTTAGCGAACTGAAAAGATCCCTAAGCTACTAATCTTGTATCTACAACAATATGGCAAATATGATGAAGTTATTCTTTTTTTGTGTGTTGGGAACGGACCAAAAAAAATAATGAACTGGGGATTATGAAAGAGAAAAAAATTCGATAAATTACTTTAAAACGCCTGATTAAATATATCTAGATACTAATAGATTAATCGGATGAATCTTTAGAAAAATTATGTGCCTACACTTAAGCTATTTTTTTTTTATATTTCTGGATCGTAAAGAATACCTATATGACAAATATTCTTGAAAACTGACAGATACTGGCAGTGGCTGATTTAGAAGTTTCTCCCTCCGATACATTTGAAGGCAATAAAAAAAGTTCAGTCGGCGCTCGTTATAACGACCCCCCGCGTCCCATAGAAAAATATCGTTATAACGAGTGGTCGCTGTAGCGAAAATTGATAAAAATATAATAAACTCAGCATTTGCTTAAAAATTAAGATTTTAAAATAAATTCCTTATTTATAAACGATTACAATGTACATACTATAGTTCCCTTTGTTGTCAAATAAGTATTGGCATCAAATAAAATTGAATGAAATCACAAAATATTGGGTCTTGCATTTATCTATATATATAAAACAGTTCCCTGACTGACTGACTGACTGACAGATAACGCACAGACCAAACCGCTGGACCTAAAGGGCTAAAATTTTGCATGGCGATTCTTCTTATAGTGTATGCGTGCACTAAGAAAGATTTAAAAAATTATTCTTAGATTTTTTTAAAATTAAATTTTTAAGCTGTTTCGTAACTTTTTTTAAGTTTACATTTAAAATAATAATTTAAGGATTATAAAATTTATATTACGAGAAAGATCCTAAAAATTCCTTTAAAATGAAATCTTTTTCGAATCTTTACCTCCCTTCTCTGATTTTTGGTGAATTTTTAAAGATTTATTTTTAGAATTTGATTTATTAAATGCTGATCACTTGGTTTATTTTTCTGGTAATTTAAATTAATTTATCGTCAAGTGCATAACAATGAAATAGACAGAATACTTTTTTTTCTTGCTAATGCGGCAGACGATTGGACATTATTCAAAAAAATATTAAAATACAGTAAAAGATATGTTCCTCAAACTGTATATATTAACTGTACTATATTCTTTAGTACGTCCTATTAGATTTAATTTGAATATTTTCTTCTACATTATTTTGTCTCTAAAGATAACAGTTACGATTTTTTTATAAATATATTTTTTCGTTTTTTTTTACATCGATTGCATACATTGATCGTTGTATTTATTATAAATACATTTATACATATTTTTCGCATAAATTGCATACATTGACCATTGTATTTAATTTGAATGTACTCCGTAGCGAAGTACGAGTTTTCAACTAGTTTCCTATAAAAAAAAAATCAATCATAAATCCTTGTTTATTCTTTTGTGCATTTGAGATTTTTTTTCAAAACACTTTCCCATCTCAATTAAAGATCGTGTCGCGGGATTGATTGGGGGGAAACTGTATTGGGATTAAATCATCTACAGCAGGGGTGGGCATTATGTCGATCGCTATCTACCGGTGGACCACCAAGACATTTTGGGGTGACCGCCTTTACTAAGACCTAAGACGCGCATACTAAAAGAAACATATTTATGGAACACCGACGCGATTTGCTTTAAACGTGGTTTTAAAAGAGTAAGATTTTTTTCCTGTAGTTATGTAGGTAAGTACATATTCCATATTTATTACACTGCTGGCCACTGTAAATGCAACACTCATGCAAATAACATGAAATTTGCAACATGCATTAGCGGAGGTGAGATATGCAAATGATTAGAATTTCAGCGCAGACGCACATCACGCGCGCCTGTGGCGCCACTTCAAAGCGCTATTTAAGGCTTCGAGATTTCGACGATTTCAAGTTCGGCAATTGTGTTTTTCTTGTGGTTTTTTAAAAAAAAACGATCAATTATGCCTCGTCGAAAACAGCGATCATCTTTTGATCAAGTATCCGAGTTCGACAGAGGAAGGATAGTGGCCTACCAGGATTGTGGATTATCTTTCAGGGAAATCGGTAGTCGTGTTGGACGAAACCAAACAACTGTAATGCGGATATGTGATCGTTGGATGCAGGAGGGTACGACGGACCGGCGTGTTCGATCGCATCCACCTCAGCGCACCACTTCACGTGATGACAGGCAAATTGTGCGCATGGCAGTGACGGATCGCTCAGTCACATCACGAACCATAGCACAGCACATGCAGTCTGTAACGCATCATCCAGTGTCTGCGCATACCATTCGACGCCGTTTACAGCAGAGTGGTCTGTCCGCAAGACGTCCATTGCTTTGTCTACCCTTGACACAGAACCACAGACGTCTCCGCCGCCAATGGTGCGATGACAGAAGGATGTGGACGGCAGAATGGAATGAAATTGTCTTTACTGACGAGTCACGCTTCTGTCTGCAATACCACGATGGTCGCATTCGAGCCTGGAGACACCGTGAAGAGAGGATGCTGAACAGCTGCGTTATGCACCGCCACACTGGTCCTGCACCGGGTATTATGGTATGGGGCGGTATTGGATATCACTCTCGCACACCTCTAGTACTCATAGCCGGTACTTTAAACGGCCAGCGCTACATCTCCGAGGTGTTGGAGCCAGTTGTCCTTCCTTACCTTCAGGGCTTGCCCACAGCCATATTTCAACAGGATAATGCGCGACCACACGTGGCACGCATTGTCCAACGGTTCTTCGTCAATCGCCAGATTGAATTGCTTCCCTGGCCGCCTCGCTCTTCGGATCTTTCGCCGATAGAAAACATGCGGTCCATGGTTGCTCTACGATTGACCCAGATTCCATCCCCAGCTGCCACAGCAGATCAACTTTGGCAACGTGTGGAAGCTGCTTGGTCTGCTGTACCCCAAGAACTCATCCAAAGTCTCTTTGAATCAATGCCGAGGCATGTGGCAGCGGTGATCTCCAACAATGGCGGCTACTGTGGCTACTGATTTTGGCAGGAACCACACTTCACAGAAGTCTATAAATTTAATCATTTGATACTTGGTCAACATGTTATCTACAAAATAAATTTTGTTGTGATATCTCTTGTCTTTCTTGGTGTTGCAATTTGGGTGGCCAACAGTGTATTAAGTTATAATACATATTGTAGACCATTTTTTAGCTCACCACACCTACGTCACTGGGTGGACCCCAACACCTTGAAAAATTAGAAGTAGCCCGTACCCTGGAAAAGTTTGCCCACCCCTGATCTACAGGGTCGTTATACGGGATGAGAAAATATATATATATATATATATATATATATATATATATATATATATATATATATATATATATATATATATATATATATATATATCATTAAAGATGATTCCATTTGGGACTTTTTGCACTGGTCGTTGTAATGGAACGTCGCTGCAAATGTGCAGTCAACGAGCGTCGACTGTATAAATTTTTGCTATCGAGGCGACAACCCATTGATCCTGTGCGTTTACGATTTATCTGAATTCATTTGCTGTTGAAGTGTTATACTATATTCATACTGTTATCATATTACAGGGTTAGCACAAATGAATGACCGGATTTTAAAAATTTATATTTTCGAAACTATTACACATATTACAATAAGTGATACACTAGATTAAAGATAAATTTACGAAGTTTTTTTCACTCTCCCACACTGATGGATGGGACGTGCGGGTGACTGTGATTTATCCTTAATCACATGGCCACCAAGGTCTCCGGACCTTACGCCATTTGATTTCTTTTTATGGGGTTACGTTAAAGACAGTTTATGCACCACCGACGCCGAAAAACATTGTAAGACCTTAAAGAACGCATTTGAGCACCATTAGGAACCATTGACAGTTTGATATTACAAAATGTGTGGAACGAACTTTACTACAGATTAGATGTTTGTCGCGTAACAAAAGGATCCCACATCGAACATTTGCGACTGAAAATGAAACTTGGTATATTTTTCTTCAATTTCGTGTATCACTTATTGTAATGTGTGTAATAGTTACGAAAATATAGATATTTCAAATCCGGTCATTCATTTGTGCTAACCCTGTATATAAGGAGTAATAGAGCTACTGCTTACTCTACTATCACTGACTTCGTTAAACTGAGTTTACAAACTAATAAGATTATACGTTGGTCTGGGCTTCACTTTGTTATGTTGTAAATGAAGTTCATTATAAACATTACTATTATTATTTTTTAAAACCAATTTTCAATATTTTTACTTTAAAACAAAGCCAAACTTTTTCCATTTATAAATATTTTAGATAACTGAAGAAAAAGCCAAGGTAAAATATTTTTAACGTAGAATTACGTTCCTCAATAACGGTCCTTCGGAGAGAAAAAATTGTCCGGCGTCGCGAGTTATAATTTTGGCAGGGCGCCAAACCCAGTAGCAGTAAACAGTTAAACTGAAAATTACCAAAATGTGTAAAAAAAAAAGTAAGCAACGATAAGTAATTTTACGTTAATAACCCGCGGTAGTTTCGTTAGAAGAAACTACCTGAAATATTTTTTTATTCGCGGGCTTGCGGCTCCTAGGCTGTGGCCTAGTCCTTAATTAGCCACTAAATTAAATTCGTAAAGGATCACAGTGGTTCCACAGGAAAATAAAAATTCTTCATTACAATCATAATTGCCCTTCAATACAATCATAATTTTATTTACTTCTTAAAACCACTGGTGAACAGTTTCGCAGATTGTCACCGAATTCAAAATATATTTAGGTAACTTTGAAATGTCGCAAAAATTAATAAACTCCGAACTAAAATTTTTCGGAGTTTAAGTGCAAAGTGTTCCAGAGTTGCAGAGTCTCTCGAAGAGTTGGATCCCTTTAGTCTAATTATATTTCTAAGAGAATAAGATTCCCCCCCCCCCCCCCAAAAAAAAAAAAAAAAAACTTTATTACCAAAATAAGCAAATTTTGTCAAGAAATTTTCCATAACTACGAAAAAGAAATAAAATAAGATCTAATACGTTTTTTAGTAATCAGTAGTAATGAAGTAAATCCCCCCCCCCCCATAATCATGCTTAGTAACGTAGAAAAATAAAACGATAACTTTAGATTAGTCTATGAACATTTATTATAATCAAACACCTATACATTTCTACTTTTCGTCACGACTTCTCTATTATTCTTTGATACAGAAATTAACTCATTTATCTAACGTAACACGTCTTAAATAACTACAGTGATGCATTTAATTAACACAGACAATCAAATCTGACACATTAATAATACAATAA